>JADKLZ010079391.1:15556031-15567485 GCA_021533235.1 Biomphalaria straminea | reverse complement strand
GCATAGGCCACCATCTCTGCATGTGGTCCCTACTGGGGCATAGGCCAACAACCAGCTTCCCTCAGGCATCTCAGGTATAGGCGAGTCTATCCGACTGTCCCCATGTCTTGCTCATCTACTTGGCATCTGTTTCCAGATCGCGGCGCCATGTTTTCCTGGGCCGTCCTGTCTTCCTCTTTCCTTGGAGGGTTACAGGTTAGGGCTTGCCTTGTTATGTTGGATGCGGGCTTGCACAGGGTTTGGCCTATCCATCTCCAGCGTCTCTTAAGGACTCCAGACGTTTGCCTAGTGATATATTAACAGATTGGGGTTTTCATCTTTTGTCCTTTCCCAGTATACAAGAACTAAGGTTATGTTTCTTTAGCTCTCAAAGTTTGTCTTTCTCTCAGCCGCAATCTTTGATTCCCTACATTTACATTAAACGATTAGCACTTATGCCTTTTCTATTGAAGACTTTCGTTAAAGGCGGAAACAAATATTTAGCTTTTTTTTTTTTTTTGGAGTATCCTTTGTAAAAATGAAGGAAGTGTTCATATGCTATGTTTTTTTTTAAGGTGTAGGATAATTTTCTACAATTTCTAGCCTAGCAGGGTAAAATTTTCTAAGTTCGTTTGTAGCGGACAATAAATTCAATGTAGAGCAGGCATGTCAAACTCATTAAGGTGTATGGGCCGCATAAACAACCTAATATGACCTGAGGGGCCGCAGCAAAAAATCAGTTTTAAAACAGCTTACTAGTCTTATGTAAATTAGAAATGATACAGTATAATACAATAATTAACCCTGGCATACCTGTCCCTTAGCTAAATTTGTAGTACTATTGTCTAATTAAAAATTACTATGATTACGCATTATTTTCTTTGTCCTGATGCTTGACATCTTTTCTTGGATACCATTTTATTAATGTCTGGTTGAAGTTTGTTTGCCACTGACGCTTTCATCAAAGATGACAAATTTTGATCAGATAATCTCGAAAGGTGAGGTGTTTTAATAGCTTTTACTATGGAAAAGAACTACTCACAGAAACCAGTGCATGCAAAAATAGCTAGAATTCTAGCTGCAAATTTCCGCAATTTAACGAACCGTTCAGGGTAAATGACTGTAACATTTTGAAACTGCCATTATTCCTCGATTTCAACTAAGAACCTGACTTCTATTCTATCAGCTCTAGTTGCACATTTCCAGCAGCATTTTCAGAATCAAATCAGATCGCGTGATCGAGAGGCTAAGTGCGCTTGAACTTGGCTTGGCTACCTAGAAGGAGGTTCGAGGTTCGACGCCCAACTCGGGCAGAGCGCCTAAAGGCAGCACAGAAAACCAACTCCTAGATGCCCTTCCCCCCCACTGGTCCACAAATGAGATTGGACCAAAGCGCTCCGAGCATGCTATAAGCATGAAAGTAGCGCTATATAAAAAGTATAATAATAATAATAATAATGATGCACTGAAAATGAGCAAATTTAAAATTAGCATCAGTCTCTCTTATTTTTGCAAGTAACTTTGCATCAAAACCATTTCATTTCATGGTTGGTGCGCCATACCTTTGTTAGACTAGCTAGTTTTACCAAAGATAAATTGTACTGCATTTTCACCTCCTGTCATTTCTCAAAATCATCCTCGCTTGTTATGCATAGAACAGAACTCAAGTAGTTCCTGTTAGGCCTATATGTCGAAATTCCTGTTGAAGGCCCTTATGAATATAGCCAACTGTGCTACACCCGTTACGTCAGTTGACTCATAGAGACCCAATGAGAGTAATTCAAAATCAGCTCTGTCGTTCTTTAATTGTTCAAGCAAGCTGACTGGCATGTCATTTATTCTATCTGCCACAGTGTCAATAGTTAACGCTATTTCTTTGAATGCTTTTTCCTTTTTTTTTTTTTTTTGAATAAATAACTTCGGCTTTAATGAAACACTCCTTCATAAAATCACATTTATTAAATGATTTGAAATGGCTTGCAATGAAGTTTGACAATACGTAGCTTGCTTTCACTGCAGACTCAACCTCGTTGTTCAGTTAAACAAATACTATTTTTCCATTCAAGTAGCTTGTCATCTCTTGTTTTCCAGTGCAATAATTTACCATTATTTTTATAATTTTTTAGGTGGCCAAGCGGGCCGCATACAAGGTGGTCGCGGGCCGCATGCGGCCCCCGAACACCCAGTTTGACATGCCTGATGTAGAGGAAATATTAGACTTGTACTTTGTGGCTTGAAACGTAGTTTAAAATAAATGGATAACTAATATGTAATAAGATTCTTTTTAATTGAGTTGGCAGCTTTTTATCCTTCTAATTATGTAGTATTTTTGTGCTTGTAATGTAGGCCTATCTAGTGTGACTTTACAGCTATTTCATTAATTTACTAATTAATTAACTACTAATTTATTAGCCCATGGACATTACAATTACATGTTACCAATATCCAGGTAATAAAAACTTCTTTCTGCAGTAAATGACACATTTATACATAACTGAGAAGTCTGTCTAGTCTTTTTGATCTTCACTATTCTTATCTTATCTTATATAATACAGACGTTACTTCAAAAAAGAAGATGATTACGTCCTACGCGTCATGCATTCAGTCATGCACTATTTATCTATCTATCTATACTAACCAACCTTTGTCTATGCTATCACCATATTGTTCTTCTTCGCCCATTCTGCAACGTCATTCGTCTGTCTGAGTGCGTCACTATACTTTTACCGTTGCTATAAACAATACACAATATACATGTATTTGTCTACCGAAACTAACATGCTCTCTAAACTAGAACATAACACTAGTTTTTCGTGAGAAACCCCTAGTTAATTGCATATTTGTTGTTTTAAGCAATTTGTAGTCATAGAGCAGTGATGTCAAATCAAATTCAATCTTTAGGCCATTTTTGTTCCCAACACTTGTGTCGCAGGCCACATGATCTGAAAAGTACAAAAAACTTGATGAAATTGACCTGAAACTATTTTATTTGACTTCTAGTGCGTACATTAATTATGGGGGTGTTTTACTTTTCTTTTTACGCGTCAGAAAATGGCGTCAAGTTCTGTTTAAATTTTATTATTTTTGTAAAACAGACACACTTTCTGTATAAAACAAACAGGCCAGGATTAACCATTAGGCAAACAAGGCACGTGCCTAGGGCACCAAGCGTTTGGGGGGCACCACAAGTCCGCAAGAAAAATATGTATATTGTCCCGGTAGCCGCGCGAAATCGACATGACATTAGCAAACGCAAATGTAATATTGAATCGCACATTATATAACCTTAGTCCCACAACCTGGGGGTAAAATGTCCCCATCCAATCCAAAAGAGAAAACTAGCTAAACAAAACGCGCATACTGTTTCAGTTGTAGAAGCTAAGAGCAGGAAATTAACAAGTTATTTAGTTTCAGTTAAGCAACAGGTGGAACAGGATTTTACTGACGCTATCAACCCTCTTAATAAGTCTACTATAGGCTGTTCTGCAAATCCAGACACTGCATTAATACTTTAAAAATGAAATTTGTGGTGACGCACTTCAGTCTGCTAAAGATGATGATAAAGATAGAGATGGAGAATACAAAATAAATCAAGCGGTAAATCCAGGACTGTTACTTGACTTCTCGGCTGATGACGTGGCTTACTGGGTTGACTGTGGGCCCACTAACTGTCAGCATCATAATGGTCCCTTTGATAAATTTGGCAGTATTTATGCTGGAGGAAAAATAACAATATAATGTTCTCAAAATCTCTTTATGGCACAAAAGCTTATGGTGAGCAGTACAGGAGAGAATGGTTATTGTATTCACCATCCACAGGATATGTGTACTGTTTTGTTTGTAAACTTTTTGCGTTTAAAGGTTCCACAAGTTTGGCTGATAAAAATGGGTTCAGTGACTGGAAAAATAACATTCAAGTTGATAATCATGAACAAAGCGCTATTCATAAAGACTGCATGTTAATATACCTAACTCGCCGACAAGGCTCGGGTCTACTACAAAAGCTAGAAGAGCAAATTAATGAGGAGTACAGTTACTGGAACATATTTTGAGGCGAGAAGTAGCGGTTATTTGTACAATAGCTGAGCGTGGTCTGGCTTTTAGAGGGACAAATGAAAAATTTGGATCTTTACAAAATGGAAATTATCTAGGGTTGCTAGAGTTGATCAGTCAGTTTGATCCATTTTTAGCATCAAACATTGCGAAATATGGAAATTCTGGAAAAGGAAATCATTCTTATTTATCGAAAACTATATGTGAAGAACTGATTGAAATTATGTCCCAAAAAGTTCATGAAGTAATTTTAGAGGAAGAAAAGGCTTCCACTTATTTCAGCTTGACAGTAGACTCAACACCAGATGTTTCACAAACACATGTGTTAATAATCGTTAGTTTTTTTTGTGCATAATATTGAACATACCAGCTGTCAGTGGAGGATCGGGGGTCCGGGCAGAAGGGGACACCCATGTGGATTTGTGCCTAGGGCACCAAATTGGCTTAATCCGGCCCTGAAAACAAACATTATTTCTAGAATGTTTTCATGTCTCACAAAAAAGTAAAGATTCTTTCACTTTTCCAGGTAAATTCTATATTCTGAGTCAGGGCCGGTCTTAGGCAAATGCAACGTATGCGACCGCAATGGGCCCCGCACTTTCAAAGGCCCCAAGCGAATTCAGGGTGTAAATTATAAATTAAACGATTTTCAAGGGTTCCTGGAATTCTTCTAAAATTGCAAAATATACAAAAAAAAAACTCATGAAAATCTCCTGAATTATTAAAACCTTCTGAAAATTGGAGATCTGGCCCTTGGGCCGTATTTTGGCAATCACTGTCATAGAGTATAATGCTTCCTCATGTTGAATTTAAGTTTGTGTTACAATCGGAATATCTTCACAAATTTTGATTCTCTAACGTTATCATACGGCTAAAATAACGCGTACGTTGAGAAATTTGTTATTTATAGTTGTGTATGAAAATGTCAAATTAACTTATTTTATATTGATAGAAATTGATTTTATGTACAAACTCAAAAACCTAGATAACTTACTAAAGCATTTTAAACAAGTGATAAAATTCTTGACTTTCGTTATTCACTTATCCCATCTAATGAATTTAAAATATTCAGAGACCACGTAGTACAAAAGATGATGTATTTGTATGTGTTCTTGGGTAGTAACTTAATGTATTGGACTGCGCCCTCAGAAGTCTTCGATACCTTGTTTTGTAGCCCTTTGATCCATGTGTAAGATAATGATGCGTATGTATTTAAGATGATTGTTTAGATAGATGGCTGCCTGGTCGAGCGGTTTGCACGCTGGACTGGCGTATCGATTTACCGATGGTCCCGGGTTCAAACCCTGCCCGCTCCCATCCCCCGTCGTCCTGCGGGAGGTTTGGACTAGGAAATCTTCAACTCTGAAGGAATTTCCGAAACATGTAAAACATTTTACAACATCTATTTTTGATATGTGGGTATGCATGTATTAGGGTGTAAATATTGGTGTGTACTTGCCTTTATTCTTGGTTAGTTATCCCTTATCTGAGGATATGCTAAATCCTTGTATCATTTTTCTATCTCTGATGGTTTCAATGGTGATGTAATGTATCTCTGGTTTTAATTTATATATTTACATAATTTTATTGTTATTATTTTTGTAACTTTGTAAAGTAATAGTCTGACCCATTGGAGGGGTTGCATAGAAGGTTGGATAGGCTCGTGGAGCTTTATTTGTACTGGGGACTATTTAAAAAAAAATGCTTTATACGAATCACTCACAGATATTAATTTTTATCTTTTCAGTCTGTGGTGATTCTAACAGAACTCCAGGACCTCTCGATGTCAACTGGTGTTGTCCCGGGACTTCATTGGGGAAAAAATTATCGCCAGACCAGACAAAGTATAAAGAATAACCAATCATTGATTTTATGTAGTCCTCTAAACTTCTCACGAGCTCATTGTATTGCTCCTGGGCCTCAGCCTTGGGTTGACAGGTTACCATCAAGAAATCATACCGATCCGTCCTGTGTTAGAATATTGCAACGTTCAGGAACATTGTTGATCAGCCCATCTTTTCAGTGTAAAGTGTTGGACACTGGTCTAGTGTGAAAAAACGAGTTTAAAAAACAAACTATGAATTTATAGTTGAACTTCAGCGGATATATTACAATGAACAATGTATTTGAACAGGAATTGTTTACAACTTCTCAATAACCTTGACTTCTCAACAGCCTTGGGGTTGATAAGTTAACATCAAGAACTTTACCGGTCTGTCCACTTGTAGAGTTCCACAACGTGATATCCAGGAACATTGTGGATTAGCCCAGCTTTTCAGCTTTAAGTGTTGGACATAAAAACACCAGATCAATGGTACTTCAAGCTGATCTGTCAGCTGGTGAACGATCCGAGGAAATCATATTGAACATAGATGGTTTTGGATCCTTGACTTTGTAATGAACAGGAAAGACTGATATATTTTTATTTAACAACTCGCTGGTGCTCCTATCTATATCTGCGACTACAAGATAACAGAGCCTGTTTAGACAAGCCTTCGTAACAAGTCTCAGAATGACTGAGTAACACACCATCTATAACATTTCTGTGTGTAGATGTCTCAGAACTGTTGAACTTTACTAGTACACAGAGACCTGGACCTACAACACTTCGAAGATCATGCATTTCGAATGAGCTGTAAGCTCTTGTGGGCTGCATGCGGACGCTAAAGTGACAAGGGCAGTACTGAATAAACATTTACGTTTTTTGGAACCTTTGGGCTTCCATAGGAAACAAGGACAGATCCTTCCGAAAGAATTCCAATAACTTCTGTCGTCTACAATCGCGTCTCCTGCGGTGGCTGAGAGGTAAGGCGCTTGGCTTCCGTACTGGAGGTCCCGGGTTCGAATCTTGGTGAAGACTGGGAGGTTTTTTTATTTCGGGATTTTCGGGCGCCCTTGAGTCCACCCAACTGACACCCTCGTTAACCGTGGCCACATAATCAGATGACCTTTACATCATCTGCCCTATAGACCACAAGGTCTGAAAGGGGAACTTTACTTTTTAGGGGGCGCGGTGGTCGAATATTTAAGCACTTGGCTTCCAAACCTGAGGTCCTGGGTTCGAATCCCGGTTAAGACTGCGATTTTGAATTTCGAGATTTTTAGGGCGCCCCTGAGTCCACCCAACTCTAATAGGTACCCGACTTTAGTTGGGGAAAGTAAAGGCGGTTGGTCGTTGTGCTGGCCACATAACACCCTGCTCGTTAACCGCTGGCCAAAGAAACAGATGACCTTAACATCATCTGACCCATAGATCTTAAGGTCTCAAAGGGGACACTTTACTTTTTTTTACTTAAATTGCGTCTCCAGTTAATAGTTGTGCAATAAAAGGAGCAAACTTAAGTATCTTTTGTCTTCAATTAAAATAGTTTAAAACTGACAAATTCTGAATCCTTTGGACAATTGATCCCACTTCTTATGACTAATTATATTACCTTCTTAAAACAATATTTTTGGTTTTCGTTTAGTGCATAAGGATGTCCTTAGACAGGAAAGAAACACAGTGCCAATACATGGCACAGCAGATTAGTTTTCTAAGACAAGCACAGAGTGACTGGACGTCTGGACTGGCAAATTATACCAACAAGGTAAACTAAAGGGCGTGTGGTCGTTGTGATAAAACAATTTAAAAAGAAACAAGTCAGCCCTTATGGATTGCTTAATTTGTATGGAAGATATAGAACCACATATAAATGTTATGTCTATTTTTCTTTAGATCATTCATGAGATTGAGACTTGGATACACAATTCAACACCAAGCACAACGTTTGTGGAAATAGCGCAGCTGGCACAGCGTGCAGTTATCTTTATAACAGACAAACAGGCAACCCTGTCAAGTATGTTTCTAATTAAGGTGTTAATTTATATGTGACTAAATGTCAGGGGGCTTGTCTTTGAGTCCGAAGATTAATGAGGAAAACAGTGTTTCCCGTGGCCGTTCAGACCCAGCTGTGACCTACATATTTTGCCACATCCAGAGCAAGTGAAACCATTGTCCGCAGGTGGTCGGTTTAGAGGACAAACGCAGACGACGAAAAGAAACTCTAATTTGTTATAACGTTATTTTATATAGATAGATATAGATACACATGCTAATCTTTTAATAGTGCTAATTAGGGACGAATATTAAGGATTGTCTTCGAGTCCGAAGATTAATGAGGATGAAAGTATTTCCCGTGGCCGTGCAGCCCCAGCTGTGACCTACATATTTTGCCACATCCAGTGCAAGCAGAACCAATTGTTTTAATACTGTAATAAAAAAATAAATTACGAGTCCTGAGGTCTGGGGAGAATGAACAACAATTAAGTAATGATGGGCCGAATTTGTTTTCTGTGGTCTCTACCCTCTTTCGAAGGCTTCAATAAGATGACTGAATGATTTTGCTACGTGGATCTGTGTGTATGTAATGCAAGATCATATCAGAGGACCCTATTATTATTATTATAGCTTTTATATTATAGCATGTTCAGAGCGCTTTGGTACAATCTCATTTGTGGACCCTTGGAGGGGAGGGGGTATCTAGGAGTTGATCTGGGCGCTCAGTAAACACAACTCTGCCCGTGTCGGGTGTCGAACCTCGAGCCCTTTCTATGTAGCCAAGCCAAGCCAAGTTCAAACGCATTTAGCCTCTAGACCACGCTTCCCACTGTCTGCAATCTCAGGCTAAATTAAAAGTGTCTCTTAATTATCTGATGTCGAATAAAATCATGAGATATTTGTAAGGAAATCAGAGTGCTAACAAACTTTATATTATTCTGCGCTGTCTTTGCTTGAATGTACAATTGCATAGTGAATGGGACTTTCTTTTGTAATATTTATTTATGATTTTTTTTAGGTGTTTATCTCGAAGTAATTGTTTTCTAAAATCTTTTTTTTCTCGTTACCTTTTACCGTAGATAACGAACAACCAAACAGTTTAAGGAATGCAGGTGAGGCACTCTCAGATAAAAATATAGAAGTTTATTTTTTTTTTTATTTTACCACAGTGCTAAGTTTACCTTACAATTTACATGTATAAGGACTAATTGTTAGCATGTATACAAGTCACACTCTTACTTAGAAAAAGATCATCCCGTTCGACGTATTGGAAGGCAAGCTGTCTCCATTAAGATCTGTCACTGGCAACGTCTAATGCTTTTTCCCACCAGAAATCCACTGTTCTGAGGTCTTCCATGTAAGTGTGGCGCCAAGTTATACGAGGAAGTCCCTGTTTGCTCCATATCATTCTTAATCTTGGTATGCGTCGTTCATTCTGACAGAGAACATGTCCCATGTACAAAGTTATACGAGAACGTCCCTGTTTGCTCCATGTCATCGAAAATCTTGGTATGCGTAATACACTGTCAGAGGATCTGTCCCGCAAACCTTATGAAATGTCACAATCTCATTAAATGGTCGACTCCCAGTTTGGAATAGGGTTTCTTTGTTTGAGGCCCGATCTCTGCAACTGACTCCGAAAATCAGTCTAAGCCATTTTTGTTGAGACATACACTCACATGTTTGTATATGGATGGCTTCCTGATTGTGCGCATTGCGCGCTGGACTGTCGCTTGGATTTATCGATGGCCCCGGGTTCAAACCCTGCCCTCTCTCGTGCCCCGTCGTCCTGCGGCAGGTTTGGACTAGGAAGTAAACTTTAATTCTGAAGGAACATCCGAAACATGTAATATTTGCACTTGTAATATAGCACCTTTGTGTAAGATTTTGATTCAAGTATGACGAGAAAGGGTAATGACTGAGTTGTAAAGCAATTTACGTTGTCATGGAAAATGGCCTACAATTTGTTTATAATTTGTCAAATCCTTGAAATATTTCAGACGACAAAAACTTTGTGAATTTACAATCAAGGGTTGAACGTTTAGAGGAACTCGTGTCGTCACTCAAGACAACAATCAAAACAGGAACTGTCAGACGAGAAAATGAAAATAGTGACTCGGAGAACCAAGCGAAACAAAACAATGATTTAAAAGCCATGGAACTGCTCATAACTAAGACCGACCAAAAACTTTCAAGCAAAACACAGAATTTAGAGGATACGCTCCATCGTCAAAACACTCAGTTGGTTAGCCAGTTGGAAAGACTTGAATCAGATTTTTCGCAATATAAATGCAAAGAAATTAAAGCTGGTCAAGACAATTGGACAAAGCTGGCGGGTCTAGAAACTAAGGTAAATAGAAATACTTTCATGTTTCATATTGTGTTTATGTAAATGTAAGTAACTTCCCCTTTCAGACCTTGTGGTCTATAGTGCAGATGATGTAAAGGTCATCTGATTCTGTGGCCTACGGTTAACAAGGGTGTCACGTGACCAACACAACGACCAACCGCCTTTACTTTTCACTAACTAACGTCAGGTACCCATTAGAGCTGGGTGGACTAAAAGGCGCCCAAGGATCTTGAAAAAAACAAATCACAGTCTTCACCAAGATTTACACACGGGACTCCCTGTTCAATAGCCAAGCACTTTACCGCTCAGCCACCGCGTCTCCTTTATGTAAATGTAGTCGATGATATTTAAAAAAAAAAAAATTCAAAACGGTAGTGTCTTCGATTTTGAAGATCCAAGATGAGTGCAGTGTTTCACATGTCTACGCTAACCCAGCTGCGACCTTCAAACAGGGCCGGTCTTAGGTATAAGAAAACTAGGCAGCTTCCTAGGACTTCCAATCGGTGGGCTCTCAGAGATGACTAAAAACAATTTGAGAAAAAAATTGCGAATCTTGCGATCAAATCTCAAACATATAAAGCAGTATGACTTTATGTTTATGTATGCCTCTGTGTCTCTACTACGAAAATTTCAGTTATTTTTTCGATTTAGATAAAGAAACTGGGCAGGTTTTTTGAGTAACTGTATACATATATTTTTTCGATGTTTCTTGTTAGTTGGGCCTCCTCCTAAAGGCCGGCCCTGCTGCATATTTTATTAGAATGTATACAGTCGAAGTCATTGTCCACCTGAGATCTATTTGTTTTTTTTCGTCTTTCTGATTAGCGCTAATCTTCTGTTGGTAAATTGCGACTATTATAAAATATAACTAAATTCTAACTAGTATAAATTAGAAATAAATTGAAACTCGTATAAATAGATATGTTTATGGCTCCTTCAGACAATGGATGCGCCCAGGTGAGTCACTGGCTTTGGTTTCATCGACGTGGTAGCTTCATTTCTTTGGCACCAGGCTGACACCTCTGTAGGTTAGTCTTGGGCGGCCCATGGGTCTGACTCCCTCCGCAAGCTCAGCGTATAGGATGTCTTTGGGGATTCTTCCATCTGGCATGCGAGTGACATGACCGAGCCAGCGTTGTCTTTTCTGTTGAAGGAGAGCATTGAGAGCAAAGATGCTTACATTATCTTATCATAAATATACTTCTCCTTATCTTATCATAAATATACTTCTCCTTATCTTATCATAAATATACTT
>JADKLZ010079391.1:15518384-15534605 GCA_021533235.1 Biomphalaria straminea | reverse complement strand
CCAAATATCAACTGGATAGCTGTAGGACTCACTACTGAATCTTTCTGGGGCCATATATCGCAGCGTGCCAACTCCTCTTGTGGAAGCCTTAGAAAATTTTTCAAACACTTTGCTGATTCCAAAATCTGCTATCTTGATATTCTCCGTATTGGTTACTAAAATATTTTCCGCTGTAAATGAATAAAAAACTTTGTATATTATAAGGCTTTACTAGAATATTGCTTTTGTTGATGAACCAATAATTGTTAAAGTTATAACCATTTTTATTGCCAATAGGTATTGTTTATTGTTTCTTAATCAAAGTTGAGTGTATGTTATCAATGACGATCATGTCTACCAGACAAAAAGAAATTTCTGTGTGGCTGTAATGAAGGTATGCTAACTTAGAGATGGTTGCTGTAGAGAAAGTTATCCATCTGGTTTTTTTTTCATGCTCTTTTTTTTTTAAACCAATAGTCTGGTCTTACAGCAAGTCTTCTTTTTCTTCTTCATTCTCATTCATATGTTGGAAGGTTTAGATGAGTAGTCCTCTATCAGGGATGAGCTGTGCAGAGGTTTCCAGATTTGGCTTATCTACAAATAATTTTGTCTCCTCCTGTTGTTTCCAGTTCTGTGGCAAAATATCAGATGTTGGTCATATTGGAACAGCTTATAATAGGCATTATAGGTTTAGTTTTTCTTGAAGTTTGGGTGAGAGTTGGTCCATTTCTCATTTATTCAACTCTTTATTTTTTTTTTCTTCTAGGTAGAGATTGTTTTGATTGTTTAGTTTTTCTAAGCCAGTGCCAAAGAGGCTCTAGTATGTTTTGTCAAAACTTAAACTTGGTGAAAGACAATTTTGTGTTCACCCTGCATTTTTTTCTTTTGCAAAGCTGACCAAAGAGAAGCATCTTTAGAATTGCTATTGCTATTAGAGAATGGTTTTTACAGTTCTGAAACATGAAGAACAACTGAAGCGACAAAAAAAAAAAACGAAAACAGACAGATGCCTGAGAAATATCCTAAAAAATAAACTGGAACGACAGAGAAGAAAACACAAAACTGTGGGAGATCAGAAAAATATAGAGGTGCAGATCTTAGAGAGGAAGTGGAGATTGATTGGTCACACCCTTAGAAAAAATACCAGCAACAGAGCTAAACAAGCCTTAGAGTGGAGCAAGACATAGAGAAAGACCAAAAAGAACACTGCGACGGAGAGGACTGGAAAGAGCTGAGAAAACATAAAAAAACTAGCAAGAGACCGTGGAGAGTGGCATGTTTTTGTTGAGGAACGCAAAGGAATGATGACAATGATTAGAGAATAGAACAGATTGCCTGAATCAGCCAGGAAAACCAATTACAGGATTTTAAATCACTGATCAACATGCAAGACTAGATTGGCACATAAAGTGTGCGGGACATAAAGTAACATCTGTATTTCATGAGATAGTTTTATCCTAGACAAACACACACATTTTCTAAAAATACTGTACCAACATCATGCTGTACCTAGCAAAACTAATGATATATAAAGATCCTCGTACTGCTTGTATACAATGGAGAGCTTCTCCTATTTGTGAGTGCTTAGTGTTGTTTACAAAATATAAAAAAAAGATACTTCTGTCTTATTATTAAAGACATGTTAAATAGTAAATGCCTCATATGACTAGATTAGCACATGGATATGCAGAGGGCGTACACATTTTTTTGTTAGTTTGTACAGCAATATTTTTTATTGGAACAGATATCTAAGAGAAGCTTTACCTTTTATATCTCTATGGATGATCCTTTCTTTATGTATACACTTCAAGCCATCAAGTATTTGCCTAGTAAATTTTACAACCAAAGAACGTTTTAATCCTTTCGGCTTTTCTCTGTTATCATCAATATAATGTGAAAGTGGACCCTAATAAAAAATTATTAGATTATACTAAATAACAAATGTTTTCTATATAATTCAGTTTAAACAATTAATTAAATTCTATACAGTTTAATAAATAGCATTGAATAAAGAAAGTTTAATTGGTATTATTTTTATAAAAAAAAAATTCTGGCAAAAAGAAAAAAGAAACTTACAGCATTTAAAAGCTCCATAAAAATAAAATAACTAAATTCTTCTTGTAAATGTCCAAAATATTGCACTATATTTTTATGTCTGAGTTTTTTTAGAATGTTAATTTCTGTATTTACAGATTTCTGAAAAGAAACATGAAATGTTTTATAGAAATTATGAATGAGTGATGAGAGTAGTTCAAGTTCTTGAGATCTAACTAAAAAGTCACAAGGACTTACACAACACACAATAAAAAGTCACAAGGACTTACACAACACACAATAAAAAGTCACAAGGACTTACACAACACACAATATGCAAAATATTTAAGTTATAGGGAAACAGACTAAATTTAAAGTTGCTTCAATATTATTGGAAGAATATATAAGTTTTACTAATATGTTTTTATGTAAATTTAATAAAGGTTTTGATACCGGCTTTGAAACAAATTTTTTTTTTTTTTTTTACTATTTTATTTTAAATTTATTATATATAAGTTGTATAATGGGATTGTAATGTCTTTTTAAAAAGGTATTTTTAAAAAGTTTTTCTTGTTAAGTTCCGTAAAGCAGAGAATTTCTGCCAGTGAGAAGGAAAAAAAAATTACTTAATCTAAATCGCATGAGCTGTCCATCCTTCTTATTGGTTAGGTGGAATTCATAGAGAATCTCTACATTGATATAAACCTTTCTATTTTCCAAGTGGAGAGATCATTTCAAAAGTACATGTGACTTCATGGCAAGTTGATGGTCACAGCCTTGGTTATCAAATCAGCACCGTAAAGGGGTCTCATACTACATGCTGCCATGCTGGTGTCTCCAGAATGAACTTACCAAAGGTGGTAATATGTCTTTTCACTTAATAGAAATCAGGTATAGAGTTTGATATTCCATAACTAAAAATGGTTATAAGATAAGCTGTACTGATGGAATAGCTTCAAAGCACTTGCTAAATTATTAAAATATTTCAACGGCTCATTCCTATTAGTAATTAAGAGGTTTTATATCTTTCTGTAAGCTGTTCTAAAAGTTCTAAGGAATAACACTGCTAAACAACACAACACATCTAACACAAGAACTTGACGACAAGAGCTTCAATAAACAATGGGGGAGGGGGGTTAATAACAAACACATCAACTTCAGCCAATATAGACAATTGGCTACACTAATTTCAAATGCTCTGCTACACAACAGAACTGCCTAACTAATCACTACAAGTCTCTCTAGCTCGTACAGATACATTTTCAAGGACTCACAGGATACTGCACAGTCCTTTTCTTGCTATCCTGGATCCAACTGAACTGTCCTTTTATTACACTTTGTCTCTCGACTGTAAAGACTTTCAGTCAAATGACCAGGACACGGGTCATACTCGGTGTACTAGCAGTACTGTCCCTTGTTCAACAGCCCTTGACCTGTGTGATTGGCCTGAGTGATGTGTGTCAGTAGGCCGCACACATTAACCCTTTCAGTCCGCCTCTGGAGTTACTACAATATATACATAGAAACACAACTTTATATATCTTTAAAATAATAATGAGGCACTATCTTCAATTCCAAAGATTAAAGATGAGTGCATAATTTCAAATTTGACCTGCATTTTTTGCAACATCTAATACAGACAAAGCCATTGTCTGCCAGTGGGTTTATTTTTCTTTTTTTTGTCATTTACATCTCTCTTTGGCAAGGACTCTTTTGTGGGTCTCAAATATGTGTCCTTCAATGTTCTACTGCCAGCTACTATTTCCTCTATGCTTTGAGGGCAGAATTTCTGGGGATACCTCTTTCACTTCATACTACTTTAAGCCACTGCTGAAAAGTAAGCAGTACTTCTATACTGTCTACACCAACCTCTAGCAGAACATGGTTATTTGTGAGGTAGTTGTGCCAGCATATGTACATTTCGGGACAATCCACTTTTGATAGAATCATTTGAGGAGCCCCAAATGCCTTCTTTAGAGCAACCAGGTCTCAGAACCACACATACATATACATACTAACACACAGAAAATATGTTAACTTATTACAAATTACCTCTAGTTTCTCTTTAGCTTTCTTGGATAAATTTATATGCACTTCCTTTACTGCTATTTCAAATTGAAATCCATTGTATTGATATACAGCTTTATACACTTTACAAGAGGAACCACATCCAATTTGTTCCTTTCGTTTCCAGTTTGAATTGGAACTACTTCCATCTAAAAGTTAAAATGAAAGTATGTAAAAATGTATAGACAGAAATTGAATAAACATGTGAGCATTGTATTTTGTTCTGTCTGGTGTTCATGTAATTTTATTGGTAAGTCATATTAAGTTATTAAAGTAAATTAACAAAATTATTGTATTTTATAACAGACATGAGACTTTGCATATCTGTTTATAAAAAAAAAGTAAAGTACAACCTTCAGACCTTACGATGTAAACAGATCTATTCTTAAGCTATTTATAATAAGTCATTTTATTTAATAAAAAAATCAAAGAAAACTATTATATGCTCTAATATTCCATTCTCTAAAGGCAATAGAAATAAGATGTTTCTTCCTATAATGTGTACTTTTTATAATTAAATTGAAAGTTGTTTTTTTTTTATGAATACATGTAAATTGTTATTTATTCTTTTAAGTACTTTAAAAAAAAAAAATCTTTATATTTCAAACTGCCTCAAATTTAAAATATTTTTTTTTAAATTATAGCTTTCATATATCGCCACTTTCATGCTTATAGCATGCTCAGAGCGCTTTGGTCCAACCTTTTTTTTGACCAGTGGTGGGAGGGGGATTCTGGGAGAAGGTTTTTTGTGCTGCCTTTATAGGCGCTCAGTAAACAACTCTGCTCGAGTTGGGCTTCGAACTTTGCACCCTCTTCATAGGTAGCCAAGCCAAGGGATGTTCAAACATACCGTAACATAACAGTATTATATGTACAGTTGCACACTATAAACGAGTTCCTAATATGTCTTCCCTCTTAACCACTAGTTTATTATTTGTGTAATACAAATATTTTACATGGTGTCAGAAGTGAACTTAAAAAGCTGTCCAGACAAAGGTTTTTATTAATCTAATAATGGCTTCTATTTATTTTGAGCAACCAATCTTGAATTGGAATGCTAAAGATCTGTATCAAGAGTTTTTAAGATTCCAACAGCAGGTGAGCTTTTGTTTCAAGGGACCGTTAGCTGGTGCAGATAGTAAACAAAAAGCCGGATGGCTGGGAATATGGATAGGTCAACAAGGCCATGAAGTTTACAAAACTCTAAATATTACTAATAGTGAAGAGGGAGATTTGCAATTGCTATTAAAGTAAATAGAAGACTACATAAGGCTAAGACAAAATAAAAGAGTGTCTAGATTTAGAGCACATCAGAGAAAGCAGTTAAAAGGAGAAAGTTTTGATAACTTTGTTAAAGACCTAAAGCTTCTCATTATAAACTGTGAGTATGATAATCCAGATGATACGCTTATTAATTTGATCATTAGTGGAGTCATACACGAAAAGGTACAATTAAGACTACTTGATCAGGGACTGAAGTTGACCCTTAGCAAGGCTATAGAAATTGGACAATACGAGATGTCGCAAAGCCAAGTGAAAATGTTTAGGGGCCAAGAAGTTCTATCAATCAAGAAACAGTCACACAATGTATTCAAACAGAAGTCTAAAGACAACTCAGAAAGGTTATGTAGTAAATGCGGCAAGAACCATGAAAAGGGAACAACATGCAATTTCTGCAAGAAGAGAAACCACTGGTATCAAATGTGCAGAAAAAGACGCAACGTCAATCTAGTAGAAGATGAAGATGACAGCCACAGTGATGAAAATATTGTAGCTATTAGCACTGCAAGTAGCCAGTCTAACAAAGGTAAAGTTGAGAACATCAAAGTCGTTGAAGACAAGTGGACTGTAAAACTAGTCGTGCATGGCAAGACAGTAATTTTCCGAATCGACACTGGTGCAAGGTGTAACATTCTTGTCAAGTCAGAGTTTGAAAAGCTCAAAGACAAAGTAAAACTTGCTTATTCAGCAAAGTCACTCAAGTCTTACACTAATCACGTCATTAAGACTTTAGGAGCAGTGGTGCTAAACAAGAGAACATTTTGAGTGGTGACACAGCAGAATGCTTAGGCCTACTACAACTAAATGCAGACATTGAAGTGACAGTTAGGGATTGTAGCAGGTGTGCTGAACATCAGAATCAAAATGTGTCAGAACCGCTAATGCCTACCAAGACACCAGACCTTCCATACAACATGATTGGATGTGATCTGTTTAACTTTGAGGGGAACAAGTATGTTCTTCTAGTTGACTACTTATCAAAGTTTATTGATGTCAAAGAACTGTCACAGAAACTACATCAGATATCATCGAAGCAATGAAGAGTATATTCGCATGCCATGGGATACCTAGAAGACTAAGGTCCGACAGCGGGCCACAGTTGGCTTCTAGAGAATTCTTGAATTTCTGTAAGTCATACGGAATAGTGCATGAAATGTCGAGTCCTCATTTTCAGAGTTCAAATGGCGAGGCTGAAAGAGCTATTCAGACAGTGAAGAAACAATGGAAGAAAAGCGAAGACAAATTTCTGTCGCTATTAGACTACAGAACTACTCCACTGACTAATATTAATTTGTCGACAGCACAATTACACATGGGACACCGACCAAGAAATCTGTTACCTTCGAGAGAGGAAATACTCACACCTAAGACACCAGATCTTAAGGTGGTGAAGAATCACTTTGACTCAGAGAAACAGTCTCAGAAACATTATTATGACAAGAGGAAAGGTGTTAAAGAGTCATAATACACTACAAGATGGAACGGCAGTCAGAATGCAACTTAATTCTAAGTGGAAACCAGGAACAATAGTTTCAAAACATCCTAAGCCTAGATCATATAAAGTAAAAGTGGAAATCAGGTCTACAGAAGAAACAGGAAACACATCCGAAAGTCTTCTGAGAAAGCAAATAGATTTGACAATAATTATGACTTTCCAGATGACATGTCAGAACAACTGGAGCCACAACATCTAGAGAGTCCAAGATTACAAACTACGCTAGATATGGATCCGCCACTACACACTTATTCTTCAACACCTTTAGACCTCATGAACCTTACGTGACTCGCTCAGGCAGAGTAGTTAACAAACCCAAGAGACTTGATTTGTGAATTGAATTGTGGGAAGCGTGGTCGAGAGGGTAAGTGCGGCTTGAGCTTGGCTTGTTTGGCTACCTAGAAGGGGGCTCGAGGTTCGACACCCAACTCGGGCAGAGTTGTGTTTACTGAGCGCCCAAAGGCAGCATGGGAAACCAACTCCTACATGCCCCCTCCCCCCCACTGGTCCACAAATGAGATTGGACCAAAGCGCTCTGAGCATGCTATAAGCATGAAAGTAGCGCTATATAAAAGCTATAATAAAAAAAAAAATTGACTAGTTTAGTTTGTTAGTTATTCTGATAAATAGATTTTCTAAATTAAAGAAGAGAGATGTAACATAATAGTATTATATGTACATTTGCACACTAGCGCGTCAGTGCAACACCGCTAGTGTTTTACGTAATAAACGAGTTCCTAATATGTCTTCCCTCTTAAACACTAGTTTGTAATTTGTGTAATACAAATATTTTACACATACTTAGCACCTCGACCAGGCTTCATACTAAGATTACTGATTTTTACTAAAGATAAAACTCTAGTCATTGAATGCATTCCTAAGTGTCAAACTGGTATTGTGTGGTTTTCACATTGTAGTGATTCTACATCTAGGTCTATATTTCACAGGCATGTCTATTTGAATAGAATACAGAAGCAGAGTTATTTAGAATATCTAACAATGTGATTCAATATTCTTGAATTTAAGAATTAAAAAGGCACTAAAAATTCTTTAAATATGATGCAATTAAAAAATAATTTAATTAACAAATCCACACGGAGATCACTAATTTAAATGCAAATGCACGATTGACCATCTTTTTATCAGACAAAAATTTGATAAATTAATTTGCAGAATGCATACCCTTTTAAGATAAAAAAAAAATTAATGTTGATAAAACCAAAATAAATTTTTTTAGGATAATTACATGCAAAGTAAAAGCTTAAGGACTGTGGACAATTCTCTTTAGAACTAGGTATAGACAAAATCTATGTAATATTTTATGATCCCAATTGTATAGACAAAATCTATGTAATATTTTATGATCTCAATTGTATAGACAAAATCTATGTAATATTTTATGATCCCAATTGTATAGACAAAATCTATGTAATATTTTATGATCCCAATTGTATAGACAAAATCTACGTAATATTTTATGATCCCAATTGTAATAGACTAAATCTAAGCAATATTTTATGATCCCAATTGTATAGACTAAATCTAGGCAATATTTTATGATCCATATTGAACTAAATGTATTTTTCCTGATACATATTCATATTTTCACAAAAATATAACATGTATAAAACGTGGGAAGCGTGGTCGAGAGGCTAAGTGCGCTTGAACTTGGCTTGGCTACCTAGCAGGGGGCTCGAAGTTCGACACCCGACTCGGGCAGAGCGCCTAAAGCCAGCACGGAAAACCAACTTCTAGATACCCTTCACCCCCAGGGGGCCACAAATGAGATTGAACCAAAGTCCTCTGAGCATGCCCTAAGCATGAAAGTAGCACTATATAAAAGCTATAATAATAATAATATAAAACATTTAAATTAATTGACTTGAGATCACTAACCCATGTCACCGCAATATGAACAATTCATATAGAAAACAGATTTGGAGAGAATGAGGTACTCTTACATTGTTGTTATTAGCAACAATTGACTAGTCTTAGGTAATATGTTACAAACCTTTAAGCTCTATTTTATGTTTCTTTTGTTAAATCCTAAATTGCTTTTTTACATTTTTCCTTTCATGATTTCATGGAGATTCCATAATCATTTTTCATTAGATTTTTGAATTTGTAATTTGTTAAGCTGGTTCACCATGAATACATTTTTATTTTACTTTTAATTACTGGAATTTTTTTAAAGGACAGACATGTCTCAATGTAATTATCTTTGTAATATACAGTTGCCAAAGTATTTTAACTTTTTAAACAAGCTAAAGTGGTAAAATAAGATTACTTTGTCAAAAGCTTAATTAAGTCTGATAGGATATTGTAGGCTTGCTTTTTATCACTTTAAAATATTGCTATGACTATGTCATATTAAAAAAGTTATAAATTATAATCAATTATGGATAACCTAACAAGTAAACATTTTACAAAACAATAATGTTAGGCAATCAGCAAATACAGTAAATGTTTTCAAAATGTATGATTGTAAAAAGTTACAGCCTATTATAGAATTTCATTTACTATATTTTCAAAAATACTACTACTACTGGTACTGGGAGAAACATGTAAAAACTTGTGCAATCAGTTAAATCTAGGCTAACAATTCTTCATGTACTTTTTAATTTTTAGCTCTTGTTCCTTTGTAGTTAATTTTTTTCATATATTTAAAAAGCCTTTATAGTAAAATACAAATATTGTGTTTGCCTATAAGTATCCTCTTAAATGATGACATCAAAACTATACTAGAAATTAGGCACATACCTCCAATGAATGAGCAATCACAGAGTACAGAAACGTTTGATACATCTGTTATGTCTGTTGAAAAAAAGCAATGATTTACTTTTTCTTCATCGTAACCTTTTACAAACATTAACCATAAAAAAAAAAGCAAACAGCGTTGAGATACTTACTTCTATTCTTCCCAGAATGCAAACCAACAGGATACACCAACTTCTGTAAAGGTTTGGTCTTGTCTGCTGTATTGCTAAACCCTGAAAGCTTTTGACTGTTCAACTGTTTATTTCGTACCTGTACATCTATTAAAAAAGGAATCAAACAATATACACAAGGTCTAGTCTGTAATTTCAACTTTATTAGAGAAATCTTGGTGGAAAAAAAAATTTCTGCGGTAATAGGCACATAAAATTTATCGTGATGGAAACTAATAAAAAAAAAGCTGCGGAAGAAGTTGCAGTCATCTACTTTTTTTTAATAATAATATTGAGAAACATTGTTTCTTATTTTGATCATAAGAACGAGAAAACACAAAGGGCTTACCAACTGTAAGCACAATTATATGCTGACAGAGATGTTCATTTTTACCAAACAAAAGGAACACTAAAGACTTGAATGGTAAGATCTAACTAGCCTTGCCAGTATGAAGTGCAATTACACTTGTAGAGATGTTAAGGTTTGGAAAAAAAAAAAAGGTGAAATGCTTAATGTGATATCATTTAAAGAAAAAAAAGCAACAAACCAAGTCTATTCTCCATTTGAACACTGCCTGAATGCTACAGCACGGGAAAACCAACTCCAAGATACCCCATCCCCCCCCCACTGGTCCACAAATGAGATTGGACCAAAGCGCTCTGAGCATGCTATAAGCATGAAAGTAATAATAATACTCTCACTAAGAACAAAATATTTTTGTAAAACCTTTTAATAGTTCTGAATTCTGATCAATCCATAGGAAGCATTAGTTTTAGTGATAAAAAATGTGACACTTTGCCTAACCATATATGATCCATGTTTATATTTTTCAATGACATCATACCTCTAAATAAACAGCAAGGAAAGGGCAGTATTTTACTATGAACCTTGAAACTTTATGTAATTATCAAGTGCTGCCGTTAGGCCTATCTCTCTAGGACTTTCACCTGGGTAGAGTCAGAAACATTTTAAGAGAGCAGCCACTCCTTTCTTTGCCAACTTGTCACAAAGTGGCCAACTTTTGTCCATGAAAGCAAGAACCAAGCGGTACAAAAATTAATTTGTTCCTTATTCAGACTGTTGATTACGGAAACTGACATCTCTAAATACTCATTAAACATATCTATGTTGTGTCTGTTCTCTTGTAGAATGTTGTTGTTTTTAATTTAAAAAAAAAAAGTTTCTCACAGAAAATTTTGCTAAGTATCAACTAAGCAAAGTCTTAGTATATTAATAATAAAAAAATAGAAACTGCTTTGTTTGCAGTAGAAACGAGAAAGAAAAGAGTATCAAAGAAGATTGAAAAATGAAAAGGCATTGCTGTCCTATTAGTCAAGTTGGGTGCAAAAAAAATATTTTCACACAACCATACTTATAAGTAGTTAAGGCCTATGGAGGATTTGGACCAAGCTTGGATACTTCCAAGTGAATGGATAGGAACCTTAGACCACTTTTCATATCTGTGAAGCATGATATCCAATGACAAATCACTTTTAGTGAAGTTAATAACCGTCTTACCAAGGCAACTTGCGCCTATGGGCGCCATCAAGCAAGAGTGTGGTGAAATAAATTGCTCCACCAGCCTTCAAAGGTAAATATCTCTCAACCCTTCTATTTGAATCCAATATATTGATACTCTACAGAAACTATGACTTCTTGAACGCTTTCAGATTGATAAGATTGCATCACAAATAATGACATACTTGGAAATGCTGAAACTGTAGGTTCATCAGCTACCTATGGGGGATGACTAAGCCAAAGTCAATGCTATTCGTTGAGCTAAAAAGTGGTCAGAGGTGCCCCCAAAAGACGCCAGCTAGCTTTAACTGACATAAAACAAAGCACCTGACAGCAGGTGATTTATATTACAAAAGCCATGGGATACACATTTAAGACCAAAAGGAAATCTATTACAGAGGACAGAGGGTGGAAAGATAACCAAAACTGACCACCAGCATGAAAACAGTTATGTCAATGTTGGATGTGGCTAAATATGTAGATTATAGCTAGGACAGAGTAGCCACATAAATGACTGCATTCTTCATCTATATATATAGAATAGTAGTATTTACGATTTAGCAACTGCTTTTGTCAGGAAAAAAAATTTAGTTATTAACCTGACTAAAATAAATTATATATTATTTATTACTAAAGAGGAAATTAGAAAACTTCCTGGAAATTGTAATGGTATATTTCTTGTATAACATTTCCATTTGTTTCTGAATAGTATTTTTCAACAATAGGGTCAATGTCATTTAAAGAAAAAATGCAAAAATGAAGATAAATTAATACAATGCCCATCAAGTTTCCTTTCAGAAACTATAAAGTAAAACACAATTATTGGGCCTGACCTAAACAAACTCTATAGATTCTTTTAAAGATTTGTCAAAATAGAATATAGCCTTAGCTAAGTTATTTGAAGGGTTAAAAATCAAAGTAACTTACTACTGACTGGTTTCCAATTCAATTGTTCACCTATGATACATTTAAAAAAAAAAAGATAAACAATGTGTCAATCAAACTGCAAAGCTACAATGACTTTACAATTGAGAGTATACTATAGGTGAATGGCCATTAAAGATATAATAATCAAATATGAAAATAATTAGCTTTTACAAAAAAAAAAAAAGCTAATAAATGAGGTGGCTAATCAGATATTAAAAATAAGAAATTTAGAAAGGCATATATGAAGAAACTTACTTGACACATTCAGTACAGTCAGTTCTAAAATGCCTGTGATCATCAAAAACAAAAAAAAATTGCATTAAGTTTCTAAAAAAAGGATTATCATTACAGTCTAAGCATATCCAGGAGAGGGAGCCAAAGAATAGAAAATAGTGCCTAAACCTGTAAGCTTCAGGTAGGAGGGGTTTATTATTAACATTGTGCTGACCACACAATACCCTCGCCATAACTGTGGACCACAGAAACAGATGACCCTAACATCATCTGCCCTATTGATCACAAGGTCTAAAAAGGGAAACTTTACTCAATGAAAGTATGTAGGAAGAAATAACTCAAGGTTTCTCAGCAAGAGACAGACTGTGCATGCTGGTACGAACTTTGCAGAGAGCAAAAAAATGAAACAGCTTAATTGAAGAGAATAAAAAAGTAACTGCCTAGCATAAACTCCAGTCCAGGAAACAACTGTCCAACTTTCATGGACTGGAAACAAGATCCCACTGACTATCACACTCTCTCTCAGAGTCACATACAAGAAAGGCTATAACATTCAGTACACATCAAGTGCAGTCTGTTTAGATTCATAACCTGGGAGTACATAAACAAAGGGGTTTAACTATCAAACCAAAATATCAACAAAGAAATAAAATATTCACTCTCATCATACCTGCCCCTGACACTGCACTATCAAATCCCTCTAAAACACGTTTTCAAATCCAGGAACTTTACTGCTGCAGAACTGGCTTAATTAATTGCATCAGATTCTGCCCATTCTCCCTAGAAGAAACTAAAACCAGTGACTCATCTAGGCATATCGAATGTTTTCTGAGACAAGAGAACCGTATATATAAATATATGTATTTATTTATAACCAGCTTGCAAGATTCAATAAAAAGATTCGGTTTCTTTTTAAAATTATGTTGGAAAAGAAAATTAAAGAACAAATAAATTACATAAGTTTTTTTGTTTATTTTAGGAAAAATACAAACAAGGAAAAACATACCAGTGTAGTAATCATCCATTTTCTTATCAAAGGAAAAGATTTCTGATTCCCATATGTCCTCTTCGTCAGAGAAGATACCTTTTATAAAAAAAATATTTAATGTTCTTTTTTAGTATCAAAGCAGCCATGCTGTACATAAATCTTTATTGGAAATTATTGGGGAGCAATAAAGAACACCGGTTAAAAAAAAACAAATCATTTTTTTTATATTAAAAATTGATCAAATAAAGTATCTTTTGATACCAGAATGAGCACAATTTTATCATTTCTTAATTTGAATCTTTTGTGAAGATTTAATTTCTACAGGCTTAAAATTAAATAAAAAAAAACTTACCAGACACATTAAGTACTGTCTCTTCTAGCCTGCCTGTAATAAAAAAAAACCAAAAAACAAACCCAAAACATTTCAATCTAGAATCTTTATGTTTATGAACTCCAAGATGCAACAATTGATAAAGTATAGTAGAAAATTAGTGTGAGACTATTTTAGGATCCAAATTTCTCAAACTGAAACATTAATGACTGTAATTCTGTGCATGTAATAGATAGCTCCTGCTTCATGATGAAGATGAGTACATTTCTCATTTCCTATGAACTCGAATATGGCTATGGAGTCCAATCCTCGCTTAGAAAAGGCAGCCACATACGGGTAGACTGGGTCTGCTGCAGAAATGACCAATTATTCTCTCCGTTGTTTTTTTTTAGAACTGCTGGCCGATCTCCTTGCCTCATACCTGAGCATCCAGACATGGACCCATGTCATAAGGAGGGATCGAGAGTTAGTGTTACCCAGCCATGAATGTCAGTCTCATATTCCTTGAGGGTGCTCTTAAGTTTTTTTAAAATTTATTTAGAGAAACTTTAGGACAGAAGACTCAAAAGTAACATAGCCAAAATAAATAAAACACTGAACCATAATTTACAAATACAAAAACGAAACCTAATAAAATACTAAGAATGACACAAAGATAAAAGCACATTTCTCATTCCATGTGCTTTACGAACGTAAAAGTGCTTCATCTTCCCTAGTGCCATTAGAATATGGAATGGTTTGCATGAATGAGCCAGGAAAACCAAAGACTACATTAACACATAAAATGTGTAGGATGTAATTATCTTTTGAAGTAATGTCTGTAATTTAAATAGCATTTTGATTTTATAAGATAAGTAATTTTTATTAGTTTTTTTCTTCTTTTTTTTAACTCCATATAATTGGAATTTTTTTTTAGATTGAAGGAATCTGATTGCCATTTCTGTAAATTCATTAAATTCTCTTATTTAATTTTCAGTATCATGTGTTGTTTTTATTGCTATATATACTAAGCAATCATCTGCAAATAGCCTAACTTTTGCTCTTAAACTAATGCAATTAGGTAAGTCATTTGTGTAAATTTGTTGAAACAGTAGTTGGCTATTGTTCCTTGAGGTACACCTGAGTTTAATGTTATTGGTGTTGACTTAAAGCCATTTATTTTATTTTAATTCCTTTGTATAGCACAACTGTCATGCTCATAGTATGTTGAAAGCCTTATGCTAAAATATTTTTTGTATCTGGGGAGGGCGTATTTATGGGGTGGTTACCCTGTTGCTTTTAGGCACTCAGGCAACAGAACTTATACCGTCTTAAGAATCTAACTCAAATGCTCTTGATCCTCTTTCAGCCCTAATTCCAAACAAGGAACTTAGACCAATGTGTAAACAAGGATGCCACAAATTCTGGTTACAAAAAACATTCAAATTTATGTCTTGCATTATGGGTCATTGTAAAAAAAATTATGACTACTTCCCCATCTTTTTATTTGGTACTGTTACAACATGGATTATTGCTGCATAGAACTTCATCACATATAATAATAATTATAATTACTATTTATAATAATAGCAATATTTGTAATCATGGAGCAACTCAATAAAACTGAGAATAATACAATGATGGTGTGAAGCATGGTCGAGAGGCTAAGTGCGCTTCAACTTGGCTTGGTTACTTAGAAGGAGCTCGAGGTTCGACACCCGACTCAATGAGCACCTTAAGGCAGCACAAAAAAAAACAACTCCTGGGTACCCCCCTCCCTCCACTGGTCCACAAATGAGCTTTCATAAAAAATGGTTTTAATGATATGTGTTTGGGAAAAGCACTTTAAGTCAAAAGTCAAGACATTATAGAAAAAAAAACACTTACTTATTGCACGCTTAGGAAATCTTAGGAAATCCATTGTTGTAGTGGGTGAATTAATCCTGTAAAACAGCAACAAAAAGGAAACTTATGTTTTTTAACATTAAAACAACAATGCATATTCACAAAAATTCAATTCAAAACTACCAAATACCAATTGTTCATTCATCTAGAGCAGTGGTTCTCAAACGGGCATTCCATTGACCTTCTAAGAGACGCAAAATGACCACAGGGGGGTTTGCAGAAAATTGTGTACAATTAAAATAACTTCTTTGCTAAATCAAGGTTTTTTTTTAATCAGATAATTTGAACAATAATCAACTCACCCCTCACTACTGTTTAATACGTCTATTATACACTATTCTACAGAGTTGCCTATAAGTATGCATCCTGTGTATTTGGTACTTAAAATGATAAAAAATGAGAGTACGGTTTATCGTATAAAAATATGCATTTACCCCTCAAAAAAAAATATACAAAAAATAGGAAAACAAAAGTTGTTGCAATTCATATAAATTTATATAGATTTGTGTAATGCCTGGAAATGGACTATTCTTTACAGTGTCTGCATACCTTGTA
>JADKLZ010079391.1:15506933-15518284 GCA_021533235.1 Biomphalaria straminea | reverse complement strand
TTTTTCTTTGTTGCTATTTTGCTGGTGACATCCAGCTGTCTTGTTCTAAGGCCGCATTATAACCAGGTGCTCTCTTCTATGTCAGCTAAAGTAGTTGGCGCCTAAGCTGGTCTTTAAAGCGTTTCGGTGTTTCACCGGCATACGTTCGTCTGAGATTTGTCTCCCATACAGGATACTGCTCTGTCCAGCGTAACTGTCGGACTTTAAGAATGCCCTCAATACAAAGGCCGCGGATACACATTTGAGACCAAAAGAAAATCCGCTGTCAAGGACAGACGCAGAATCGAAAAGAAAATCTTAATCGACCACACTCGGACAATGGTTATGCTTTCTCTGCATTGGTAAAATATGTAGGTCACACCTGGGGCTGCATAGCCACCGGAAAATTTATCTTCGGATTCGAAGTCAAGCCTTATTATTATTATAATTTTGCTGGTAAATTATCACCATGTGTTGATGCTTCAGTGTCTAATGTCCCATAAAAAACAATGGAAATGTTCATAACACAGCTTCTCTACGCCTTACTTACTCACACTGAACATGATATCCAGCTAGCGGTCAATAAGTTTGCGTACGCTGCAGCCACTTTTGATTTAACTATAAACCTCCGTAAAAAGCTTGGGGTTAGGGGTGGTGACGAAAGGCCGAGGAGAGATCTGAATGGAGGGATGTGTAAAAACAGGCTATATCCTTCCATGGGCTGTAGCACCAGTAGCACCACTGGGATGGAGGATGGCAAAAACCGGTATGAACTTCTTATAGTCCGACAGTCAGGTTAGGTAGGGCACATATCCCGTATTGTGGACGAACATATTCTTCGGCGTAACAGAAGTGCCCCATAGAAACATTTCTTTAGAAAACTAATGCAGTGATTTAGTCTATTAAGAAAAAGTGCGCCATTTTAGTTTGTCAAAAAGTGCCTGATTTACCCTATAACGTAGAGATTTGAGTCACTTGATGTTTCGTACTAAAGCCAATAATAATAATAATATTAACCAAATTTCGATGCCTACATCCCAAGTCCTCCACCATAAGGTTATACCTGCCCAGAAAGGATGGAGGCCGTGGATTGCAGAACATCTTCAAACTGTGTAAGATGCAAGTATCAAAAATACGATCAAAACTGCACGCCTCCAGCAACGAACTAATTTCCTTCCTACGCAGGTACGACTCCGATGCGACCCCTCTGAACCTACACAATGTTGATGTTAATATCGGACTGGACGACGCAGGGCATGAGATTCGTCAATGGGAAGAAAAAACACTCCACGGAAAATTCCCATCTTTATTAAATGGGGACAACATTGACAAGACCGCTTCCTTAACATGACTCAAAGCAGGTCATCTCTACTCTGAAACTGAAGGCTTTGTTACAGCAATACAGGACAGAGTAATTAGGACAAACAATTACGAGAAACATATCCTAAAACTCAATATTATTGACAAATGCCGAAAATGTGGAAATGTTGGTGAGTCAATTGAACACATAATGGCAGGATGTTCAGCCCTATCGGAATCTGCCTACTTAGGTCGCAATAACCAAGTTGCAAAGCTAATACACCAGCACTTGGCTTTGACACACAATTTGATAGGGAAGGATACTCCTCCTTATTACAAATACTCACCACAAGAGGTTCTCGAATCTACTGATTATCTGCTGTACTGGGATAGACCTATTTTGACCGACAAAACAGTTGATTTTAATCGCCCTGATCTGCTGCTCATCGATAAAAAGGAAAAAGTCGCTACCATTATCGACATTGCAGTACCACTATCTCACAACTTAAGAAAAACTGAGTTAGAAAAACAACGAAAATATGGGAACCTAGGCTTGGAGATTAAGCGTCTATGGAAGCTTTCTAAAACAACAATATACCCCATTGTCATATCAACCGAGGGGATAATAACAACTGACCTCACAGATACCTTCAAGGCCCTTGGCATTCCCAGGAACATCCTCGTTGCCTGTCAGAGGGCGGTACTGCTGCAGACCTGCCACATCACCAGAAAATTCCTCAGTGGAAACTGATAAAGGGACTACAATGAATTTTGTTTCCCTTTAACGAAACTCGACCCTGGCTGCGCCAGAGAAAGAATACTCGTTCTTTTATCATAATAATAATAATAACAATATACCCCATTGTCATATCAACCGAGGGGATAATAACAACTGACCTCACAGATACCTTCAAGGCTCTGGGCATTCCTAGGAACATTCTCGTTGCCTGTCAGAGGGCGGTACTGCTGCAGACCTGCCACATCACCAGAAAATTCCTCAGTGGAAACTGATAAATGGACTACAATGAATTTTGTTTCCCTTTAACGAAACTCGACCCTGGCTGCGCCAGAGAAAGAATACTCGTTCTTTTATCATAATAATAATCTTTATTGTCCATAAGGAAATTTGTCTTACAATTTGTGCATTATACCAAACAAAACATTATAACTATAAAGAGAAACAGAATGTTCATTCACACCAGACTCACACACAATTTACATGTCAAAAGTTTACATCAGATTGTTACTGTTTAGTGATTTGATTGCCAGAGGAACAAAAGAGTTTTACGCAAAAAAAAAAATTATGGTAAAACTATAAGACGGACGTGAGCTGTGATTTGTCTGGACTTAAGAGACTTTATATTTAATCGCCATGTACAATTACACTTAGAACTAACAGAACAGTAAAGCAACTCTTCGGATTAGTAGTCTTTATCCGATCGTTCATTTTCTTAATTACAAAAATATTTCGGGTATATAACCTTTCTTAGTAAATTATTTAACCGAGCGAGGCTCGGCCACCTGATATTTGTAATTTAACTAACATTCACTATAACGAAGCAAAAATGTACATAAAGTAAGTTTAAAATGAGGTTGAAATGACCTGTACTTCAGATAAGTTAGCTTATACTTTTGATAAGTCAACATGTACCTACTACAAGGTAACATGTACTTCCGATAATTTCACATGTGCCTAAGGTATATTCACATTATTTTAGACAGGTTGACATTTACCTAAAGTAAATAGTGATTTATATATATATTATAGCTTTTATATAGCGCTACTTTCATGCTTATATCATGCTCAGAGCGCTTTGGTCCAATCTCATTTGTGGACCAGTGGGGGGGGGGGGGTATCTAGGAGTTGGTTTCCTGTGCTGCATTTGGGCGCTCAGTAAACACAACTCTGCCCGAGTCGGGAGTCGAACCTCCAGCCCCCTTCCATGTAGCCAAGCAAGCCAAGCTCAAGCCGCACTTGGCCTCTCGACCACGCTTCCCACGCTACTATAAATAAGTTGACATATCTTTATATAAGTAGACATGTACCCGCAGTGAGTTAACATTTACTTTAGGTAAGTTGACTTGATAACGTGGGTCACCAAGTAAATTATATTGTTTGCAAATTGCAATCGTCTGATGTGGTGATATAAGCTGAATTAGTCAATTGTTTTGTTGTCGTCTGAGTCTTATAACTATAGTTATGTCTTTATATGACCTCCTTAAGTTTCGAAGCGACTATGGATTATTAGTAACTGAGCATCAGCTGTGGTCGGAACAACGTCGCCCACACCATATCAACGCCGCTGATGTATCCAAAAGAACGGCACGAGACTATAAAAAAAACAATAGATAACTATACAATCTGCTATGTTCATAAGCTGTCCACAAGCAGAGTGGTTACCGTGTTGGCCTGAGAAGACTGAGAAGGCTTGAGTAATTTGTTGGAGTTTAAGTCATTCTCCCCCTTTTTTTTTTAATTTTTATTCTCATAAACGATTTTTTTTTTTATTGTTGGTTAATATAGATCTATAACAAATTTAATAACGTGGCTGATCCAAACTAATTGATAAAATTTAAATTTAAATCAAATTTGCCTTTTAAAAAAAAATGTATTTGTTTTAGACAATTTCTTTTTTTCTTCATCTACTATAGGTTTCTGTGCGCAGTCTTCTACTACTCCTCGAAATCAGACTACTGAGTTGTACCAGGCGCAACTTGCAAAGTGCAGCGCAAGTCCAGGGTTCAGCTACTGGTCCTATGGCAATGCTACGGCCTGTGTATGGCAATCTGCTATTAAACGTAATATAACTAACGCTATATTAGACTGTTCAGGTACTTCATTTTTTGCAATGCATTTTAGAAGAATACCGATGTGTGCAGGGTCATATCAATTATAAAGACCAAGTGGTTATTATTGTATTAGATTTAGGATTGCTTTTAGTTATCTTCCTATGACTTCCAATGAGATAAAAGAAAAACAATTTCTTTATTGGCTCTTAGAAACATTGTAAAACATAGATTGGTGGTCACGCAAGAATATTCAGAAATGTTATGACCAGATTAGGAATTAACAAATTGTTTGGAAATAAGAGAAGGTTTGACTTAGAGACACAACCGAGTAAAAGGTAAGCATAGGTAGTTTTTAGGCAGAGCGAAAAATCTGGCAATCTAAAATGGCTACTTCCGGGACGTCTTAGATAAAGGAAGCTTGTTACGAACAAGTTGTTAGTTTGCTGACATTAGACGATCCCTTCATTGTTACTAGACTTCTTGTTCAGTATCGGCGTCGAAGAGTATATATCGATTGTTCAGCCTTTCGCATGTGTTATTGGATTATTGGCTTTACATTCATTTAATTTACCTGCATTAGGCACCGCAGAAGTGCCTAACAAAAGAAAACATTGATCGAATCTTAGGATTATAAAAAGCTAAACTGATCTGTTTTGGTGACGTCTCGATAATTATAAGCAGTAAAGTACATTTCAGGTGAAGATTAGGATTTTCTTTTTCTGTCACTCTATAAAACCACCCAACTTTAGTTTATAGCCCACACGAGTTGGGGGAATGTAAAGGCGTTTGGTCGTTGTGCTGGACACACGACAGCCTCTTTAACCACCTGATATAGAAGAGATGAAAGAGGATGAAAGGTGCTTTTATAATTACACAACTGCATATATCTTAAAGCTGAGTCATATTCCGGTTATGGAATATCAATTATTGCTTTTTAAATTATTCATATTTTTATGCCGTTTCCGGAAAGAGAAATTACAAAAGCAATTATTTCTTCTTCATATACTCAACATCATTAATTCTGTGAGCTATGATCATAGACATAGATAAATATATACTGGAAAAAGGAGGTGACTTCATGTAACTTGAAAACATGTATATCTATTGCATTCGGATTTCCGAATCATTGCATACTTGTAAATTCCATGATCTTCAGTCTGAGAGATTAAACAAAATTTATAGACATAAAATAAAGTACACACAATTGCAAATCACAAATGTTGGTTTCATAAAACTTTGTTAGTGGCCAGTCTATATTTATTTATGTCTAGTCTATGGCTATGATACATATTGTTGTATCCCTGCCTTGCACCAGAACTTGTGGTGCGCCCGAGCGCACTAGTGAACAGGGAGACAGGAAAGACAATTGGGATAGATCCGGCTGCAGTGTTATGGTCTATTGCTGTTATGATTCGAGAACGTCCTATGAACTGTAATGAACTGTGTGGAAGACCAAGGGCGGCACTGGGAATGTGTCGGTGGTCTGCAGTGGTAGTTTAGAGGCAAGTAGGACATTCTGGGACTGGATAGCTGAAGTCCATGCCTGTTAGTTTATAGTGTTAATAAAGCCTAGTTTATTGTTATCAACTGCCTTTCGTTGAGTTGCCTACTTTAGAAGTTATTACATTGGTGTCAGAAGTGGGATTTAGGCAGCTCAACGAAAGAATGTCAACGTTTAGGAGGCTGAATGAACTTAGCCGTAAACAGTTAAGAGAGGAGCTCTATGCCAGGAAGCTGAGAATCTTCTGTGCCGAAGAAAAGATGAGAGCCAGTCTTCGCCAGAACCTGGTTGATGAAGGAGAGGATCCCGAGACCTACCTGTTTGAGATAGAACCAGATATCACAGATCAGTTGATTTCGTTCCAGGTAGAGTTGGGTACGAAACTGAACGAAGTCAAAGAGAAGTTTTGTACCATGATTAAAAAGATAGGTACCATTACGTCAGTGAACAAGACCGATGAATTGTTTGATACCGGGATGAAAAAGACCGATGGCCAGATAGCTACCATGTCGACAGGGATAAACAATCCGTTACTCATCGGAGACGACGTTGATGGTAGCGTTGTCTATGACCGTAATAGCGAGTCGTGCAAGCTTGGCTCCTACGACAAGAATTCTAACATTTGTGTTGACGGCGCTGAGCACAGATCTGATCATGTCATCGTGATTCCTGTCTACACTCAGACGTTCAACAAGAACTGTGCTGATGGGACCGTCGCCTCGAATGGAGAGTACGATCACCGGAAGACCCGCCAACAAGGTCTGGACCCGATCGGCGCATGTCCAGAGGCCATAACAAGCGAGAGGAGCCTTAAAAGTGGTCGAGAGAACCCAGCAAGAAGTGGTGCGGCGGCTGATGAACTTTTGCACCTGGAATGTTGTAAAGGTGTTTTACAGACAATTCTTCCTGAGACGCCTAAGGCTGGAAACAGAGTGGCTTCATGTGGGTCTACAGCTCTTTTACGAGCCTTCTTTAGAAAAGGTCTGATGAAGTGCAGTTCTGGATCAACTGCATTAACAACAAGAGCTGTCACTACAACTCTATGTGTCAGGTTGCTGACGCCATCGACAACTGTCAGGATGAAGAGTCAACGATCGCTACATCTTCTAGAGCGAAACTTGGTCGACTGGAGAAGGAGAAAGCGGCACCTGCAGAGAACAGTGTGGATGGCGCTTTGGGGAGCAAGCTCCATGAAATCTGTGACTCCCACCGACCGACCTCCACCTGCACTGACCAACCGTGAACCTGTTTCTTTTCGGGACGAAAAGACTAAGGCGGGGGGTAATGTTGTATCCCTGCCTTGCACCAGAACTTGTGGTGCGCCCGAGCGCACTAGTGAACAGGGAGACAGGAAAGACAATTGGGATAGATCCGGCTGCAGTGTTATGGTCTATTGCTGTTATGATTCGAGAACGTCCTATGAACTGTAATGAACTGTGTGGAAGACCAAGGGCGGCACTGGGAATGTGTCGGTGGTCTGCAGTGGTAGTTTAGAGGCAAGTAGGACATTCTGGGACTGGATAGCTGAAGTCCATGCCTGTTAGTTTATAGTGTTAATAAAGCCTAGTTTATTGTTATCAACTGCCTTTCGTTGAGTTGCCTACTTTAGAAGTTATTACAATATATATATATATATATTATTTAAAGATAATTCGTTTTTAGATTGGTGATTGTACTTGGCTTAACCGGTGGGTAAGTGCTTATGTTTGTAAACAAATTAATGTGTTCCCAAACGAATTACGTCAAAAGGCTTATTTGCTTCATTTACAGCTAAAGGGGCGGTACTGTTGACACTAAAAAGTGTGGATAAGTTGCACATCGCCCAGATGTTGAACGGAAGTTACTACATAGGACTGAATGACGTCATAACGGAAGGGACATTTATTTATTATGCAGATAATACAGTAATGGATGAAAACCTCAAGACACAACTGTTTGCAGCCAGTAAGAGTCATTTTCTATTTGTATTTTTGTTTGTTTGTTTGTTTGATTAATGGTGTATTCTGCTGTGTTTTAATTTTATCAATTGTGTTTTTATTTCTGTATGAGATTGTATGAGATGCTTGTGTGTTGTTTTTTTTTCGACATTTATAAGTATACCATATGCAAGTGCCCGAGGTTTTAACACATCGGGACTATCATTTTAGACAAAAAAAAAAACTGAATTACTGGGCAGAACTGCACAGTCCACAGCAGCACTTGAAAAGTTATAAACAATCTGGAAGCACAAAGACAGGAGAGTTCCCCTATCAGACCTTGTGATATATAGGGCAGATGATGTAAAGGTTCTCTAATTCTGTGGCCTACGGTTAACAAGGGTGTCATGTGGCCAGCACAACGACCAACCGCCTTTGCTTTTCCCCATCTAATTTTAGTTACCAATTAGAGCTGGGTGGACTCAGAGGCGCCCAAGGATCCCTATTACTTACAAAGACCACATCACAAACGAGGAAACTAGATCACTATGGGACTTGGGTTCCACGATGACTTGCGTCATTAAAATACATACATTGAAAGCTAAAACATTATGGCCGTATCCCAAGATCCTCACGGATCGCAAAGACCTTACTTCAGGAAACAGTACCAGGAAAAAAGAAGAATAGACCGACAGAGAAAGCGATGGGAAGACAACGTTATATAATGGACTAACTTGTCACTGAGAGAGATTCTATCAAAGGCTAAAGAAAGAAAAGGATTTAGAAAGATGGTCAACGGATCATGTGTGGTGCCCAAAGGGTCATCAGACTGAGGGATATGCAACTTATTCTTGTAATTTCGTTTGTATTTCGTGCTTTTAATTTCGTTTGCATTTCGTGCTTCTTTTAGTGTTTGTATTTGTGTTTGTATCTACTTGTGTTTTTTTTTTTTATTTTTATTTCTGTAAATAATGAAATTTACATAGAAGAAAATTAGGTCAATCAGCGTGCTTAAAGTCCGAGCCCACTTCACTGATGGGGATTGAAAAAAAGTTTCATTAAACATGTCATATCCACACACATTTTTTTTTTACTGGCGGAAACCTTAACAGTAGTTGTGGTTGAGAGAAGGAATATCGATGGGTCTCCCAGTTGTGTTCGGCCGTTGGCCTTGCTATTAATCCGAGCGTCTTATGATACGAACCATTTGTAGTAGAGATGTAATAAAAGCAATCTGTTTGGGTCTTTCCCAGACTTCAGTTTGTTTTCAGGCAGATGGTGGTATACTTTCATAAACCTAGAATTCCAAGAGGACTTAACTCCTAGGACAATTGTAAAAGAAAATAGAAAAATAATAAATCTCAATAGACCAGTGCATAATGATCCAACATTATATCATGAATTTAATAATAAACAATCAAAATATATATTTTTTATTCTTTAAAAAAAGTTATCAAAGGGGAATAACTTAACCCTAAAAGCCACAACTCTCAAAAAATGTAGTTATTTCCCTTGCCCCAACTCTAACAACCAGTACAATGGACTAGCAGTTAATTTTTTTTTTTATTGATTCTTGATTTGTTAGTACAAAAAAAATTAGAATAAATAGTTCCCTAAAATATATATGGCATCCGAGAATGCGTGTGGGAGATAAATAGATATAGTGTGTACAATTATGTAAGGGGACTAAGCCTTACATATTTAGTCATATCTATGAATACTGAAGGATAGGTTTCTCTTCTTTGTATCTTAAAGATGTCCAAAATGTTTCGAGGCTGCGAGCCCCTTTTATGAACCATGTTACCCGAGAAAGGCTTTAATCTCGTGGCCAGGGTGAGAAATAGGCTCTTCACCGATCTCTCTGTCAGGAGGTCCCCATCGACTAGGTGGTAACTTATTCACACCCGTCCTGGCATGTTGCACATTATTCCAAACCTCGACATGAATTCCTCCTTTCATGTGTGGCTGGAAGTTCAAGCCCCACGTGTTGGCCATCTTTATGCCTATACTGTCCCATCGTACCCGTGAGAGGACCATCACCACACGTATGGGCCCCCTTTGGGAAACGGGTTTATGGGGATTTCGGACAGTGGCGTAGCTAGGGAGTGGTGAGGAGGAGGGAGAATTTGAAAATCCCCCGGGCCCACAAATGGGTGTTTTTTACATTAAAATTAAGTATTACGCAAAATGTAGGAGCCCCCAAAGAGGTCAGTCCCGCCGGGCCCCAAACGATGAAAAATTTATAACTATGCCCCTGGTTTTGGACTAGTTTAGAGAGCCTTTTTTTTACATCCCTACCATGTGTAATGTACCCTCGCTACAGAGTACTTACTCATCGCAAGATGAATTTAGAGTTCAATCCTCGCTTAAAAAAATAACCGTCCACAGAGATAACACTGGTCAGCTGGGGTCCAATACAGATCAGCCATTTGTTGGCTCTGCGCTCCATCATCCTGTCCGCCCAATGAGAGCTATGTGTGCTACAGTACTTTGCCTATCCACTTTCCTGGGAGGACATTTCCACAGGAGGGGCCACGCTGAGGAGACGGGAGCAATCCTCCGGCTTCTTTGTATATGAATAAATCATAAATTACTATTAATTTAATGACTATAAAGTAAATAATTCTTATTGATTCTTGTCTGATCTACGCCAATGAATAATTGTGTTGAGTTTTAATTTTGATCTGTGAATGGGTTTTATAACATAACATGTAGAATCCTTTTGCCAGACAGGCAGAGGCGGTTGCTACTTGTTATAAGCTTGGTTATACCAGGATGGCAGATAGGTTGTAACTTGTTATTAACTTGGTTATACCAGACAGGCAGAGAGGTTGTTAATTGTTATAAGCTTGGTAATTACTTATATTGCTCTTTTACAGCTCAGCCAGACAACTACAACGGCAATGAAGACTGCGTGATTTACGCTGATTGGGTGAAAAGTTTGAATGACGTCACTTGCTCATTTGTAGAATCTTATGTCTGCGAGAAGCTTTGCTTTGTGCCCTAACAGCTTTTCTTTCGTTTCAACCAAAAAAAAATATTTTTTTCTTTCATGAGTGAATCGGACGTAAATACTGTTTTCTTTGAGTGTATGTTCTTTTTTAACGGTTAATAAAATATAATTTCTGATGTCTATGTATTTGAGTGTACACTGTTCTCATTTTAGCCTAGAGTTCCAAGAGCCGAAGGCTCCACTGTATATGAGAGTTTCAAAAAGAAGAAGAAGAAGAAGTGCCTTTTACGAACAAATAAACGGCCTTTTAGAGATTTATCTTAATACAGTAATAAATGAAAATCAAAATGAAACGAATTAACACATTTTAATACTGTTATTGTTATAGTAGTAATGTAGGAGTGGTCTATTGTAAAAGTAAAGTAAAATTCTACTTTCAGACTATGAGGTCTAAAATTTGGATGATATAAACTGATATGTTTCTGTGGCCCTTGGTTAAGAAGGGTGCCATGTGGCCAGCACAGTGACCATTCGCATGTACTTTTTCCCAACTAATGCCAGGTTAGAGTTAGGTGGACTCCCTTAAGATTCCAAAATTCAAAATCCCAGTCTTCAGGACTCAGAGGCGTCATGAAGATCCTGAAATAAAAAATCTTAGCCTTCACGAGGACTCGAACCCGTACCCATGGTTCAGGAGCTATTCTCTTAACGAATCATCCACAACACGTCCTGCACAATTGTTTGAACCAATAAAATTATCTAATGTTATCTAATTATCACATTTTTGTCTAATGTTCAAAAAGCAAGCAAGAAAGAAAAAAAAAAGTTGTCTGACCAAAATTCTCACACACACACACACACAAATTTACTTTGGATTGCTTGGATACTTTGGTATGCTCTCTGCTAGTCTCTA
>JADKLZ010079391.1:15483563-15502474 GCA_021533235.1 Biomphalaria straminea | reverse complement strand
TGTTAATAAACATCTTATGTCTCGTTGAGTTGCCTTCCTTTGAAGTTTTTACATTGGCGTCAGAAGTGAGGATTATAGCCAACTCAACGAGAGGAGGTAGGCTTTGATTACAATGACATATTTGAAGCTATTACATCAGCTCTCAGTTACACAGCTGAGACAAGAGCTTCAGGACCGAGATTTAAAACCCTTCGGTAGCAAGGAAAGGCTTACGGCTCGTCTGCGACAAGCACTGATTGATGAAGATGAAGATCCGGAGACCTACCAATTTGAAGTTGAACCTGGTATTGGGGATGTCATTGGCAAGATCCAGGAGTGTGGGGATGAATTTAAAGAACAATTTAAGGAACAATTGAACACGATAAGGATCATGATGAGAAACATGAGCAGGGATATAATGTTGAACGTAGATGAAAGTGTATTGGAAGTGGAAGAACAAATAGACCAAAGTGATCATATGGTGTCGCAACCGAAAGAAGGCATAAACTCGTTTGTGAAAGGGCAGCTGCCTGGTCAGGATTGTGGCTGCACAAACAGTGGTGAAGTAGGCGCTGGGGATTGGAGCGCTGTCTGTGACTGTGTTGTGAGCATGTCTGACAGGGGTGACTTTCAAGGCGAGGAACGTGACAACAATTGCTGCGACGATCTCACTGGGATATACCGAATCGAAAGGAAAAAGGCAAATGAAAGAGCTGAAGTCTGTTATGTGCCTGAAACGTTTGTTCCAGATTTGGCTGCAATGAGTACCTCAATGAGCCGGACAGACCAAGACAACGTTGGGTCTGCGTCCATGCCTCCTGCTATGGACCTTAAAGACCTCTGCCTATCTGCCGGTGCTCATGAGAGAAATTCGAAGCTTGACAACTGCATCCAGAACTTGAGCATGAACTGTACGTGCGGCGCATCACACAGGGAATGTGGATGCCAAGAAAACCATCAACATGACATGTCTACTTCTACCATCATCATTGACATTGGCATGGATGAATGTCAGTCAACCCACTCTAAATCTGAGCTGTCAAGAGGAAGACATCTTCCACTTGAACTTGAGACCTATATTCTGGACGTGAGACTGTTAGTTGTGGATGAATGCGGTATATCGGACTTTGTTTGCAACGTGGTTGCATGTAAACCTGCAGCTTCCATGAGAGGAGACTGTCGGAAGGGTCTGCTGAAACAGCGTGTCCGATCAACGGCTGTGCTGACGAAAACAGTGCTCGACACTATCTCTTTGGGTGTCAAACGGCCACATCATCGTCTCAACAACAGCCTGGTCAACTGGAGAAAGAGAAAGCGGCACTGGAGGAGAACAATGCGGATGGCTTTGTGGGTAACACCCTGCCTTTCGCCTGTGGCTCCCACTGATCGACCTCCACCTGAACTGTCGAACTTCAGCTGCAGTGTTTCTTTTCGAGACGAAAAGTGTTAAGACGGGGGCAATGTAATGACTCTGACTTGCGCACCATCATTCAGGCTAGTGCACAGGTGCGCACCTATAGTGAACGGACTAGAACAGAATGTTGACATGTGAGAATAACGTCTTCCGCCCACGTTGAGAGTCAAGATGGAGAAACAGTGCTAAATGAACTTGTTGTTTTATGTACCTGTGATGTCATGTTAATAAACATCTTATGTCTCGTTGAGTTGCCTTCCTTTGAAGTTATTACAATATATATATATCATCGAGTAGCATTTATCTCCAATATTTAAAATCAAACCAAAAAAAAATAATTAAATAAAATATTTTATCAATTTTTAGCGGCCCCCGTATGGGGAAAAGACGCTATTAGTTTTGTGTGGCCTGTCTATCCGTCCGTCTGTTCGTCTGTCCATCCGTCCCGTTTAGTGCTCAGAAAGTAGAAAAGAAAATGAAAATCTGACATCACGATAATATAGATCATTCAAAGTTCTGATGCAACGGCTACTTTTTTTTTCTAAAAGCTCAAAATCTAATTTTTAACAATCATTTATGCAAGCAGTTTTTTATAGAGAAAAACCTAATTAGTATGCATTATAAATGAAATCTAATTTAAGACAATTAATAATGTTATATATTTTATTTAATTTCAAGTTTATTTTTGTTCGAAGATAAAAGTATTTGCTATCTAAGCAATAAAGAAATTGAATTAGCGAATCAATTATATTACATTAGTCAGTCCAGATTCACATCTAACTTAACTTTCACCTACACCTATTTTTTGATCTGCTGGACCGCTAGGGCACTACATAAGATCTGTCAACATTCTATCTGCATTCTTATCTGTTATTTGTCTTTGATATAATTTCATTCGGATGTTCTTTCTGAAAATATTGAAACCTGCCTGGGTGGATCACTTCGGGGCCGATTTTAAGTTTGTGTTTCCATACAAACTGTCTTTGTAACCTTGTTTTTTATTATTCAAATCTCAGCAGGTTTAATGAAAAATTGATATAATTGATCTGAAAACGGAAAATGGAAAATAAATGTTCAACGTTTTACCTGACAGACAGACGGACAGACAGATAGAGTAAGCTTTGAAAAAAAAAAGATCTAAATAATTTAAAAGCTGCTTTGAGAGTTCACACTGAGAACTCAACGTTTCGTTCTATAAATCAATAGATCTTCTTACCCATAAAACGTACTTGACGCAACAATTGATCTTTTCTCGATGTTTAGTCAACACACATTATCTTTTTTTTTTTACATAGATCAGTGAGTCTTCATAATAGCTCTTTTAAAAAAAGAAAAACAAAAAAAAATGGTAATCATTTTGAGACGATCTATCTTTCAAAAAACGGACATATTTTCTGCAGAATAAGGAATACAACCGTGGAACTTATAACGTAGAAGAATTTAAAATCTTTTACATATGTAACTTGTCTATCTCACTAGTACTTGAAGAATTACTTCTAAAATAAAAGAAAGTGTGTAAATTATAAGATAAGACATTGAATCTTCGAATCTGTCTCTTCATAATTATAGTTTAGACTAATCTCATCTTATTTTTGAAAGGGAGTTTTATTTCGTTTCAAATCGTTATAGTGATACACATTTTCAATCTGCCCGTTTATTGTGGTAGGAGGCTCCTGTAACTAATTCACAAAGAAAAAAATAGCCACGTGGAATGTGGCATGTAACATGACAAATAATTTAGCTTGCATTAGACTTTAATAGCTATAGTATAATGTCTGCTGTCACATTAATAATGCTTTATAGTTTATTTGTTATTGGTAAGTATAATTTTATTTTTGTCTTGTATATATGTGTTGTTATTGTTTTTTACATTATACTGATACATCATTACATTGCAAGAAGAGTTTTTAAAATCTGTTTTTGTGATTCATAAAATTTAATTCATATGAATCAATGCGGATTATGTTGTTTGAAATATATGTGTTAGAAATAAACGAGTGTTCATTCTCTGGCGCTGCCAAGGTCGAGTTTCGTTAAAAAATAAACAAATATCATTGTAGTCCAATTATCAGTTTGCACTGTGGAGTGTTTTGGTAATGTGGCAGGTCTAGAGCAGTACCACCCTTTGACAGACAACCAGAAGCTTAAGGTGTCCGTGAGATCAGTTTATATTATCCCCTCGGTTGGGATATAACAATTGGGTATATTGTTATTCAAGCCTAGCTTTACATATTTTCTTTATTTTTCCAATTTAGTTTTTCTTGCATTATGAGACAGTGGCACGACGATGTCAATAATGGCTGCGTTTTTTTTTCCTTTTATCAATGAACAGTAAATCAGGGCGATTATAATTTTTTTTTCGGTGAAAATTGGCCTTGTGGCGAGTGTTTGTAATAAGGAGTAGTATCCTTATCTATAAAATTATGTGTCAAAGACAAGTGTTGACGATTTAACTTTGCAACTTGGTTAAAGCAACCTAGGTAGGCGGATCTTTATAGGGCTGAACATACCTCAATTATGTGTTTTATTGGCTCACCCATATTATCACATTTCGGCATTCGACAATAACTACGGATCATCTCATGGAAACGATATGAATACTTGGGCATTAGCTGGGGTCGGAACAATGTCGCCCGCACATCAGTTCCCCCCTCTCCACACAGCTGATGTATCCAAAGGAACGGCAGTATCGATACAGTTTGGAGTCAGCTAGGGGTAACATTGCAATCCTCATTATTCCCGAAAAAAGGCTTTTTTATATTAGATACGATTCAGCAGCATTTATAATCCCCATGCACTATTAGTTGTGGTCTCTTTATTCTCATTTTTCATAACAACCAATTGACATTTTGTAAACAAAAAAAAAAAAACCTCTGCCATTAACAAAATGACTATTACTATCTATTTCGAATTCGTTTTATCGTATTTTCTAAAGAAGTTACATAGCTTAATCTATAGAAGTTCTATAGCTAGATCTAAAAACGTTTTTTAGCTTGATCTGAAGAAGTTTTATAGTTTGTTCTATAGTGGTTCTATAGTTTGTTCCATAGAGATTTTATAGTTTATTGTACACATGCTACATAGTTTTTTCCAAAGAAATGTTTCAGTTTATTCCCAAGTGTAACAGCCAAGTTTGAGAACCACTATACAAAGTGATTAGAAATCACTTAACTGAAGTCCGTGCTTGGTGCACGAGAATTTTGACCACATGACCAGCTGACCACCTGACAGAAGTCAGTTGTTCTCCCAGACTCCTAGAATAAGGGGCAAGATACTTTTTACTGTATGAATTATAATGATGTACTTAGTGAAGTTTTTATTCCTATTTGGATTTAGTACTATGCTTATTCTTATGTGATGGCTGGAATTGCCTTATCATTATTGTGATTTCTTTATCGTATAAATAAATGTTGTCTGCTAGAAGGAAGTTATTCATTTATTTACATGTGTGATGTCCTAGCAGTTAGAACTTAAGTTAGATGTTCCTACGCTCTAGCAAATCTAGTGCGTAGAGTATACAAGCCAGAAGAGGCTTATTACTACATGATCAAACGACATTCGCGTCAACCACATACCATTCTCACATGTAACTTAATGACATGTTTGACGCCTCGCTACTATACACGTTCAATGATCCAATAAGCAATTAGCCATAAATCATTTATTATTATTATTACTTTTTTAGTTTTCCCAAAAACGGTAAAATACGCTATTAGTTGTATGCAGTTTGTCCATCTGTCCGTCCGTTTGTCGGTCGCGTTTAGATCTAGTAAACTAGAAAAGATAGTGAAAATCCGATATCATAATATTTTAGATCATTCAAAGTTCTTATGCAAGGGCTACTTTTTTCTTTTTCTGAAAATGAAAAATCAAATTTTTAAAATCAAGTATGCAGTATCTAAACGGGACTGACGGACGAACAGAACGTTGGGTCGGTGTTTGTATTGAGTAGAAAGATCATGGTCTCTGGAAAATGTGGTTTTATACCCAGATTGGCCCTTGAAATTTTTGGAAGACCATGGCTTACTTTCCCTATGTGATTTGCAACATGGAGGTATGCATCCCATCATTTCGGATAAAGCTGCGTAAACAGATGGACTTTACAATATGTTCAAGCATATATGCATAACGTAGATTTATTGACGGGGGCTATTTGTTGACCTGTAGTTAATTGTTATGGAATGTGTGTGTGTGTGTTTGTGTTTCTATGGTGACGGTGGTAAGAGTTTAGCGATGGCCTGTGACTGATGCAACATAGGTTTCATTGTCGTTCTCTGGTCTCAGTTAAGACAGATATCGCCAGAACCTGGCATTGAAATGCTATGTATTCTAATGAGTCTGATTTTGTTAGAAAAAAATATTATTACTAAAATCTCAAGTGATTTTGATTTTGTCTATATTGTAATACAAGTTACATTTTGTATTCCCACGGCTATGGCCAAAATTCGATTTACGTGCCCCCTCTGCGGGGAAGAAGAGGATACCGAACCTCATATTCTGTTTGACTGCCCCAGGCTTGCTGATCTCCGCCTCAACAGGTCTGGGTAACCAAAAATTCTTGACCTGTATGGTAACATGCATGCACTACGCAATACAGCTGGTTTTTTGTCCAGGGCTTTTACAAGAGAGGATTTAATTCTCTGAAGCCCTCACTCAAATGGAATTTTATGATAATTACGATAATGACATTTTGAATTGTTCACAAAGAAGTTACTCAAGTTATTTCAAGTTAACTCTTTCTCTCCTAACGGACGATACCAACGTTGATTCCACCAGAATATGGTAAATAATTACGGAGAGAAAGAGTTAATGAGTTATGATATAATACACCTACAGCGGTTTAGTTGTCTACCAGTAGTTTGGTGCTACAAGTCAACTACCTTTAACAACAAGCACCACTTTGGTTTTTTTGTAATATTGATATCCAGAGACCTTTTTGAATACGTTATAATCAAGGCTTTTAGTTCTTTCTTATTTACACTTGATTGTAGACTTTAAGTAATGGTATGGCGTCTGCAAAGTCACAAATAAGCAAACGCTAAATGGGAAATTTACAATACGACTTTTACCAGTGAAATTTAAAAATTGTACTGCCACATTGGCATTCTGCGATGAGTTGCGAATTGTTTTCCAGATATGATAGTTCTCCATATGTTCTATAGTAGATGCCTCTGTGTGGTGACATTAAAGCTGCAATTTTTTTCCCTCCATATAAACGATTTTTATTAATAGGATATTTGGTATTAAAGTTGTGTTTTATTTCATTCAAATTTTAGCAAGACTCTTCTTTTTTTAGGTGAACAGATACTATTCAATGATGTCTTTAAAAAACTAAGCGACAGTAATTTGTTTTTATGGACAGACAGAGGTGCCATCAAAGTCCAAAGTAAACTGAATTGTGCTTTTCAATGTTTGTACATGGACAGTTGTAAGGCTTTCACATATGTCGAGACAACAGCAACTTGTACTTTAGGTTAGTTCACGTGCACTGTAAGTTGACATGTACTTTAAATAAGCTAAACTTTACTTTACATTAGTTGGTAATTTAACATTGTGAAGAAACATATATGTCTAATTGTATAACATTTGATTTAATTATTATTAAAGCTTTTATATAGCGCTACTTTCATGCTTATAGCATGCTCGGAGCGCTTTGGTCCAATCTCATTTGTGGACCAGTGGGGGGGAGGGGGTATCTAGGAGTTGGTTTTCCCGTGCTGCCTTTGGGCGCTCAGTAGACACAACTCTGCCCGAGTCGGGTGTCGAACCTCGAGCCCCCTTCTAGGTAGCCAAGCAAGCTAAGCTCAAGCCGCACTTAGCCTCTCGACCACGCTTCCCACTTAATAGAAAATATGGACAATTAACATTACACACAGCAGCTCTACTCGACTGTTTCCTTCTATTTCATATCACACACGTCACTTCCGTAAGTCCAATAACACCCAGGTCTCCAACACTTGACCGTGTGTCACGGTTGACCACCCATAGTAGCCGTGTCACAACAAACATGTACATTAAATACTTTGGCGTGTAGTTCATTACAAAAACCACTGCGTTCCAGTACCACCTTATCTTTGTTGCCTCTGAAGACCCTGCTCTCTTACGGTAACAACGGGTACTGGTTGCTTCCTGCTGATCAATGAGCAGATAGCGATCGTAAAACGAAACTAACGGCGTTATGTCCAGACCCCCCCCCCCCCAAAGGGCTTGGGGACAACGTTAAGAGACTTAACGGATCTTGGAAAAAAAAACGGATAGTGCTGGAAACCAACTCGAGGGTTGGTCGGGATCTCCTTGGTCCTGGCCGATTCGCGGGTCTCACGCCTTCAAGAAACGCTCACCAACCCAACACTACCCTGAAGCAAACGTCTTTCTCAGGTTACAAAAACTACCCCAGCATTCCTTCGACGAATGAAAATGGACAGATGATGATTATGTGCTTAGAAAACTAATACTACTTGTCTGTCGCCCGGACCTTCCAGTATGTTACTGATTAGAGCACAGCAGTCTGCGAGCAGTTTTCTGACATGGTGTGTTCTAAAATGACCATTAGTCGTCACCTTTGTCCACTCCCAGTAATCTAGCCTTGGGTGTCAACTGTCGGCCATATAGACCACCCCCCTAACTCAGTATATTCCCCACCACCCAAACAGTATTTATGTGTGGGGAATAACTATATTTTCTTTATCTTCATCTTATATAGGTTTCTGTGCGCAGAATTCTACTACTCCTCGAAATCAGACTACTGAGTTGTACCAAACGCAACTTGCAAAGTGTAGCGCAAGTCCAGGGTTCAGCTACTGGTCCTATGGCAATGCTAAGGCTTGTTTATGGCAATCTGCTATTAAACGTAATATAACTACCGCTATAGCAGACTGTGCAGGTAATTTCAAATCTGCACTGCATTTTAAACCTTTACTTCCTAACGCATAGACTTATCAATAATAAAGACCAAGTGATTACTATTGTTAGAGATTTAGGAGTACGATAGGTTATATTCCTTCGAGATGGACAGGAAAAAACAAACAGTATTGACTCTTAGAAACATAATAAACTAATGATCACACAAGAAAATTCAGAAGAAAATATTTATCTTATTTTCAGATTATATGAAGCCAAACAAAAACTTGTTTTGTTCACCTTTGATCTTGATAATGATAATAATAACTCACTGACCCACGGCGTGGTATACGCCGTTTATTTACAGGGCCGGTTTTAGGCCAATGTAGCCTATGCGACCGCAGTGGGCCTACACTTTTCATAGGATTCGCGCTAGCTCTAGGTGTAAGTAATTAACTCTTTCTCTCCGTAATTATTTGTCCACGTTCCGAATGAATTCTTCATTTTGCTCATTACTCTTTCACTACCCCTGTTACGATTAAGCATCAATAGCTTTGTTGTTTGTTATCAGAAAATGTTGTATTTGGTATAGAATTAAAGGGAATTGCTTGTTCTTTGTATATAATATAAAGTCAAGTTTATAAGATTAAACATTAATATATTTTATGAGGTTAAAATCAACGATGGTATCGTCCATTAGGAGTCATAGAGTTAAATTAAACCAATTCTAAACGTATAACAGATTGCCCGCGGCCTCCTGATTAACCACGAGGTCTTGAAAATCTCGGAAAATTATTAAAATCTTTAGAAAAACTCATACTTATCTCCTAAAATATAAAGAAAAAAATTGTTATTGTGAAGTCTGGTGAAAGAAACTTCTCACGCCACAAACTGATGAAGAATTACTTGAGTCAACAATTTTCGCAGACAAATTATAAAATTTGTTTATTCCTGCTCATAGACATAAATAAATATAGACTTACTTATAGTTACTTCCTTTTTCCAGTTTTATAGTCAATGTTCTTGCTATTGAGCGTGATGTATACAGGAAATAGTTTTTTTTTGGTTTTGAAAAAAAAAGAGTGATCTTTCCATGACTTTTTGGAGGTGTCTAGACTGTTGAGCCTGGAAGAGAATTATATATAGATAAGACTTGTCTCTTTGCAATATTTCCCGCGGCTACGCAGCCCCATCTGTTACCTATATTTTTTGCTAACCAGCTTAACCATGGTCCACTGGTTGTCGATTGAGATTTCCTTTCTTGCCGTCTAGGTCTGCCTTCATCAACGGATTTTCTTGCATATCCCGCTGCCTTAGTAAGTGACCCCCAGGTGTCTCGTTCTGAAGCAATCAGGCAAGAAGTTTTAAATCCATGTGAACATTGGCATTTTGAATTTCAGGATGTTTAGGGCTATTCTTAATCCACCCAACTCCAGTAGGTAACTGACATTAGTCGCGGGAAGAGAAGGCGGTTGGTCGTTTCCCTGGTCACACGGCATCCCCCTTAACCACCGGTTACAGAACAGATGACATTAACATCTTCTGCCCGGTGAAGCATAAGATCCAAAAGGAGAATTGTTGTAGATATATTACTGTATAAATCTAAAAGTTGAGTCTTATTCTGGTTATGGAATAAAAATAATGGCTTTGGCAATAATAGCCAAAGCTATTTTTTCAACTCTTGATATACTTAGCTTAATAACTTTCTGAAAGCTGCGATTTAGGCCTACTTTTGTTTTAATATCATGAAAATTATTTTTAAATTGATAAATGTACTAGGCAATCAACTAGGCATAACCGGTGGGTAAGTTCTTATGTTTGTAAACGAATGAATGTGTTCCCAAACGAATTAGGTAAAACGCTTAAACTTTGTTTCTACAGCTAAAGGGGCGGTACTGTTGACATTAAAAAGTGTGGATAAGTTGCACATCGCCCAGGTGTTGAACGGAAGTTACTACGTAGGACTGAATGACGTCATAACGGAAGGAACTTTTGTCTTTAACGCTGATAATACAGTTTTGGATAACAACCTCAAGACACAATTGTTTGCGGCCAGTAAGAGACATTTCCTTTTTTTTGTATCAAACAACATAATTTAATTACCATTAATAAATTTACTATTTGGTAAATTATTTACATTGCTTTATATTTTGTCTACGCCGTTGAATAATTTTGTGAATTTTGATTATCATCTGAGGATGGCTTGTCGTATATATTCTTCTTCTTCTTCTAGCCAGCTTTATTGCTGCTGAGCTGTGAGCTCTTTTGCAGACTGTACCAAGGAAAAAAAGTGTGCTGTTTTGTCGTAGATATAATGCGTACAATATTTTCCCAGATCCTCGCGAGAACAGGCCTTCCCAGCATGTTTATGGTCCTCAGTCAACACCGCCTGCGCTGGCTTGGACATGTTCGCTGATAGAGGACAATCACATCGCGAAAATTATTCTGTACGGGCAACTTGCGTCTGTCTCTAGACAAACTGGTTGCCCCCACCTCCGTTACGTGGATGTGATAAAACGGGATTGAAAATCAGTGAACATCGATACTGACTATTTGGAAGACATAGCCTTAGACCGCACTAATTGGAGAGAGACGGTGACCTTTGGACAGCTCTTGAAAAAAAAAGCGTGCCAAATGGAAAATGAAGTTCAAAGACTCAAAAAAAAAAATGTACTGCTGCAGGGGTAAACGACTGTATAGAAAATACAAAGAACATGCATAAATGTACCCTGCGGGACCAAGTAAAACAAAGGACGTTTGGGCCACGAGGCCTTCATCAGCTACAAAACAAACAAAAAAATAACAAACAATTAACACTAAAGAGTCTTAAGGTAACTTATCTGTCCGATGTTGTTCTCTATCGAGGCAGAATCCTCGACAGTAGGGGAGTAGGCTCCACAGCCATATAAAAAAAAGTGTTCGAGATGAACCATAGTAGTTCTACGACTAAAGGAATAATAATATTAAATAACTTGTATATATATTTTTTCAGCTCAGCCAGACGACACCAGCGGAAATGAAGACTGTGTGACGTACGCTGAAAGTATGAGAGGTTTGAATGACGTCCCTTGCTCCAATCAAGAATACTACGTCTGCGAGAAGCTTTGCTTTGTGCCCTAACAACTTTCCTTTCGTTTCGTCAAAAAATGAAGTTTTAACTTTTTTTTTTGTCATTTATGTTTTTCTTGAAATAAACAATGTTTTCTTCTTGTGTATAATTTTTAATGGTTTTAATATAATATTATTTCTGGTGTCTATTATTATTATTATATTATTGTTGTAACTCCAGTGGCGGACTGAACGGTTAATGTTTGAGACCCACTGGCACACAGACTTTATGCGCGTCACACAGGTCAACCAACTGCTATCCCTAGTGTGACCTGTGCTCTGCGCATGACCCGAGCTTTAACAGACGAGGGCTATGTGTTATCTGTGTGTTAGAGACAATGACAGTTGCAGGACAGTCGAGAAGATAGAAGCAGTAGAACTGTGTGTTAGAATAAGTCATCGAAAAAGTAGCATGTACGCGCTATAGAGACTGTTGTCTTCGTTAGGAAGTTCCATTGTGTTTAAGCATTTGAACTTAGTGTAGACAATTGTGTTTATTGGTTGTGGTTGATGTACGTGTAATTAAACCGCCACTGTGTTATTGAAGCTCTTGTTGTTAAGTTCTTGAGTTAGATGTGTTGTTGTTGTGAGAAGCAGTGTTTACAGAAGGCCTGATAAGTGAAGTTCGTTACATTATTATAGCTTTTTTATATAGCGCTACTTTCATGCTTATAGCATGCTCAGAGCGCTTTGATCCAATCTCACTTGTGGACCAGTGGGGGGAGGGGGTAACTAGGAGCTGGTTTTCCGTGCTGCCTTTAGGCTCTCAGTAAACACAACTCTGCCCGAGTCGGGTGTCGAACTTCGAGCCCTCTTCTATGTAGCCAAGCCAAGCCAAGTGCCTCTAAGACTCTCGACCACGCTTCCCAAGTATGTGTATTCCCGTGTCTATGTATTTTTGCCTTTCGAGTAAAGGATGAATACGTTATTTGATTATGTGGCCCATGGTTTACAAGGGTGCCATCTGGCCAGCACAACGACCATTCACCTTTTTAAATTATTAAAGTAAAGGTTTATAGTGGGAATCTGATACGCGTGTTAGGTCAAAATGTAGTGGTTTTAATCAATGGACCCCATTCTCCAATCGTAAACAAACAATATTTAGCCACGTCATAATATTGATAAAACAATTTTTTAAAAACGTATCACGTGACAGCCTTTACGGATTACATAATTTGTATAGAGGACATAGAGAATCACGCCGCAAAATAGGATATTATTTCTGTACCTGGAGAGACCATTGAAATAATGCTAACTTTTAAATACCTTGGTACTATCTTAAACAAAAAATTATATTTTACCGGAAATACTGATTATATTAGCGAAAAAGAGCAGCAAAGATTTCGATTAATTAGAACAATGTCCTCATTTAATGTTAGTGAAAAGGCCTTGTCTATGTTTTATCACGCTCACATCTGTAATATTTTAAATGTTAAGATCTCTGCCTGTGAACATTACAAATAAAAAAAAAAAACTTCTCGTAATCCTAAACGCTGGTGGTAAAATCATTGGCAAAAAACAAATCCCAATTGACAGCGGTTTGAGACAAACATTCATAAAACAAAACATTAAAGGTTAAAAAGACAGTTTGTGTGGAAACACAAACTAAAAATCGGCCCCCGAAGTGGTCCACCCATCCAGGTAAAAAGGCAGGTTATGCCAGGTTTTAATATTTTCAGAAGAATATCAGAATGAAATTCTATCAAAGACTTATGACAGAGAAGAATGGAGAAGAAGGTTGGCAGATCCAGTGTTGTGCCCCAACGGACCAGCAGACCAAAGAATAGGTGAAAGTGAATGTTATATTTGAATCTGGCCTAACTGATGTCTTATAAAATAGTATCGAATTGTTCTAATTGTTTTGTAAAGGGTCTATCTCTTATTCAAAGCCTCAAGAAAAACAAATTCCGTACAAAAAAAATTCATTTAGTTTAGTGTTCCATATTAACTCTTTCTCTCCGAATCGACGATACCAACGTTGATTCCACCAGAATGTGGTAAATAATTACGGAGAGAAAGGGTTAATACTGAGGCTCTGCAGTTCACGCGATAATATGAAGACTACTTGTTATTTGTTGTTTTAAAAAATGTTCCGCTTTTACGTATAGTATAATGATTTTTCTCTTTAAAAAAAAAGTATACATTTGTTTTGTAAATGTAGTTTTAAGTGTCACATTCTCGGTTGACATTACCTGCTATAAGGTCACCTCCGGTCATGATGGTGAAAGCTACGAGAGACCTCTGAGATAGAAAGAGGAAGTAGGAATGACTAAAATTGATAATTAGTCAGCAGTATCTTTCGGTCAGTTGCGGACGGTAGTAACCTTAAGTTAGTTGAGTAGAGTGCAGACAGTACAGGTAATTCTAATAATTGTTTTCTGTACTTAGAGCTGGTAACATATTATTGAAGTTTATTGTTACCCGCTGTGATGCGAACTTATTTAAATAGCGAAGTTGTATCTTTTGGACTTGTATAGTTGATACCGCTGTTATGCAGATGTAGTGATATTGCAAATTGGATATTTCGGTCCAATGACTAGAAGTGCAGTATACTATTAAAGTGTCCCCTTCAGACCTTGCGATCTATGGGGCAGATGATGTTAAGGTCATCGTTTATACGAGCAGGGTGTTAAGTGGCCAGCACAACGAACTACTACTGCCTTTACTTTCCACAACTTAAGTCAGGTACCCATTAGAGTTGGGTGGACTCAGGGGCGCCCTAAAAATCCCGAAGTTCAAAATCTCAGTCTTCACCGGGATTCGAACCCAGGACGCCAGATTCGGAAGCCAAGCGCTTAACCGTTCGACCACCACGCCCCCAGTATATTATTATCATAATAGTAACATATTTGTCTACTGAAGATCGACTCAAGTATACTAATATTGTCTGTTACGTGTTAATTAGACACACGAGCCCAGCATTCTTTAATATTATACACATTGATAGATAACAAACATATCGTTTACCTTTAGTATGACAGAGCTTACATAACTTAGCAATACAATTGGTAACACATTTTTTAACCAAAGATCTAAAACCATTTGCATAACTGTGTCCAAATGATGTTGATTCGTGTTCTCCCTTGCCAAAAAGCTCTCTATATTCTGAAGAGTTCATAGCCAATAGTTGTAAAAATGGTGTATTTTAATTTAAAAAACTGGTTGCATAATTGATTTTAAAAATTAGACTTTTTGCTTTCAAAAAAAAGTAGCCGTTGCATCACAACTTTGAATGATCTAAAATATTATGATGTCGGATTTACAGTGAACACAGTTGAAAAGTTGAAGATTGCTAGGTTAGTGCCTGGCAGCTTCCTAGTAGGTTTGAATGACGAGCCAGAAAAAAATATTTGTATATGATGTAGATAACTCAATCCTTGATGAAAGCCTTAAGCTACAGCTGTTTGCATCAGGTAGGTTATATCTGTATGAAACTTTGTAGAAAGCTTGCATCAAATCACTCTGTCTGTCTGTCTGTCTGTCTGTCTGGCTAGTAAAAAGTTTGTACACGTTATTTCTAAGACACCCAATCTTGGGTACCTGACATCAGTTGGGGAAAAGTAAAGGCGGTTGGTCGTTGTGCTGGCCACATGACACCATCGTTAACCGTGGGCCACAGAATCAGATGACCTTTACATCATCTGCCCTATAGACCACAAGGTCTGAAAGGGGAACTTTACTTTTTTTTTTTACAATATTGGATCAAGCTGAAATGTTGCACAATTATTTCTCGAACATGACAACACAAGAATCAATTTAAAAAAAAAACAACAACAATTACTTCGTTTGTAATTTCGAACAAGGGAAAGAACCTGTACTTGACTAAAGTGTTGGTATAAACTGAAGTAGTCCCCTTTATAGGTCGCCCCTTTAATGTAAGTTTGAAACAAAAGATAATTATACAATCTTCTATTTTCTATGTGGGCTTGAGGAGGCTTTAGTCATGAGTTTGAATTCAAGTCGTTTCCTTTTTGTTGTTGATATAAATGCTTTAAAAATTGACTACGCTAAAATTCACCCAGATATCTCTTTATTTTCCTTTTCCCATTGTCCCAACTGAGCCAGAGAAGTGATAGGATCATGTCGTGTTGAGAGCATGAGGATGAAATAGCGTTAAGCGAAAACAAGTGGTATATCTACTTCTAATCGCACAGATATATTATTGTTTTTCTAGAACAGTGGTTCCCAAACTTTTTTGTCTCATGGACCCCTTGACATGTTTTCTGGTTTTCCGTGGACCCCATGCTTAAGTTATATTGATTTTTTGAAAATTCATCAATTTCATATTACACAATTTGTTTATTTAAAGTATTAAATATTATTTAAAAACTTTAGCGGCTGGTTAAATCATTCATTTTTTTTGTAGATCGTTTCTCAACTCTATCATAGAGTGTTCAGTAGTATTTTCCAATCTTATCAGGGTGACTTTGTCTCCAACTATCCTGCAGCTTAGGTGGTTTCATCGTGTCGATACATAAATGTTGTTAAATAAAGGACACAGAGGCAATATAAGTTCGACGAGAAAAGAAGAAAAATTTTTAGCAATTAACACCACAGTCTATTTTATATTTAGATTCAGCCATGTTAAATATTAGTTATCTCTAGACCAAATTAAGCTATTTAAATGAGGTATTAAAATTTAAAATATGTTTTTTATTTCAATTATACAATAAACATTTAATGGCCTAGCTATAATAAAGTATAAATAATGTATATTTGCATGATATAATAGTTGATTCCATTAATGTGAGATTTATATTAAACTTATGTCCTTCTTAAATGAGATCCACTCTCGTGGACCCCCATTTTCATGTCAGGGACCCCCAATTCTGTTTTTCACTTTCGTGGACCCCTTGGAAGTCCTCGTGGACCCCTGGGGGTCCATATGGACCACTTTGAATATCACTGGTCTAGAACTTATCACAAATTTAATTACATGACAAATCAATCTATGTAACTATAATATGTGTGTGCATTTTTTTTTAAAGCATGTTACATGTTTTTCTAGTTTATATTTTTATGCGTTTTTATTTGTTTGTTAATTTATCAGGTCCGGCCTTAGGCCACTGTTATCTATGCGGAGGCAGTGGGCCCCGCACTTTCATAGGACACGCGCTAGTCCTTGGTGCAAATTATTAGATTAAACAATTTTTTTAACTTATTATTACAAGGTTCCCGAGGACTCCTGATTTCGTAGAGCTCCTGGGAAACTCCGAAATAGCAAAATATACGTACAAGTCATGATAATCTCCTAAAAAATATTAAAATCTCCTGAATCAAAGTCATAATTGTCATTTCGGGATGTTATTCAATTTTAAAAACTCCAATCCTCCTCGCCATAAAAAAACCCCGCTATTGTCAGCTTTCATTTAATAAAAATGTAATAATAGGGTGAATTTTAACCAAAACAGGAAATTCAAATACTGTTCACATACTTAATTTATCTCTCTCCTCAGTATAGTGGGCAAGATCTTTGCTAGAGTGGCACTATCTAGGCTGCAAGTGAAAGCTTCTAGAGTCTACCCCGAGTCTCAGTGTGGATTCAGGAGTGGTAGATTCACTATAGACTTGATATCTTCTCTACGACTACTGCAGGAGAAATTCAGAGAAAGAGACAGACCCCTTTACATTGTTTTTGTTGATTTGACTAAAGCCTTTGATATGGTCAGCAGAAGTGGCCTTTTCAAACTTCTAAGGAAAATAGGTTGCCCTCCCAAACTACTGAGGTTTATTGAGTGCTTCCATGAGGAAACTAAATACACTGTCAAATTTAAAGGAGCCCAATCAGCCCCTTTTGAGGTCTGCATTGGTGTCAAACATCGATGTGTGCTCGCACCTTCTCTGTTTGGCATATTCTTCTCCTGTCTACTGCATTATGCATACAACGACATAAACAATGGTGTGTTTCTCCATACAAGATCCTCTGGAAAACTATTCAATGTTTCAAGGCTGCGGGCTAAAACCAAGGTCAGGAGGTTACTCATCACGGAACTCCTATATGCTGATGATGTACCTATTGTGGCTGATTCTGGTACCCAGCTACAGTCCCTAGTTGACAAAATATCTTTTGCTTGCCAGAAGTTTGGCTTAAACATCAGTCAGAGCAAGACTAAGATACTTGTACAAAACACTAACGCTGCACCTCAAATAAGCATTAATGGCCAACAACTAGAGATTGTAGACAACTTTTGTTACCCTGGCTTCATCATATCCAGCAACACTCTACTGGATAATGACATTAATAACAGGATAGCCAAGGCAATTTCCATCATGTCACGGTTGCAGAAAAGAGTCTGGGACAACATATTGCTGACTAACAGCACTAAAGCTCTAGTCTACCGCACCTGTGTATTGAGCACCTTGCTATACGGAAGTGAAACGTGGTCAACCTACTCATGGCAGGAAAAAAAGCTGAATGTCTTCCACCTCCGATGCCTAAGGCGGATCTTTAAAATAAGGTGGCAAGATAAGATAACCAATAAGGAAGTGCTACGAAGAGCAGGTTGCCAGGACATCCGCTTTTTTATCAGCAGCAGACGCCTTGGCTGGCTTGGCCACGTTCGTAGAATGCCTATAGACCGACTCCCACAGAATATTCTGTATGGCGATCTAATAGAAGGCAGAAGAACCGCTGGTCGCCCACTCTTACGTTATACAGATGTATGCAAACGGCACATGAAGCTCTTTAAGATCGACACCAGCAACTGGCAAAAGGTGGCACTAGATAGATCCACTTGGAGAGAGCATAAAGGAGGGGTCTTTGATTGTAGATGCCATACACAACAGAAGCAGACAGAAGGGTGAAAGTGCAACGGCGCCTGGTGACTACATATGTCCAACATGCGATCGCAGCTATGTATCAAGGATCGGCCTCTTTAGTCACACAAGAGCTTGCAAGGGGAAAAGATCGTCTCTAGAGACGTAAAATGCCACAGAACTTAATTTACTTTAATAGTTACTGGAATATAGATATAGATCTGAATCTATATTGATCTCTAACATAAAAATCAAACGTGATATTTTGCAAGTCGATAATAAATCTAAATGGCAGCTCTGAATATTTATCAGCTATTGGTTGGTTAACTACCATCTACGGAAGATGGCTCGTCAAGTTAATGTTGCCATTATTTTGTACCTATTTAATATAAAATGCAAAAAAGAATTTATTTTCTAATACAAAATCTTAATTTTCACTTATTATCTTTATTCCTACCCAGACTGGGTCTTATCTTATCTTATATAATACAGACGTTACTTCAAAAAAGAAGAAGATTACTTCCTACGCGTCATGCATTCAGTTATGCATATTTACCAGAGACTTAAATTCTGCCAAGTCACTGGTTTTCCTGGCTAGCTCAAGCAATCCATTTCATGCTCTAATGGCACTAGGGAAGAAAGAGCATTTGTACAGATTTGTCCTAGCATATGTGACGAGGAATGTCTTATTGTCAATATCTTATTGTCTTTCTGAGTATTTTTATTAAGTTTTGGTTTTTGTATTTGCCTATTTGGAGTATATGGTTCAGAGTCTTGTGTATAATTGCTACTTTACTCTTAAGTCTTCTATCCA
>JADKLZ010079391.1:15467881-15483463 GCA_021533235.1 Biomphalaria straminea | reverse complement strand
GTAATGCTCCGCAATCAGTAGACCCGGCCCTGATATTTATATTTGGTTCCGAGCTTGTTTAATGAAACAAGACACCAAGAATAAAAAAAAATAGAATCAAATTTAAATTATCATTTTATTTTGTTTTTATGTCAGGTCAGCCAGATGATCAATACTCTGATGAAGACTGTGCGGTCTATGATGAGTATATCAGAAGATTTAATGACATCTCTTGCTCCAGAGACGAATACTACGTCTGTGAACAGCTGTTTGTAAAATGTTTTACATGTTTCGGATGTTCCTTCAGAGTTTAAGATAGTTTACTTCCTAGTCTAAACCTCCCGCAGGACGACGGGGGGTGGGAGCGGGCAGGGTTTGAACCCGGGACCATCGATAAATCCAAACAACAGTCCAGCGCGCAAACCGCACGACCAGTCAGCCATCCTGAATCAGTTCTGTTATGTCCCTTAGCTAATTGTCTTTATTACTTTTGTACAACTAAAGAAAAAAAAATAGCACCTGACTTGCTGTTAATTAATTTTGTGTCCATAGTGTCAGCACTTTTTCTTTGTTTTTATTTAAGGTCTTCTCGCTTCTTTTTGCTTGCAAACTCATGGCTTTTGGTGGAATTCGGACACTGGATGGGTATTTCAAAAACAAAAAATATGCCTTTAAAATTAATTATTTATGCATTTTCACTGTACCTAAAGTGAACTGATCACTCCATATGTCTCTCAGTAAACTCTGAGCTCCCTTGGACTCTACAAATCTATTATATGACGTTTCTCTCTCATAGGCTACGGGATGCGGGGCTTTTTCAGTGCACGGACCAAAGGTTTGGACTCACTCCATATTGATCCCAGACAGACAACATTCTTCACTTCTTTCAAGAAGAACATTTTAGATTAGTTTGTCATTTTAGCTCTCGTGATTAAGTTTATGATGTTTTCACAGCGCCTTGAGCCATCGCCATGTTTGTTAACAGCAATCAATAAATTAATTTTTTTTTTAATATTTACACCACTTTAAAAACAAACTTATGCAAGGTAAATTCTTTGGTCTCAAAATTTCTTTAATATATGAAACAACTTTTCAAAAACTTTACTAACAATAAATTTTATTGCTCGACAGTTATATATGGTCTGGACGTGGATACGTTAACCTGTCTAAAAAAGAAAAAGAAAACAATAACGAAATTCTAATTGCCAATTATTATTACTTACATTAATTTAACTTCATTAGTAAAAATCTTATCCAACTTTTGTCTTATTATTTATAAACATTTTTATACGGTCTTTCGCGTTAGTTGTTTCTTTGGGAAAATAACACTAGCTAAATGGCTACTCCATGAAAATCTTTGTTTTTCCTGTTATGAAAATGACGTCATATCGTAGCGATGTGTCACGAGGTCAGCGTGTTGCTAGCAGCCAAATGTATCAAGGGACTTCGAAAGACCTACAGGACAGTGGGCTGATATGAACTCGTCCACACAAACTGTGATATATTCAGGGGAGAAAACTGGTATATTCTGTGACTTAGCGAGAAGGCATTCGTGGACCTGCAATAAAGAGAGTGTAGAATCGGGGGGATTTCTTATCTTATCTAATATAATACAGACGTTACTTAAAAAAAGAGGATGAATACGTCCAACTCGTCCTGCATTTAAGTGGAATGTATATTATTATTAATCTATAACCTAAATTCTGCCAAGTCACTGGTTTTCCTGGCTAGCCCAGGCAACCCATTCCATGCTCTAATAGCACTAGGGAAAAAAGAGCATTTGTACAAAATTGTCTTAGTATATGCAGCCGGACCATGTGCTTCGGTTTATGTGTCATTCTGAGTATTTTATTAAATTGTGTTTTGTATTTGAAGATTATGGTTCAGTGTTTTATGTATAATTGCTACTTTACTTCTAAGTCTTCTATCATGACGCTTTCTAAATTTAGTGATTTTTCTGAAGGTGTCACTCTAGTCAAATGTGAATATTTCGTTTGTTATTAATGTTAAAGCTCTATATTGTGTCTTTTCTTGAGCGGAGGGATCCCAAACAGAGGATGCATATTCTATCATTGGCCTAACCTCAGATTTGAGTCGCAGCAGAGCACAGAATGTCCTTTCAAAGTGAGATCAATAAAAGACTGGCATTCCAGTATGAGTTTATTATTATTATAGCTTTTATATAGCGCTACTTTCATGCTTATAGCATGCTCTTTGGTCCAATCTCATTTGTGGACCAGTGGGGGGGGGGGAGGGGGTATCTAGGAGTTGGTTTCCCGTGCTGCCTTTGGGCGCTCAGTAAACACAACTCAGCCCGAGTCGGGTGTCGAACCTCGAGCCCCCTTCTAGGTAGCCAAGCAAGCCAAGCTCAAGCCGCACTTAGCCTCTCGACCACGCTTCCCACATTATTAAATGCCAATAGTACAGTATTTAGGCAGCTAATGTCTTAGACATTAAATTTCATGCTAACTGGAGCCTAGTGTTGTCATGTGTTTGAGTTAGTTATGTTGTTATAAGTGTTCGCAGACAGGGCCGATCCTACGGATTGCGCGTGGCCTATGAAAGAGCGGGGCCCACTGCGACCGCGTAGGTTTCAGTGGCCTAAGACCGGCCCTGTTTGCAGAGAGCCTTTTTTGAGAGGATATAACATTGCAAGTACCATGACCACCTACTGGACATTTGGGCAAGGACGTATCACCTCTATAGGATTCAAACTCTTGTGAAACTCAACGTCTGTAGCTTATAAGATAAGATGAGTCATTTATTCTTGAGAAATGTAAATGACTTTTAATTAAATTTTATATTCAAATTAGAACGCCCAGTTCCCGAACTTCATTGCGTCTTACAAATAACCGAAATATATAAATATTTTGTTACGCCGCAGTAGCACCACAGGGTTGTGTCATACGTCCGGCAGTCATTAGCCTAATGTATAATAATGTCATGTTTTTTATAGCACAATAGGGTATTATCTATCAATCGGATTTATTCCTTAATATCTTCTGGATCAATTGTACAAACTTTTTCTTAAACAGATGATGTTCGTGTGTTCAAGGATATTCATAAGAAACCAGTAACAAAAAAACACACCAGGATCTTCTCGTGTTTTTTTTTTAATTTTTTATTGTGAGCAGTGGCGGACCTAGGTAGTGAGAGGGGGAAAGAATTTGAAAATCCTCATAGGCCCCCACTTATAGGAGGCACCCAAATAAGTGTTCGAAATTGTTTTTACATTAATTATTAAATATTACTAAAAATGCAGTCCCCCCCCCACACACACAAACAGGTAAAGAATCCCAGAATCTCAAATGATTAAAAAAAATTTAAGCTACATCACTAATTCTGAAGAATTATGAAAAAAAAAGTTGAAAATACGTTTTTATTAATCAACATGCTGTGGGGAAAAAGAGAGAAAAGCATCCACCCAGTGAGAGACACTTTTATTCACAATGTTACCCTGTTACCTATTACTTATCCGTTAGTCTGTGAACCGTTGGGGCACCAAGCAAGACCTGTAGACCGTCTTTTTCCATTCCTGTCTGTCCTTTGCCATGTTTAGAACCTCTTTCAGCCCGTCCATTCTTTTACGTTGTCCTCCCACCACTTCCTCAGTCTGCCTCTTCTTCTTTTTCCTGGTACTGTTCCCTGTAGGAAGGTCTTTGCGAGCCCCGAAGATCTTGTAATATGGCCATAGATTTTCAGCTTGCGTTTTTTCACGGTAGTTGGCAGGTCATCATTCACAATGTACAACCTGAAAACAAAATGGCGTGCATTGATCTCAGCAAGTACAATTACATTAATGGTGTACTCCTGGGAAAAGACAGTGTCTTGAGAATTATACTACTATATATAGTAAAGTTTAACAGCCTTAAAAATGCTTCATAAAATACATTGTAATCCTTGATTTTAAAGTTTCTTCGTCTTGCTTTTTTTCCCCTTGTGTCGTCCTTTTTGTCTTCCTCAATGTATGCATGTGTCCTGTAACCCTAAATACGCCGCAAATGGTTGGATATATACATGGTATTATGCATGATAGTAAATGGTAGTTATCTAAGCCGACCACCTGCGGACAATGGTTTTGCTTGCCCTGGATGTGGCAAAATATGTAGATCACAGCTGGGACTGCACAGCCACGGGAAACACTGTATTCCTCACTAATCTTCGGACTCGAAGACAAGCCTATTATTATTATTATAAATGGTAGTCATTTGTTAATTTTCTTAGGTCAGTGCTCTGTAGGCATGTGTAGTATTAATCGACGCACTAGTTTTAAGAAACCAAATGTGCTTTAGGCTTGGCTAACTTCCAAGGTCATGTATATTATAACAAAACCACGTGAGACAACAACGAGGGAGTAAGTTATGTGATAACTGATGTTTTTGCAGGTTATAGATGATGTGAGACAATGTAGATAAATATCAGGTCATTCAGCCTGGGTTCATTGTTCACTTAGCTAGAGTCCACTTTCTCCTTGCTGGTCTCAATATCTGTTCAGTGGCGTAGCTAGGGTGGGGGGAGGAGGGGGAAGAATTTAAAATCCCCCCCGGGTCTCCACTTGAGGGGGACCCCAAAGTAGTTGTTTGTTTTACATTAAAAATTAAGTATTACGCAAAATCCAGGGGCCTCAAAGAGATCAATCCCCCTGGGCCCCCAAACCATAAAAAAAATTTCTAGCTACGCCTCTGTATCTGTTTATCGCACAGAGCTTTACCACAGGAACTGGTTATTACAATACATTAATGAATTACCGCCTAGTGTTGTGTTTATATTATGTCGTAAATTTGCTAAGACCTTGCCCTCTCCATTTCGTGTGTTCCACTTTTCAAAAAACGTTTGATTCGCCAGTGGCGTTCCTAGCGATTATCTGGTGATAGGGTTCTCGTGGGCTATCAGGTTTTTAGGAGTATCAATTTTTTCTCCCTGTGCCTGTAATTTTTTAAACCTCTGATCGCGATTTATCGGTCTGCGGCAGGCCACATTTGCAGAAGCAATAACTCCCGCATCCCTAAAACGCACCTTTACGGCGGCTAAGAAACAGACAGCCAGCCCAAGGTGGCCGTAGAAAAAGCTTTAGGGACACTTTAAAACCCTTTTTGAGAACCTTCAGCACGGACCTTAACACTTGAGTGACTGAAGCTAATCATAGAACAAAGTGGCGTGGCTCTGTGGAAATTGAGCAAAAAAAAAAATCGATGGGGACATAAAACTAGCGCTGGCGAAAGTAAAACATCTTTGCTGAGAACATGAAAGTAGCGCTGACTGACGTAAAATATTGCAAAGGACATTACAAAAGCGCTGGCTGACGTAACAAATTGCAGAGGACGTTACGAAAGCGCTGGCTGACGTAAAAACAATCGCAGACGACATTACAAAAGTGCTGGCTGACGTAAAAAATAGCAGAGGACATTACAAATGCGCTGGCTAACGTAAAAACAATCACAGAGCACATTACAAAAGCGCCGGCTGACGTTAACACAATCGCAGAGGACATTACAAAAGCGCTGGCTGACGTAAAAACAATCGCAGAGGACATTACAAAAGCGCTAGCTGACGTAAAAACGATAGCAGAGAACATTACAAAAGCGCTGGCTGACGTAACAAATCGCAGAGGAAATTACAAAAGCGCTGGCTTACGAAAAAAATCGCAGAGGACATTACAAAAGCGCTGGCTGACATAACAAATCGCAGAGAACATTACAAAAGCGCTGGCTGACGTAACAAATCTCAGAGGACATTACAAAAGCGCTGGCTAGCGTAAAAAGAATCGCAGAGGACATTTTAAAAGCGCTGGCTGAAGAAAAGCGTCAGTGAAGAAAATCAAGACAATTCTCACGTGCTCAGTATACAGCCAATCATTTCGGACCCAGTGTTTCAGAGTGTATGTCTTTCCAAGATAACGGGGAGCAGAGGTATGGCCATTTGTTAGTGACGGTGCAGTGCAGAATTTTGCGAGTCTTGCATTTTTTCAAATGTTAATTAAATTGTAACAGTTTTTTTTTATAGAAATTTAACAGTTGAATTATTAGCTCGTTGTAGCATGGGGAAAACTATAGTTTGACTTTTATACATTTTTAAAGGAAAAGGAAAAAAAAAAGTAAATTTGGCCTGAGTATTAGATAAATATTTAAAGTCAAAGTAGGATTTGAAAGGGACTATAGTGTTCTTTAAAGCGGGGCCGGTCCTAACTAATGCGGGGCCCTATGCGAAACTGATTGCGCGGGGCCTAGTCTGGTTGGAAATAAGGATAATAAGTACAAATTAAGATTTTGAATTAGAAAATAAAATTGGACTATGAATTTTATTAATGGTGTACTAATTATAAAAATGCGATTACAATTAACTTTACCTTACAAACTTTGTAACCTATTGGAACTTCTGATTAAGGTGAAAATTCTCCCCATTATTACATTTTAGGCCAATTACACGATTTGTATGCAAGGACAAGTGTACGTTGTAGTCGTCTTCAAATATTTATTATGCAAAAAGTTGACAACTATAACTCTGTTGAACTCCAACTTTTACAAATGGTCTACTATTCGTTCTACAAGCTCCAAACAATCAGTCACTCTCTACAAGCTCTACACATTACAACTCTCTCTACAACCTCTAACACATTACAACTCTCTCTACAATCTCCTAATTCCAACTCTCTCTGCAAGCTCTCCACATTCTAACTCTCTAAACAATCTTGCCACATTTTAAATAACTCTTTCTACAATTCCAAACTCTAACTCTCTCTACAAGTTTTCCACGTTACAAATAACTCTCTCTACAAGTAACAAGTTCTTACTAACTCATAGGCACCCGCAGAGTTTTTCGCAAGGGCGTTGCAAGCAAGCAGGGTCGGTCTTTGGCCATTGCAACCTATGCGGCTGCAGTGGGCCCGGAGCTTTCATAGAACCCGAGCACAATTGAGGTGTAACTTAAATCATTTTTTTAAGTTAATTTTGTTTTTAAGTATTAAAGAGCCTCGGAAATATTTGGAATTGCAAACATATACGAAAACGCCATGAAAATCTCTTAAAATTATAAAAACCTTTTAAAAACTCATGCAAATCTTCTTATAAACAGTCAAAATTGTCATTTCGGGATGTCATTCAATTATTTTCAATATGAAAATCGCTAATCCCACTCACAATTTAAAAAATAAAAGGCATTGTCAACTTTCATTTAGTAAAAATGTAATAATAAGGCGAATTTTAACACAAACAAGAATACTAAATTTACTTTAATAGTCACTTGCATATAAATATATATCTAAATCTATTAAAAATAAATCGATATTTTGTTAGTCGATAGTAAATCTAAAAGGCATATCTGAATGTTGTTCGGCATTTAATAATAATAAATATAATAAAAATAATAATATGTATGTAATCTATATGGAATTCTCTACTAAATAACGTTTATTGTTTTTTTTTTTATTATTTGTTTAACATGACGGTACGTAATAACTCGCTTTGATACGTGAATTAACCCTATAATCAAACAGGAAATTATATTTCGTTAGTGTGTATATCGAGGTTGTTAGACTGTACGTACAAGTCACCTGTACAGTGACTTGATTTCTGAACAGAGTTAATCTAAATTGTGAAAATGTGGAACTTACAGGTTTTATCTTAAGTGTTATTGGCAATGCAATCTAGCTCTAAATGTATATATATCAAGTAAACGTTGGGTATTTATTATGTGAGAATATTTTGAAGGATTAAATGGTATGCATTTAAAAAAAAAGAAAATATGCAAACTTCATATCACCCATTTAAGTATACCAATCAGTTTAGTTACACCGGTGTTTCCCAACTATTTATCATAAATAAACATTAAAATGGACCAATATAAGAGAAAATGATTCACGCGGTGGTCTACAAGCTAATCATTCCAATAATCCGTGGAACAATTATCAGAACACGGTTTAGGAAACACTACATTCCACAGTAGTCACACAACTATGCAATAGCTAATGGCATATAAAAATAAATCTATCTCGACTCTTAAAAATAGCGATATTTTGCTAGTCAATAGTAAATGTAAAAGATATCTAAAAGTTTATCGGCTTTTTTGTTGGAGAACTACTATCTACTGTAGATTGCTCGTAAACTTAATTAGACAATGATGTTGTACTTAGTAAAGTATGAATAAAATGCAAAGATGAATTTATTTTTTAATACTAAATTTTAATTTTCATTTATTTTATTTATCCTTATCCTTACCCAGAATGGGACCCGAGCAATCCGTTTCGCATAGGGTAAGCTGCCACCTATGGCTCAAATTAGTAGTCCCAAATTTCGTGTTACAATATTAAAGAAAAGAGCCCCCAACCATTCGTACATGGTTGCCCACACCCTGACCTAGGCTATTCTATTACTACACCCGTGGAAGCACTACATGTTCATTGGCTACTCAGAAGTTAACCTATTTGGTGTTGCGAAAAAGGCTAGAATTTGGCTAATCAGAATACAGGGGGGTTGCAAGTGCACCCCTTTGCACTCCCCTGCGGGCGCACATGATTACTCACTATACAACTAACAAGTTCTAATTAGCCAAATTCACACCTTAAACACCTTTTTGCTACACCCGTATTTTCTCATGTGTATCTGTTCAAAAAACCGCTTAGAAAATAGAAACTTGTATTGTCTCGTATCTAACAGACCCTCACTTGTATCATATCAACAAAATTCTTTCTCCCATCCAGACATTGACACTTGCGCCCTCTCGTAGCTCTTGTCTTCACAGGTGAACATGCAAGAAGATGATAAAAAAAGCATTTAACTTCCACAAAACACTTGACATCTGACCTGACATCTGACCTGAGGACGCCTGACGTTTTTAGGTTAGTTCAATTTGACATCTGACCTGACATCTGACCTGAGGACGCCTGACGTTTTTAGGTTAGTTCAAACTGACATCTGACCAGACGTTGCGAGGTTGGCTCAAAGTTAAGTCTAAACATCTGACCTGACGTTTCGAGGTTACATTAAACTTAAGTTTTAACATCTAACCTGACATCTGACCTGATATCTGACATGACATCTTATCTTATCTTCTTATCTTATCTTATATAATACAGACGTTACTTCAAAAAAGAAGATGATTACGTCCTACGCGTCATGCATTCAGTCATGCATATTTACCAGTGACTTAAATTCTGCCAAGTCACTGGTTTTCCTGGCTAGCTCAGGCAAACCATTCCATGCTCTAATGGCACTAGGGAAGAAAGAGCATTTGTACAGATTTGTCCTAGCATATGGGATGAGGAATGTGCCTTTATCTTTGTGTCTTTCTGAGTATTTTATTAAGTTTTGTTTTTGTATTTGGAGATTATGGTTCAGTGTTTTGTGTATAATTGCTACTTTACTCTTAAGTCTTCTATCCTGAAGGCTTTCTAAATTTAGTGATTTTACTAAAGGTGTTACTCTAGTGAAATGTGAATATTCGTTTGTTATGAATCTCACTGCTCTATTTTAATGTGTCTGTTCTAGTTTCTTAATGTTTTCTTGAGTTGAGGGGTCCCAAACAGAGGATGCATATTCTATTATTGGCCTAACCAAGGTTAAATAGCATTTTAGTTTTATGTTCTTATTTGATTTATAGAAATTTCTTTTAATAAACCCTAATGCTTTGTTTGATTTTTTTATAGTTTCATCAATATGGGGATTCCATGACAGTTTTTCATTTATTATAACACCTAGGTATTTTGCGTTTTTAGTCTGTGTTACTGGTTTACCATGAATAAGATAAGTGGAATTAATTTGTTTTAGTTTTTTTGTTACTCTTAATAACTGACATTTTTCTGGGTGGAAAGACATGCTCCAATTTGATTCCCATTTCTGTAATTTATCTAATTCTTTTTGTAAAATTTCTGTGTCTTGTGTTGTTTTTATTGTCCTATATATTATGCAATCATCTGCAAATAATCTAACTTTTGTTCCTGAACTAATGCAATTTGGTAAATCGTTTATGTAAATTAGAAATAGTAGTGGACCTAAGACTGTTCCTTGGGGTACACCTGAGTTTACTGTTATTGGTGTTGATTTAGAACCATCTATTATTACAGTTTGTTCTCTTCCTATCAGAAAATCTTTAATCCACTGATGCAATGGACCATCAATACCAAAATATTTTAATTTTTTAAGCAAACTATGGTGGTGAACTTTGTCAAAAGCTTTGGAAAAGTCTAGTTAGATAGCATCTATTTGTTCACTATTATCTAAGCCTTTTGAAAAGTCATCAATTAGTCCTATTAGCTGTGTTTCACATGATCTATGTTTCCTAAAGCCATGTTGGTATGGAGTAAGGACATTATGTTTATCTAAGTGGTTTATGATGTTGCTACATATTATGTGTTCTAGGATTTTACATGTGATGCTGGTAAGTGATACTGGTCTGTAGTTTCCTGGGTCAGATTTTTCTCCTTTTTTAAACAGAGGTGTGACATTAGCTTCTTTCCAGTCCCTTGGTACTCTGCCCTGGTTAAGAGATGCCTGAAAAAGTATTTTGAACACAGGTGCTAGTCATCTGACATGACATCTGACGTGACGTTGAGAGATGGCTAAAACTTAGGTCTTAATATCTGACCTGACACTTGACCTGACGTTGCGAGGTTGGCTCAAGCTTAAGATTGGACATCTGATCTAACATCTAACTTGACATCCGAACTGACCTCTGACATGACATCAGACCTGACATCTAACATGACATCCGACCTGACATCTGACCTGACTGACGTGAAGTTGAGATGTGGGCTCAAACTCTAGGTTTACTGTACATTAGTTGATGATAAGATAAAATTGTGAGAGCCCTTCATCCACATTAACATTCTCGTTCGAGCTTTAGGAAAAGTCAGTCAGCTGGGGGTGATAAATGTTTTAAAATGTGTACAAGTCGTTACAGAAGAATAGTATCGCAGACGCCTGACATATTAGTGATACCCTAATTACAACCCAAGGGTCATATTCGAGCAGTAGCACGATGAATGAAGTCGTTGAGAATTTGTTTTTTTTTTTACTCGGAAGATTTATTGTCACTTTGACACATGTGTCAGAAATACTAATACCCTCACAGGCAACTATAGGTCGGTCATACAAGCCAAACATACAAGCTGCTTAATCATGCGTAAGAGAATGATCGTCAATATTTAATCAGCACTGTTACAATAGGCGAGATAATTGATACTCTAGTCAAGTATTTAATCATATATATAGTATAGTAAAACTAGACTTATTTTGTTTCGCCTTGCCACAGTTTCATAATTGTACTTTTTCTAAAACCTTATTTTTCTCATGGTACAGCATGAGATTTTAGAATATTTGATATAAACACAAAGTTCAGTATCAATTGTGTTAACACAGTCCAATGGGATTCAGCGTACATTAATTCTCGTTTTTCTATAAGAAAGTAGATGTATGTTATGAATTCATTTACATTAATTATGTTTATTAGCTTGTTAGTTTTTGGTAAGTAACATTCAATAAACTACTAGATCTATGTTAATTTTGTACTTAACTATAGACTGTTATTACCGACTTAGAGTCTAAGTGGGATTAAGTGATATAACAGTTGTTGGATCTCTCTGTTTTAGTCCTAGAATAATGTAATATTTAAGTCTTGTAGAATAGATTTTCTAGTTTTAGTTAGCATGTGTGAAACACTTTAAAAACATCTGTCTCTAATTCTGTTGTATTGCTGGAGCACCACACGTGATCCGTCTATTGTCTTTCTCCATGCCCGCCCATGCTTCGATTTGTGAAATGCTGTTAAGGCTTAATGTGAGCCAACAGTTACGATCAACGACGCGTACCACTCAAAATATCCCATTAGGAAATAATGATAACCACATCCTATGCAATGGCTGATGCCTGAATTCGAGAGATAGAAAAAAAAAACGATACTCGTAGCACTATTACTTGACCAAGCATTGCCAAGGACTTTTCTAGATCTGCAAAAAACATTTTTATAGAGTTATGGTATAAGCAAAGTACATATGGAATTTGTACTTGTAATACCACGTATATAATTTTGATGTCAAAAAAGAAAACCAATGTTCTATTTGGAATGAATGCCTTTAACTGTACTTGTTGGTCGATTGATGTCCAATTTCACAATTTTCATAATGCCTTAAACTTCTTCATCAGTTTAAACAAAAATAAAACTAAGTTGGTGGAAACTGTTCTCAAAAGCAGTTCTAACGATGATCCTAGAAATTTGACAGCTGAAGTATATATTTTGGGAAAATTATTTCCAAAAAAAAAGGAATGTTCAAATTTCAGACCTTGTGATCTATAGGGCAGATGATGTAAAGGTCATCTGATTCTGTGGCCGACGGTTAACGAGGGTGTCATGTGGCCAGCACAACGACCAACCGCCTTTACTTTTCCCCAACTAGTCTTAGGTACCCATTAGAGCTGGGTGGACTCAAGGGCGCCTAAAAACCCAGAAATTAAAAATCCCAGTCTTCACCAGGATTTGAACCCGGGACCTCCGGTACGGAAGACAAGCGCTTTACCGCTCAGCCTCCGCACCCTCAATAAGTATTTCTAGCTCGTTCCTTTGTTTAAAAACATTTATTGTAAATCTATCCAAATATCCCAAGCTTTCCCCACTGCGCTCAATCTTCCCAGCTGGTTTCAGATAAGTGATAGGATCATAGAGTACAAAGTAGAGGTAACAGCATGGAATAGAGCTTAGCAAAAGCAGTCGGTACAAAAATATTAGCTCATATTAGTGGTCTTTTATTTTTATTGAAAATTTAATCACATGATTGATCCAAACTAATCGATACAATAACACTTCTCAAATGCGTCGTTTTTTATATTATTTAAGTATTCTTTATGTTTTTTTCCTTTTTATCTTTTTCTTCAAAGTACATTCGTACATTCTGCCGACTAGAACTCTAACTTTCGCCATGCATTTTGGTATTCATGGCATGTTTCATCTTTTTTTAACTAAAATATCAAATGCATTATAAAAATTATTACATACATGCATTATAGGTGAGGAAGACTATACTTGTACTTTTATTAAGTTTTAATTACAATTTAAAGTGATATTATAGATGAGATAGACCTTCACTATTTATTTATTATCTTATGTTTTTTATGTATTTATATACAAAATTGGTTAATTTGTTGTTTCAGTTGAAGAGTTTCAAGTCAGCCACAACTTTTACAAAGTCACTAACAATAGTTTTACACTATGGACTAACAGAGGAGCCATAACAGTTCGAAATAGAATGGAATGTGCTAGCAAATGCTTGATGATGGACAGGTGCAAGGCGTTCACATTTGTGAGAAAGACCGCTACGTGCACTTTAGGTAAGACAGACAGGCAGACAGACAGAAAGGAATATACTAGCCAGTATTTTTTGATGCACCAATACAAGGTGCTTACATTTGTGAGAAAGACTGCGTCACGCAATGTAGGTCAGACAGACAGGCAGGCAGACAGACGGAACGCACTTTAGGTAAACTGGCGTGTATGATGGTAATGGTGTTTGTTTTAAATGACTAGTAATGTTATTGTGTGATGTATAAGGATGATAGTGTTGCTATTTTATTAAGATCACTGAATTGCTAACAAATGTAAGACATGGGTCGGTGATCAGTGGAGTGCTGAGACCATAGCATAGAGGCGGAAAGTAACAGGTTACAAAGACAGTTTGTGTGGAAACACAAACCTAAAATCGGCCCCCGAAGTGATCCACCCAGGCAGGTTTCAATATTTTCAGAAAGAACATCCGAATGAAATTATATCAAAGACAAAGGACAGATAAGAATGCAGATAGAAGGTTGACAGATCTTATGCAGTGCCCTAGCGGTCCAGCAGATTAAAGGATAGGTGTAGGTGAAAGACAAGTTAGATGTGAATCTGGACCAACTGACGTAATATAATTAATTCGCAAATTCAATTTCTTTATTCCTTAGGTAACAAATACTTTTATTTTCTACAAAATTTAACTTGAAATTAAAATGAAATTTATAACATTGTTAATTGTCTTAAATTAGGTTTGATTTATAATGCATACTAATTAGGTTTTTCTCTATAAAAAAAAAACTGCTTGCATAAATGATTTTTAAAAATTAGATTTTGAGCTTTTGGAAAAAAAAGTAGCCGTTGCATCTATATTATTGTGATGTCAGATTTTCATTTTCTCTTCTACTTTCTGACCGCTAAACGGGACGGACAGACAGACAGACAGACGGACAGACAGGCCACACAAAACTAATAGCATCTTTTCCCTTTTCGGCAGCCTCTGAAAAAGAATAAAGTTTATAGTTAATATTAACGTTAATGTTTCTTTTTTTTAATACTCTAATGCTTTAAAATTTGCTCACATTCTCGTGAAGGATATTGTGCCCAGTTTTCTTCTGTTGCACGAGGTCAGACTATTGAGCTTTATCAGACAAAGCTTGAAAAGTGCAGCAGTAATCCAGGGTTCAGATACTGGTCTTACGGAAAAACAGTCGCTTGTGTGTGGCAGTCGACTAACTTACTCAACGCAGCAGACGCTTCATTGGACTGTGCAGGTAACAAAACATTTGATAATAAACTTTTCAGTATTAGGTGGCTGAGTGATAAAGCACTTGGCTTCTGAACTGTAGGAGTTGGGTTCGAATCCTGGTGAAGTCTAGGATCCTTTTTATTTCGAGATCTTTAAGCCTCTGCTTCCACCCAACTAAATGTTTACCCGGTATAAGACAATCTGTTACGCATGAACGTTAAACTTAAATTAGCTACATTTTACCACACCTAGGTGCCGAAAGAAAACCTGAAGTCAGTGGCGTAGCTAGGGTGGGGGAGGAGGGGGGAGAATTTTAAAATCCCCACGGGCCCCCACTCAAGTGGGGGCCCCCAAATGAGAGGGTTTTTTTTACATTAAAAAATTAAGTATTGCGCAAAATGCTAGGGCCCGCAAAGAGATCAAACCCACGGGCCCCTAAACGATGGCAAAATTTCTAGCTATGCCCCTGCCTGAAGTAGTACACTTTATTAGTATTTGTATTTTGTAGACGCTCTGACTGGGTGATAAAACGTTAGTCTTCCTAACTGTGTTCCAGGGTTCGAACCCTGAACTTTTTGGTAATTTCCGGATCATTGGCCTCTGAGTCCAACCAATGGGCACCTGACATTAAACATGAAGTTACACTTTTACTAAAACAATACCAATCTTAGCTGCAAAAGGCCTGGTTTAGCTACAATTGGTATCTTGTTTAGCTACACTTTGTTGGACTTAGCTACACTCATTGCTCACAGCTTCTATAAATATTGAGCCACAGTAGCTTCGACACATCGCAGAAAGGCTAAAGACAGCGAGAAATGATATGAAACGATCGCCAGATAATTTTGGGCATTTAGCTACACTTACCAGATTCGTCTACATTATGCTAGTTACCTGTTACCTGTTACCTATCCCTTAGTCTGGTGGACCGTTGGGGCACCAAGCAAGACTTGTGGACCATCTTTCTCCATTCCTCTCTATCCTTTGCCCTGATTAAAACCTCGTTCAATGGTAGGCCTGTCCATTGTTATGTTATGCTAGGCTTAGCTACAAACAGTACCAAATGAAAGGTGTCAGCTACATTATGCTAGGCTTAGCTACAAATA
>JADKLZ010079391.1:15433949-15450109 GCA_021533235.1 Biomphalaria straminea | reverse complement strand
AATGGAAATCAAAACCGTTTGATCAATCTTGATAAAACTTGGCAGAAATGTTCCTTGGGTACTAACTTAGGCCGTAGTGTATGTATTGCAGCCCTAAAACGAACTTAAGACCCCCCCAAAAAAAATAAAGTTGACCAACTCTATTACCGCTATACTATTTTATGGATTTTGGCTTTGTTTAGAATGTTGACATGAGCTAGGATCGAAAGGATTTAGATGTAGATCTAATTTTAGCACATGAAAATACAAAATGTAGTCTATTGATTTCATTATTTAATAAAATTAACCTTCAAATTTGTATTTCAAAAACATTTTTACATAAATTCTTTCTTTATATCAGCGAATGTAGATATCCTTACGCACATTCGTTCATTAGACATGATTACGAAAGGTAACTCATCTCTCTAGATCTAGGTCTAAACTGTAATTCAACTCTAAGATGATATAACTTCTCTTCGCAAAGATAGTTTTAAGCTTTAACACATAGCCTAAACATACTAATTATAGTCCATTCGTTTCATATTTTAATAAAATTAACATTGAATTTTGTTTTTCTAAAGCATTTTTACATGATTGCAAGTAATTGCAACTGTCGCAATATATCGTGGTCAATTAGCTATTTTTAGCTCCATTCATAAATTTTTGTACGTGAATTTACGCATTCGCTTTACTTATAATATTATTATTTTCTTTAATCGTTTCTAATGCACTATATCAGTGACTAAATCATCAATACGCAAGTTACGACCCGCGGGCAGCGGGTAATACCTGTCTAGGTTATAATAAAGTATAGTTAGTGATTCTTACCAACGACTATTAAACCAAGAAATACAGACAAGGCAAGTGATATCATGTCTTAGAAGCTATTTAAAGCTTAATGCAAAACTTATTCCTTTGTAACATCACGCAGAAGATTCGAATAACAAGACTGTAGTTTTACACCGTAACTACTTCAAAATGGCCACTGTTGATATAAAGACACACTAGACTGTACCGTGAGATTTATATAAAAAAAAAAATAAACTGTCACTGAATTAATGAAAATAAAATTTAGCTTTTACAATAAATGTGTCTAGCACCTGACAAGAAAATGGGATTTATATATTCTTGTAGGCAGGGGCGTGGCTAGGACTTTGACAGCATTTGGGGGCGCAGGGAGAAGGGGGGAGGGCTTGACCTCTTTGGGGAACGTATTTTTGCGTAATATTTAATGTAACCCCCCTCCCCCCACTAATTTGGGGGAAGATCAAGTGGATTCCCGCGGGGATTTTAAAATTCCCCCCTCCCTCCCCCATGTTGATTCTACTTCTGATGGCACGATAGGTTGATTGATTTAGTCAATGCATCGTTGTAACTTATAAAGGGGAGACTTTATTAATGAACCAGAGGTCTGTTTTGCTTTAAGCCATTTGCTTACAAGTTTGAGCATTTATCTTCCTTGGATGACTGACTTATTGTACAGGGTAAATAAATAAACAGTTGTTTTTTTTTTGTTTGATTATCATTGGGTTATTGTGACATACCTCTGACGTAAGTAAACCAATAGCTTTATGATAATGAGAAATCACAGTGATTCATCGATTATTTTTTCTTAGTATCTGTTAGATTTAAATTTGTTGCAGTTGTTAGATCTAGGTATATAGAATAAAGAATGCATAAGTTTTTGTTTGATTTAAATTCTCTTAGTTTTGTTTCAAAGTTACGGTCCATGGGTGGGAATACTATTGGTTAGGCCTTACATATGACACTCACCCAGTGACTAGTGTTGGCAAAAGAAACAGATGGTCTTAACATCATCTGCCCCTATAGATCAGAATGTCTGAAAGGGGAACTTGACTGTTTTTTCATGTAGTAAATGTTATAATAATATAAATGATAATAATCTTCATAATCCATAAGAAAATTTGTCTTACAATTTTAGCATTACACCAAAATAAACATTATAATTATAGAAAACATAAATATACCTTCACACCAGACTTTAGACTTCCTCATAATTCACATGCGAAAAGTTTATATCCGTTTCTATTTGATTGCTAGGGGAACAAAATTGTGTTTGTGTTTGTCTTTGATATCTGTGTCTTGTATCTCTTTTGTGATGGTAAAATCACAAAGTCCTGAACCAAAGGGTGATTTCTAGCGAAAAGACTTTATTAGTTATCTGTGAAATATCCGTCTGTCCGTCCGTCCCGTTTAGATCTCTTAACTCTTTCTCTCCGTAATTATTGACCGCATTCTGGTGGAATCAACGTTGATATCGTCAGTTAGGAGAGAAAGAGTTAAACTAGAAAAGATATTGAAAATCCTTCAATATATTATTTCAGACTAATCAAAGTTCTGATGCAACCGCTACTTTTTTTCTTTTTTGAAAGCGAAAAATCTCATTTTTAAAATCAATTATGCAAGCAGTTTTTTTCCATTAAAATACACCATTTTTACAACCATTCACTATTAATAGAAAGAAATGGAGGAGGCTGCTTAGTAAGGGAGATATAAGTCCACTATTTTGCTGACACTTTTATGCAAATTGTTTTAGATTTTTGGTTTAAAAAATGTGTTACCAATTGTATTGCTAAGTTATGTAAGCTGTGTCATACTAAAGGTAAACGATATGTTTGTTATCAATGTGTATAATGCTAAAGAATGTTGGGCTCGTGTGTCTAATTAACAAGAAACAGACATGATTGGTATACTTGAGTCGATCTTCAGTAGACAAATATTTCTACAAGTCGTTAATAATATACTTCACTTCTAGTCATTGGACCGAAATATCCAATTTGAAATATCAATTCCTCTGCATAACAGTGGTATCAACTATACGAGTTCAAAAGATATAACTTCCCTACTAAAATAGATTCGCATCCCAGCGGGTAACAATAATTCTTCAATAATATGTATCCAGTTCTATGTACAGAAAACAAACTATTAGAAATACCTGTACTGTCTCCACTCACAGAGACGACTCTACTCAACCGACTTAAGGTTACTTCTGTACGCAACTGACCGAAAGATACTGCTGACCGAAAGTCAATGTTAGTCATTCCTATTTCCTATTACGATCTCACAGGTTGCTCGTATCTTTCACCATCATGACCAGAGGTGAACATATAGCAGATAATGTCAACCGAAACTGGCACACTAAAAATTACATTTATAAAACAAATGTATACTTATTTTTAAAGAGAAAAATCTATATACTATTCATAAAAGAGGAACATTATTTAAAACGACAATTAATAAGTAGTATTTCATATTGTAGCGTGAACTGCAGAGCGGCAGTATTAATATAGAACACTAACTAAACTAAATGAATTTATTTTTTTTTGTACGGAATTTTTTTTTCTTGAGGCTTTGAATAAGAGATTGACCCTTTACAAAACAATTAGAATAATTCGATACTATTTTATAAGACATCGGTTAGGCCAGATTCAAATATAACTTCACATTCACTTTCACCTATTCTTTGGTCTGCTGGACCGTTGAGGCACCACACATGATCTGTCGAACCTTCTTCTCCATTCTTCTCTGTCAAAGGTCTTTGATAGAATTTCATTCTGATATTCTTCTGAAAATATTAAAACCTGGCATAACCTGTCTTTTTACCTGGATGTGTGGACCACTTAGGGGGCCGATTTTTAGTTTGTGTTTCCACACAAACTGTCTTTTTAACCTTTAATGTTTTTTTTTTTGTTTTTTTTATGAATGTTTGTCTCAAACCGCTGTCAAATGGGATTTGTTTTTTTCCAATGATTTTACCTCCAACGTTTAGGATTTTAAAAATTTTTTTTTTTTTTTTTTGTAATGTTCACAGGCAGAGATCTTAAAATTTAAAATATCACAGATGTGAGCGTGATAAAACATAGGCAAGGCCTTTTCACTAGCATTAAATGTGACATTTTTCTAATTAATAGTTATCTTTGCTGCTCTTTTTCGCTAATATAATCAGTATTTCCGGTAAAATGTAATTTGTTGTTTAAGATAGCACCAAGGTATTTAAAAGTTAGCATTATTTCAATGGTCTCTCCAGGTACAGAAATAACATCCTATTTAGCCGCGTGGTTCTCTATGTCCTCTATACAAATTATGTAATCCGTAAAGGCTGTCACGTGATACGTTTTTTAAAAATTGTTTTATCAATATTATGACGTGGCTAAATATTGTTTGTTTACGATTGGAGAATGGGGTCCATCGATTAAAACCACTACATTTTGACCTAACACGCGTATCAGTTAATAATTTAAAGGTGAATGGTCGTTGTGATGGCCAGATGGCACCCTTGTAAACCATGGGCCACATAATCATATAACGTATTCAGTCCGCCACTGGAGTTACAATAATATAATAATAATAATAGACACCAGAAATAATATTATATTAAAACCATTAAAAATTATACACAAGAAGAAAACATTTTTTACTTAAAGAAAAACATAAATGACAGAAACAAAAGTAAAACTTCATTTTTTGACGAAACAAAGGAAAGTTGTTAGGGCACAAAGCAAAGCTTCTCGCAGACGTAGTATTCTTGATTGGAGCAAGGGACGTCATTCAAACCTCTCATACTTTCAGCGTACGTCACACAGTCTTCATTTCCGCTGGTGTCGTCTGGCTGAGCTGAAAAAATATATATACAAGTTATTTAATATTATTATTCCTTTAGTCGTAGAACTACTATGGTTCATCTCGAACACTTTTTTTTATATGGCTGTGGAGCCTACTCCCCTACTGTCGAGGATTCTGCCTCGATAGAGAACAACATCGGACAGATAAGTTACCTTAAGACTCTTTTGTGTTACTTGTTTGTTATTTTTTGTTTGTTTTGTAGCTGATGAAGGCCTCGTGGCCCAAACGTCCTTTGTTTTACTTGGTCCCGCAGGGTACATTTATGCATGTTCTTTGTATTTTCTATACAGTCGTTTACCCCTGCAGCAGTACATTTTGTTTTTTTTTTAGTCTTTGAACTTCATTTTCCATTTGGCACGTTTTTTTTTTCAAGAGCTGTCCATAGGTCACCGTCTCTCTCCAATTAGTGCGGTCTAAGGCTATGTCTTCCAAATCGATGTTCACTGATTTTCAATCCCGTTTTATCACATCCACGTAACGGAGGTGGGGGGAGCCCAGTTTTTCTTGAGCCAGACGCAAGTTGCCCGTACAGAATGATTTTCGCGATGCGATTGTCCTCTATCAGCGACGAGCCAGCGCAGGCGGCGTTGCCTGAGGACCGTAAACATGCTGAGAAGGCCTGTTCTCGCGAGGAACTCAGTATTGCCTCCTGTTACTACGCTTATAAAAACTGAGAACATATTGTACACGCGTTATATCTACGACGGGGAGCGCGGTGGTCGATTGGTTAAGCGCTTGGCTTCCAAACCTGAGGTGCTGGGTTCGAATCCCGGAGAAGACTGGGATTTAGAATTTCGGGATTCTTAGGGCGCCCCTGAGTCCACCCCTGAGTCCAGCCAACTCTAATGGGTACCTGACTTTAGTTGGGGAAAGTAAAGGCGGTTGGTCGTTGTGCTGGCCACATAACACCCTGCTCGTTAACCGTTGGCAAAAGAAATTGATGACCTTAACATCATCTGCCCCATAGATCGCAAGGTCTGAAGAAGGGACACTTTTATATCTACGACAACCCATTCTCTTAGGATAATCAAACTTTACATAGTCATTCAGGGGCGTAGAAAATTACAAAGCAATGTAAATAACTTACCAAGTAGTAAATTTATTATTGGTAATTATATTATTTTGTTTGATACAAAAAAAAGGAAATGTCTCTTACTGGAAGCAAACAGTTGTGTCTTGAGGTTGTTATCCAGAACTGTATTATCTGCATTAAAGACAAAAGTTCCTTCCGTCTTAATGTCATTCAGTCCTACGTAGTAACTTCCGTTCAACATCTGGGCGATGTGCAACTTATCCACACTTTTTAATGTCAACAGTACCGCCCCTTTAGCTGTAGAAACAAAGTTTAAGCGTTTTACTTCATTCATTTGGGAACACATTCATTTGTTTACAGACTTAAGCACTTATCCACCGGTTATGTCTAGTTGATTGTCTAGAACAGGGTTCTCAAACACGCGGCCCGCGAAACTATTTTGTGCGGCCCGCAACCACGTACGCGAATTGAAAACAAAAATAGATAAAATTTACAATGACCACATATAAGCCGTGAACTGATTTAAAACTGCACAAACTAATAAATGAGGTGTCATTTTAGCCCATCGACCGCTTAGGCTTCAGCAGAAGCTGGGTGAACGGTGGCTTGATTATAACCGCTGAACCTTATGCAGCCATACACTGCATTCTGCACCAAGAAGCACTCTGTGGCAAAAGTCTACTAATGAAGAAAGTGATGGATGTTGTCGTGAAGACGATGAACATCGTACGTGCACGGGGTATCAACCACAGACAGTTTGTGTCATTTCTAGCTGATTTAGAAACGGAATACGGAGAGTTGCTGTATTATGCGGAAGTCAGATGGTTGTGTCGTGCTGCAAAGATTTTTTGAGCTGAGATGGTAATGGCAATGAAAGACAGAGGCATACCTCAGCTCAGTGAGCCAATGTTTTTGTCGGATCTTGCTCTTTTACAGACATCACGCAACATTTCAATGCACTCAATTCACAACTACAGGGCACAAAGCAGCTGACTACCGTGATGTTTGACGTATCAAATCATTCAGATGCAAGCTGACTTTGTGGGCCACTTAGCTGGCAGATGGAAACTGGCTCATTTTTCTCATTTTTGAACCACCGCGCCTGAAAGATTACGTAGACATCTTCTCCAGAATACTGAAGGATTTTGAACACCGCTTTCAGCAATTCACTGCTCTTGAACCACAGTTTTTCCTTGTTGCCACTCCGTTCGCAGTTGACGTGAAAAACATTCCAGAGGCAGTCCAGATGGAACTACTGGACCAGTAGTGTGAGACTATTCTGAAGCAAAAATACGCTGACTTTGGCGTTCCAGACCTCTAACAGTTTCTTCCCAGAGAGAAATTTTACAAACTTTTTCTGTGCAGTTGCTAGAATTCTAACGATTGTTGGGAGTACGTACATTTGTGAATAGTTTTTCTCCACATTGAAGACTGAGTGTTGAGCATCTAAGTGCAACCTTGCGGCTTGCCACTACACGCAATTTCGGGCCTAATGTCGATGGTCTGGTTTCTGTTAAGCTCTCTCAGCTGAGTGGACAGAAACAAGAGAGACGAGACAGAAGATATTAAGATCATCTGTTCTGTATCCGGTGGTAAAGGGGGTTGTTGTGTGACCAGAACAACGACCAACCGACTTAAGAAGTTTCCTAAACATCCCGAAATTCAAAATCCAATTTTTCACATGCATTTATACCTTCATGCCTGATTGCTTCAGAGCGAGACACCTGGAGGTCACTTACTAAGGCAGCGGGATATACAAGAAAATCCGTTGATGAAGGCATTTCTAGACGGCGAAAAGAAAATCTTAATCGACAACCAGTGGACTATGGTTTAGAGGGTTGGCAAAATATGTAGGTCACAGATGGGGCTGCGTAGCCGCGGGAAACATTGGAAAGACAAGTTTTATCTATATATATAATTCTCTTCCAGGCTTAACAGTCTAGACACCATCAAAAAGTCATGGAAAGATCACGCAAGAATTAACAAATTTTAAAATTTTTCTGCGAAAATTGTCAACTCAAGTTATTCTTCATCAGTTTGAGGCGTGAGAAGTTTCTTTCACCAGATTCCACAATTACAATTTTTTTTCTTCATATTTCAGGAGATTTTTAAGAGTTTTTCTAAAGATTTTAATAATTTTCCGAGATTTCCAGGACCTCATGGTTTATTAGGAGGCCGCGGGCAATCTATTAGAAGTTTAAAATTGGTTTAATTTAATTATTTACACCTAGAGCTAGCGCGAATCCTATGAAAAGTGACCCTGTAAATAAACGGCGTATGCCACGCCGTGGGTCAATGAGTTATTATTATTATCATTATCAATATCAAAGGTGAACAAAACAAGTATTATTTGGCTTTATATAATCTGAAGATAAGATAAATATTTTTTTGTGAAATTTCTGGTGTGACTATCAGTTTGTTATGCTTCATAATGTTTCTAAGAGTTGATACAGTTTGTTTTTCCTGTCTATCTGTAAGGAATATAACTCAACTTATCTTATCTTATACAATACAGACGTTACTTTAAAAAGAAGATGGCTACGTCCTACGCATCATACATTCAGTCATGCATATTAACCAATGACTTAAAATCTGCCAAGTCACTGGTTTTTCTGGCTAGCTCAGGCAATCCATTCCATGCTCTAATACCGCTAGGGAAGAAGGAGCTTTTGTACAAATTGTCCTAGCATATGGGACGAGGAATGTGCCTTTTTCTTTGTGTCTTTCTGAGTATTTTATTAAGTTTTGTTTTTGACTTTGAAGATTATGGTTCAGTGTTTTATGTATAATTACAATAGTAATCCTTGGTCTTTATAATAGATAAGTCTATGCGTTAGGAAGTAAAGTTTTATAATGCAATGCAGATTAGAAGTTAACCTGAACAGTCTGCTATAGCGGTAGCTATATTACGTTTAACAGCGGATTGCCATAAACAAGCCTTAGCATTGCCATAGGACCAGTAGCTGAACCCTGGACTTGCGCTGCACTTTGCAAGTTGCGTTTGGTACAACTCAGTAGTCTGATTTCGAGGAGTAGTAGAATTCTGCGCACACAAACCTATATAAGATAAAAATAAAGAAAAAATAGTTATTCTCCACACATACAGTTGGGGTGTGTGAATATACTGCATTAGGGGGGGGGTGCTCGTATGGCCGACAGTTGACATTCAAGGCTAGATTACTGGGAGTGGACAAGCGTGACAACATATGGTCATTTTTAGAACACACCTTGTTAGAACACTGCGCTCAGACCTCTTGTGCTAACATCAGTATTATACTGGAAGGTCCTGGCGACAGACCAGTGGTATTAGTACAAGTTTTCTAAGCTCAAAATTCATCATCTGTCCATTTTCATTCGTCGCATTTATGCTGGGATAGTTTTTGTAACCTGAGAAAGAAGTTTCCCTCAGAGTAGGAGTGGGTTGGTGACTGTTTCTTGAAATCGGCCAGGACCAAGGAGATCCCGACCAACCCTCGAGTTGGTTTCCAGCGCTATCCGTTTTTTTTTCTGAGATCCGTTAAGTCTCATTGCTCCGGAGCCCCATGAAGGGAGGGGGACATAACGGCATTAGTATCGTGTTTCACTCACTGTCTGCTCATTGGTCATCAGCAAGAAACCAGTACCCTTTGTTACCGTAAGAGAGCAGGGTCTTCACGAGGCAATCACGATGAGGTGGTACAGGAACGAAGTGGTTTTCGTAATCAACTAAATGCCAAAGTATTTAATGTACATATTTGTTGTGACACGGCTACTATGGGTGGTCAACCGTGACACACGGTCAAGTGTTGGAGACCTGGGAGTTAGGGGACTTGGGGAAGTGACGTGTGTGCTATGAAATAGAAGGAAACCATCTAGTAGAGTTGTTGTGTGTAATGTTAATTGTACATAGGGTTAGGGTTATCAAAGGTTATACAATTAAATAAACTTTTTTTATTCACAATGTTAATTTACCAACTAATGTAAAGTAAAGTTTAGCTTATTTAAAGTATAAGTCAACTTACAGAAAGGACACGTATACAAACCTAAAGTGCATGTTGCTGTTGTCTCGACATATGTGAAAGCCTTACAACTGTCCATGTACAAACATTGAAAAGCACAATTCAGTTTACTTTGGACTTTGATGGCACCTCTGTCTGTCCATAACGTCAAATTACTGTCGCTTAGTTTTTTAAAGACATTATTGAATAGTATCTGTTCACCTAAAAAAAAAGTCTTGCTATAATTTGAATGAAATAAAACACAACTTTAATACCAAATATACTATTAATAAAAATCACTTATATGGAGGAAAAATTACATCTTCAATGTCACATCAAATGGATATCTTCTATAGAACATATGGAGATCTACCATATCTCGAAATCAATTCACAGTACATCGCAGAATGCCAAGGAGGCAATACAATTTTTAAATTTCACTGGTAAAAGTCGTATTGTAAATTTCCCATTTAGCGTTTGCTTATTTGTGACTTTGCAGACGCCATACCATTACTTAAAGTCTACCCTCAAGTGCAAATAAGAAAGAACTGAAAGTCTTGATTGTAGCGTATTTAAAATCGGCCTCTGGATATCAATATAAAAAAAAAAAACAAAGTGGTGCTTGTTGTTAAAGGTAGTTGCTGGTAGACAACTAAACCGTTGTAGGAGTATTATATCTAAACTAATTAACTTGAAATAACTTGAGGAACTTCTTTGTGAACAATACAAAATGTCTTATCATAATTATCATAAAATTTCATTTGAGTGAGGGCTTGAGAGGATTAAATCCTCTCTTGCAAAAGCACTGGACAAAAAAAAAACAGCTGTATTGCGTAGTGCGTGCATGTTACCATACAGGTCGAGAATTTTTGGTTACCCAGACCTGTCGAGGCGGAGATCAGCAAGTCTGGGGCAGTCAAACAGAATATGAGGTTTGGTTTCCTCTTCTTCCCCGCAGAGGGAGCACGTAACTCGAAATTTGGTCATAGCCGTGGGAATACAAAATGTAACTTGTATTACAATATAGACAAAATCAAAATCACTTGAGATTTTAGTAATAATATTTTTTTCTAACAAAATCAGACTCATTAGAATACAAAACATTTCAATCCCAGGTTCTGGCGTCTTCTGTCTTGACTGAGACCAGAGAACGACAATGAAACCTATGTTGCATCAGTCACAACCCATCGCTAGACTCCTACCACCGTCACCATAGAAACACAAACACACACACACATTCCATAACAATTAACTACAGGTCAACAAGTATCCCCCGTCAATAAATCTACGTTATGCATATATGCTTGAACATATTGTAAAGTCCATCTGTTTACGCACCGTTATCCGAAATGATGGGATGCAAACCTCCATGTTGCAAATCACATAGGGAAAGTAGGCCACGGTCTTCCAAAAATTTCAAGGGCCAATCTGGGTATAAAACCACATTGTCCAGAGACCATGATCTTTCTACTCAATACAAACACCGACCCAACGTTTTGTGAGATTATTTGTTCGTCCGTCAGTCCCGTTTAGATACTGCATACTTGATTTTAAAAATGTGATTTTTCATTTTCAAAAAAGAACAAAAGTAGCCGTTGCATAAGAACTTTGAATGGTCTAAAATATTATGATGTCGGATTTTCACTATCTTTTCTAGTTTACTAGATCTAAACGCGACCGACGAACGGACGGTCAGATGGACAAACTGCATAACACTATTAGCGTCTTTTACCCTTTCGTGGGAAAACTAAAAAAGTAATAATAATAATTAATAATTTATGCTAATTGCTTATTGGATCATTGAACGTGTATAGTAGCGTGACGTCAAACATGTCAATAAGTTACATGTCTTTGGAATACACTGAACAAATTCTTTGGAAAAAACTATGGGGTTCATTTAAAATAAACTATAAAACCTCTATGGAACAAACTATAAAACTTATTTAGAAAATACTACAAAACGAAGTCGAAATAGATAGTAATAGTTAATGGCAGAGTTTGTTTTGTTTATTTTTTTGCTTACAAAATGTCAATAGGTTGTTATAAAAAATAAGAACAAAGAGATCACAACTAATAGTGCGTGGGAATTTTAAAATGTATGCAAACGGGACATGAAGCTCTTTAAGATCGACACCAGCAACTGGGAAGAGGTGGCACAAGATAGATCCACTTGGAGAGAGAGCATAAAGAAGGGGTCTTTGATTGCAGATGCCATACACAACAAAAGCAGAAAGAAGGGTGAAAGTGCAACGACGCCTGGTGACTACATATGCCCAACCTGCGATCGTAGCTTTGTATCAAGGATCGGCCTCTTTAGTCACACAAGAGCTTGCAAGGGGAAAAGATCGTCTCTGGAGACGTAAAATGCCACAGATAAAAAGGCTTGTCTTCGAGAATAATGAGGAATGTTACCCCTAGCTGACTCCAAACTGTATCGGTAGATTCGGTATTGCCGTTCCTTTCTATACATCAGCTGTGTGGAGAGGGGGGAACTGATGTGGGGGCGACATCGTTCCGACTATGGCTAATGCCCAGGCATTCATCTTATTTCCATGAGATGATCCATAATTGCTTTGCTGCTAAAGGGCCATATATATATATAGTAATAATAACAATAATAATAATAATCAATGTTATTGTCAAATGCCGAAATGTGACACTATGGGTGAGCCAATAGAACACATAATTGCGGTATGTTCAGCCCTATAAGGATCTGCCTACCTAGGTCGCTTTAACCAAGTTGCAAAGTAAACAGGTGAACACTTGTCTTTGACACATAATTTGATAGATAAGGATACTCCTCCTTATTAATATTACAAACACTCACTTCAAGGCCAATTTTCACCGAAAAAAAATTTTTATCGCCCTGATTTACTGTTCATAGATAAAAGAAAAAAAAACGCTACCATCATTGACATCGTCGTACCACTGTCTCATTATGTAAGAAAAACTGAATTGGAAAAATAAAGAAAATATGTAAAGCTAGGCTTGGATAACAATATACCCAATTGTTATATCAACCGAAGGGATAATATAAACTGATTTCACGGACACCTTTAAGGCTCCTTAAACTTCTGGTTGTCAGTCAGAGGTTGGTACTGCTGTAGACCTGTCACATTACCAAAACACTCCACAGTGCAAACTGATAATTGGACTACAATGATATTTGTTTATTTTTTAACGAAACTCGACCTTGGCAGCGCCAGAGAATGAACACTCGTTTATTTCTAACACATATATTTCAAACAACATAATCCGCATTGATTCATATGAATTAAATTTTATGAATCACAAAAACAGATTTTAAAAACTCTTCTTGCAATGTAATGATGTATCAGTATAATGTAAAAAACAATAACAACACATACATACAAGACAAAAAAAAAACTATACTTACCAATAACAAATAAACTATAAAGCATTATTAAAGTGACAGCAGACATTATACTATAGCTATTAAAGCCTAGTGCAAGCTGAATTATTTTGTCATGTTACATGCCACATTCCACGTGGCTATTTTTTTCTTTGTGAATTAGTTACTGGAGCCTCCTACCACAATAAACGGAGAGATTGAAAATGTGTATCACTATAACAAGTTGAAACGAAATAAAGCTCCTTTTCAAAAATAAGATGAGATTAGTCTAAACTATAATTATGAAGAGACAGATTCGAAGATTCAATGTCTTATAATTTACACACTTTCTTTTATTTTAGAAGTAACTCTTCAAGTAATAGTGAGATAGACAAGTTACGTATGCAAAAGATTTTAAATTCTTCTACGTTATAAGTTCCACGGTTGTATTCCTTATTCTGCAGAAAATATGTCCATTTTTGAAAGATCGTCTCAAGATGATTACCATTTTCTTTTTGTTTTTCTTTTTTTAAAAGAGCTTTTATGAAGACTCACTGATCTATGTAAAAAAAAAAGATAATGTATGTTGACTAAACATCGAGAAAAGATCAATTGTTGCGTCAAGTACGTTTTATGGGTAAGAAGATCTATTGATTTAGAGAACGAAACGTTGAGTTCTCAGTGTGAACTCTCAAAGCAGCTTTTAAATTATTTAGATCTTTTTTTCCAAAGCTTACTCAAGCTGTCTGTCCGTCTGTCTGTCAGGTAAAACGTTGAACATTTATTTTCCATTTTCCGTTTTCAGATCAATTATATCAATTTTTCATTAAACCTGCTAAGATTTGAATAATAAAAAACAGGGTTACAAAGACAGTTTGTGTGGAAACATATACTGAAAATCGGCCCCCGAAGTGATCCACCCAGGCAGGTTTCAATATTTTCAGAAAGAACATCCGAATGAAATTATATCAAAGACAAATAACAGATAAGAATGCAAATAGAAGGTTGACAGATCTTATGTAGTGCCCTAGCGGTCCAGCAGATCAAAGGATAGGTGTAGGTGAAAGTTAAGTTAGATGTGAATCTGGACCGACTGATGTAATATAATTGATTCGCTAAATAAATTTCTATATTCCTTAGATAGCAAATACTTTTATCTTCGAACATACATAAACTTGAAATTAAATGAAATTTGTAACATTATTAATTGTCTTAAATTAGGTTTGATTTATAATGCATACTAATTAGGTTTTTCTCTATAAAAAACTGCTTGCATAAATGATTTTTAAAAATTAGATTTTGAGCTTTTAGAAAAAACAAGTAACCGTTGCATCAGAACTTTGAATGATCTCAGATTTTCATTTTCTCTTCTACTTTCTGAGCACTAAACGGGACGGACGGACAGACAGACAGACAGACGGACAGACAGACAGACAGACAGACAGGCCACACAAAACTAATAGCGTCTTTTTCGGGGGCCGCTAAAAATGACAAACTAATCTAAATAAGTAGGTAAATAAATAAATAGGTAGTCTTAATCTTCTTCTTGAATGTAGTGAAGCATGTGGCTCGTTTGGTTTAAACTCAATGGTGAAAGAGTCCCAAACCTTCAGTTCGTGCACCCCGCAAGCCTTAACTTTTGAGGGGAGACAAGTGATAACTAGAAGCGTCTTGAAGTGCACTTCTCTTTGGGGGAAATACAAAGTGATCAGTTCACCAAGGTGCAAGGGCATTTCTTTGTTGTAGATGCACTGATGACGAAGTGTGACCAGCTTGTAATTAATTCTACAGGACGCCAATAAATTTAGGCAGGAGAGCAGTTGCAGAATCGCGTCTTGTTTTGCATAGATCTATCCGTGCAACATTTTTCTGAATTCGTTGCAGCCTAGCAACTTTGTCGTCAGGTATACCCACTCACACATCGTACTTAAAGATAAAGCCTGGTGGAGTTAGCTCAGTAGCTTTCAGGTCATCATTACTCATCGCCAACTTCTGTGAACTATGTCTCACTAAGGAAAGTGATGTCGAAGTATCATCAGTAACGATGTCAGCAAACTCAATTGTTTGGGTACAGCATGACTGGGTGTCGACAATCATTCAGGAAAACCTGGCTATCTAGGCGTGATGTCAGCAACACCCTTGTAAATAAGGAATCCTTTATAATAACATTATTCTATACTCGAACGAAATCGTAGATCTCTTCATGGGGTAAACGACATTGGCCAAGAAATTAAATTTAGAGTCGGCTGCGGTCGTACGTTTGATTAAAACCTCTAGTGAAGTCTAAGCTAATGTTTTCTTTATTATTATCTAAACTGTTCTGAAGACAATCATTGAACGTATTCATTTCAAATTATCTCAATTTCCAGAATACATCCACAGATGATTTACAATTAAGTCCTCTACTGATGCTAAGTAACGAAACGGATCTAAAATAGTTCACTAGTGAAAATGTACCTCATTTGTTCACTATGACCAGTTAGTTTCTATCTATTTTCTGGATGATGAATGTGATAAATATAGTTTTCTTTAACATGTACTGATGGAGTTCTAATGTATTTTAGACATAAATTTCACACAATGTATTTGTCTGTTAGTCTTGATTATGCAAATGAAAAGTATTGAATCAATGAATTTGCTTTCGTTTTCTTATCATAAGTAACTAGAGACGTAGATCAACTGTCCCACATATTTGGCCATAAAAAGATAATGCTTGAATATAACTAGATTTCTATTTGCCATATTTATACATCTTGCAACTGGGTTTGTCTTTTCGTGCCATTAGTTTAAACATCTTCGATATTCTTGTGCTTTTTGTTTGTTTGTTAAGTTCTTTTACAATATCTAAAGAAACTCGCGACTGACTTTTAGTTGACCGTAACGTCATTTTTTTAAACAAACGTCTTCAACTAGTTAAATCTCTTATATTTCTTACCGTCCTCATCAAAGAGACGAAAGATGTGAGGAAAATCTAGAGAATTGAGCACGCCATCAGGCACCCTGTCCAGCAGCACGAAGTACCAAGGGGCGTTCTGAGGGTTGGGAAGCCCCTCCTTCCTCCAGCTGTCATCAAACTCTGATTTGCTTACCTCCCCGTCACCTGGAGAAAATAGTGTTGAAAGGTGTAAAAATATAAAAGTACAAATATAAAAGTACAAATATAAAAGTACAAATA
>JADKLZ010079391.1:15423434-15433849 GCA_021533235.1 Biomphalaria straminea | reverse complement strand
TTTAGAAGCATTCCCCGATCAAGTTGATACTTTAAACCTTTATTTATTAAATGTAAGAAAACATGAATAAATTTGAAAAATAACCAATTAGTAGATTAGTTGTTGGTGATCAATCATTTTGTTTGATAACGAATAAGTGGAATTGAGAAGAAATTGGGAAGCGTGGTCGAGGGGCTAAGAGCGGCTTGAGGTTGGCTTGCTTGGCTACCTAGAAGGGGGCTCGAGGTTCGACACCCGACTCGGGCAGAGTTGTGTTTACTGAGCGCCCAAAGGCAGCACGGGAAACCAACTCCTAGATACACCTCCCCCCCCCCCACTGGTCCACAAATGAGATTGGACCAAAGCGCTCTGAGCATGCTATAAGCATGAAAGTAGCGCTTTATAAAAGCTATAAATGCTATAATAATAATTGAGTTCGTATAGGCGTTGTAAAAAAAAATGTTGGATTGGGCCTTTGATATGAATCTAAGTTTTTTTTTTTTTAAATCTCTTAATGTTCCAATGTACTTAAGAAACTGAAGGTTAACTAACTACTTTTACTTTAAAGCTTAGGCTAAATTCCACTTTCCGGGACAGATTGGATTTCTCCAACTTTCCATTGCATCATCAAATTTAAACTTTTCACATTTACATAAATGAATAAAAACATTGACCAATCAGTTACCTAACTGGGGTAACAAATAAAATTGTGTTAAGATATAAGGCTGCAAATGTCTAGTTCATCAAATTAGATCAACTTTTTTTGAAGTATTTATAAAAATATTTTGCTTGCCATGAATATAAATGTGTATTGGGCTAATTGACTCTTAAAACAACTGTATTTCCAATCAGTGGATCTATATCCTAATGACGTAATCTCCTGATTGCCGAATAGGATTGGGGCGTTCCTACGTAAAAGTTCAATTTAGGTCAACGCCTTCAAAAAACTCTTAAGACAATTTTTTTATCGATATTTCCACAGCGTTAAGTTAATATAACCATAACTCCATCAATCATCGTTAGAGTATCGAACCGGTCGACGGTGCCCGAAAAATCTTCCTAATGCTTAAAATGGATTAAATAAAATAATAAAAATATTATGGATTTTTATGTATTGATTCATATTTTTTTTAAAATAAAGTTCTCTACTTTTCTTAAGTTCACCCTATTGCTCTGTAAATACAGAACTATCATCATTACGTTAAAAGCCTGAAGTAAAATAGTGTAGAAAAGTAGGAGAGAAAGGGTTAAATAAAATCTCGGATCAGATTAGAAGTTCCGAGAGATTCGGTCCTTTTGTCATTGGTAGAGAACACAATAGCTAATACCATGAATATAACGGAGACTCTATTGACACAAATTATGTTAATGATGGATTTCTCATCGTCACATACCTAACGTGCCCATCAAAAATTATCTTCCCCTGTCTCTTTTATTCTCTACCCAGTTTCTATTTTTTATACTGATGTATTGCTAGCGACAATGACACAAAGAAGGCAAATTTGAATTAGAGGGAGATAACTTGTGCATCGTGGACATCAAATTCTCCAGGAACTTCCTTATTGAGTTATCTTACTTGACCTGATTTGAGGCAAAAAAATACTTCATCTTTCAAATCATTTCTTTGGATCATAAAAAAAAAAAAAAGATTTTTTGTATGAATTCAATTCGATGATTCTTGTCTAACCCAACCCTTTTTCAATTTATTTTTTTTAGATAGTCTTTCAACACATAAAGTAATAAAACTATCAAATACACACTAATACCAATGGATAAGGTATAACAATAGGAATTGAGAATCTCCTATGATGAAAACAAATTACTGCTATCATATACATTATCACATACATGAACTTGACATTCAAATTCAAGACATTCAAAGCTGGTTAGGTCATACTGTTTGACACGACTAACTGTCTAAATCATCTATAATAAAGGAATAAAAGAAATACAATCAGTAACAAAAGGTACATGATAGACGTCAAACAACACATCTAACTTTGTCTTCATTTCTGCTAACGATAACTTCTGTATGAGTAGAGTGAAGTAGCATTGTTATCACAAACTTTAAGGGACAGATCAAGATAAAATAGTTTAGTATCTGGTGAAAATAAAACGTTAAAATAGGTAAATTATATTGCAATTTTTTAGTTATTTATTAAGTAAATAATAAGTATAAGAAACTGTATATAAGAAAAACTCGTTTTAGAGAATCGAAATATGTGCCTTTGAAATAAAGAGCCAATGTTTTATGCTATTGCTACACAACAAGCTAGTAGAAATACGAGGTTCTTATACATCCATTGAATTAGATATCTTTATGAAAGAAAGATTCTGCAGATTAATATTATGTGGAGCTACATAAGCGCCTTGTGTTAGTTGTTTGTTAATGCTTGTAGTTTACACTCAATACAAAGTTATCCCACCATGCCATAGCTAGATATATCATGGAAGACCTGCAGCCAAAAGAGCCACGTGAGGACCGCAAGCCACGGTTTGCGATCACTTGTCTAATTCTTAGAAAACATATGTTAAGAGTAACGAACAGGACGATTGAGGAGCGTACGTAACTAGATGCAAATTTTGTTTTGTGTGTGTGTGTGTGTGTGAGAGAGAGAGAGAGAGAGAGAGAGGGGGGAAAGAAAGTTAGCAAATCAGATACTAAAAGAATTTGATGCAAAAATCGAGCATTATTCATGTTATGGAATATGGAGATAATGTATATAAAAAAAGTTCCCTTTCACACTATGCTATCTATAGAGCAGATGATGGAAAGGTCATTTTTTATCTTTGATTTCTGTGGCCCATGGTTAACGAGGGTGTCATGAGGTCATCACAACGACCAACTCTAACTGTCTTCAAGTCTCAACGTGTTTAATTATTTCAGTGTCTTCAAGTCTGTCGTCAAGTTTGCCATTGTCTTTAAGTCTTTGTCTTCAAAATCAACATCTTTAAATATTAACGTAAAGTATATGTCTTCAAGTCTCAATGTCTTCAAGTCTCAATGTCTTCAAGTCTCAATGTCTTCTTACTGTCTTCATTTCCTAGACGCCCCCTTCCCCAGAGCCTGTTTCTTTAAGTATTTCATTGTCTAGCACATAAACCAGAATAAAAGGTTTGTCTTTTTCTATGGTATCTAACTAACCAATTCTAACGAGCTACGCCCTGCCCTAACAGAATAAACTAAAATCCTCTTCAGTTGTTTATCTTTGACAAACCAATTAGTGAATGATTATTTCCTTAAAAAGAAAAACAACAACTGAACTAACTAGCGTTTTTATTTTACATTTGTCTTGTCTTCTTTTGGAAATTGTTTATCAATTTTCTACTTTTAATTTGTTCAAGAATTGTTCATATAATTTGTAAAAATTTAACTCAACTCAGATAGACCCTATTATCTCAACACCATAGCCTTGTAAGCGACAATACTGGCTTCTTTTCCTTGACACAGCTACTAAAAGGCTAACAACTCAGCGACAAAAAAGCTGGCGGCCTTAGGAAGAAAAAGACGAATATAGGCTACAAAAAATCGTGCCGTTTTCACTGACATTGTAAGTCTTGTATTCTTTGTTTGCCTTTTTTTTTTAAACCTTGGAAATATGATCTGTAGATATTTAGTGTTTTGTTTCAAATGGAGTTGTCTTTCTTTATCTTTTCAACCTGGAAAAAAATTTAAAGGAAAACAAAATCTTTTCACTCAGATGTTAGTTTTGTGTTTTTATGTAAAATCTCTTCATAGCTATAAATACATTTTATTTACGAAGCCAAAGTTTTACTGTTTTTATATTCCCAGTTATGTATCAGTTTAGTATGTTAGTTATTTATATTTATACGCCAGTGACTATAAAAGTAAATAAAGTAAAGGAACCGTTTGAGGTGAAAATTCGCCCGAAAATTATCAAAAAAATTTAATAAATTCAGGAAATTTCCAGGAATTTTTCGTATAGTTTGCAATTTAATAATTGCAGCTAGAATTAGAGCGGGGTCCACTGCGACCGCATAGGTTGCAGTGGCCTAAGACCGGCCCTGAACGTAGTAAGACAGACGGATGACGTAAGAGAATAGACGACCAAGAAGAACACTATGTGGATTGCGTAGAAGAAAGTTGTTTAGTATCAGGGGCAGACTGGCTATATGGGCATTCGGGCAAATGCCCGGTGGGCCGGTACCCAAATGGGCCTTTGGGGCCATCAAAGGGCCACATTGATGCCACTATGTATTACATTTTTAAAGGTTTTAAAATATCCTCTTATAAAACGGGCATCTATGAGTCGTGTTTAAAAAATCTCTATACAGTGTAATTTATAACTAATTTTCTGAAATAATTCAATAGCCTACATCGGAGACAGTGTTAATAGATCTAGTAGGAAGGGGCTACACACTTAGCAATTAAAAAGAAACATAAGGCCTATACTTCCCATCAAAAATATAGATCTGTATGCATTTGTAGCGATGCTCAAACTAAACAGACTGATTTTGAAGGCAATTAGGCCTTGAATCGGATCCCCATCATATAATATGCAATTTATGGGCCGGATTGTGTAGAAATGCCTTGGCCGATTTTGACACCCAGTCCGCCCCTGTTTAGTATAGACTTAAACTTACTTAGACCATTCGGCACATTGGGCGACAAGCTGTCTCCATAAAGATCTGTCATTGGTAATGTCTGAAGCCTCCTTCCACCTGGTGTCCACTGTTCTGAGGTCCTCCATGAAGGTATGACTCCAAAGTTATACGATGACGTCCCTGTTTGCGTTTTCATCGTATTGGCCTCCATGTCATCCCAATTCTTGGTATGCGTAGTTCATTTCGTGGTAGAACATGTCCCGCAAACCTCATGCGACGTTCTGTCACAACCTCACTAAGTGTTCGACTCCCAGTCCGCGTACTATTTCCTTGTTTGAGACCCGATCTGTGTAACTGACTCCCAAAATCCGTCTCAGCCATTTTTGTTGAGCCACATTTAGTCTCTTCTCAATTTTGACAGATGACTTCCATGTCTCACGTGCATATGTTGCAGTTGGAATGACGATTGTGTTGAGAAGGTTTATTTTTGTCTCGAGTTTAATGGCTTGGCTAGTCCAAATAGGTAGATAGATAAATAGGCTTGTCTTCGAGTGAGGAATACAGTGTTTCCCGTGGCTGTGCAGTCCCAGCTAGATATATAAATAGCGACGGTCAAAAGACTAGACAGACTTCCAAGTTATGAATAAATGAGTCATTTACAACAGTAAAAAGTCTTTATCAAGTATATATTGTTTACCTGTAATGTTCATTGGTTAATGTGGAGTAACTAACGAAATAGCAGTGAAGTTACTTAAGATACTAGACACAACACCCGATGAAGCCAAGAGTCTAACATTGAACATGGTGCCAGAAACCGTTTCCCATTTATAGAAACTATAAAAATTGTGTATAGTTTCTGAATTAACAGAGAAAGTAATGATGACGATGTATGCAGCCACAATACCACAAAAGCAATAACCTTAACAGTTAAAGGGGCGTAACTCTTGGGTGTCACTACGTAGCGAATGGGGGGGGGAGAGTCAGGGTGGCTGGCAAACTGAATTTCAGTCCTGTACCCAGGGCCGGTCTTAGGACACTGCAAACTATGCGGTCGCAGTGGGCCCAGCGCTTTCATAGGCCCCGCTTTAATTCGATGTTATTAACTGCAAAATATTTACGAAAAATGAAAACTTACTAAAATCTCCTGAAAACTCATAAAAATCTCCCAAAAAATAGATAAAATAGTCATTTGTGTGTGTCATTAATTACAAAACAAAACACCAATTCTACGTGCGTTCATGTAGCAAAATGTAATAATCGGACGAATTTTCCCCTTAACCGGAAGTTCCAATACCTTATTTACGTTTTTAGTTACTGGCATATAAATATGCCATTGGTTGCAAGGTTCGTAAAGTAAAGTTAACTTGATCGCAATTTTGTTTACTTAGAAAATAATGAATAAAATGCAAAGCTGAATTTATTTTCTAATAAGAACTCTTAATTTTCTCTTATTATTCTTATTCTCACCCAGACTATAGGCCCCGCGCAATCAGTTTCGCATAGGGCCCTGCCATTGCTGGGACCGACCCTGCCTGTACCCAATTTAAAAGGCACCACTTTATGCCCTTGAATGTGTATGCGTATTCGCGCAAGTTTGTTTTTTGTTGCTTTTTTTTTTGGCATGGAGGGGTAGGGAGGTGCAGTAGCGGTCTTAGGGGGTGGCAAGTGGGGCAACCGCCCCAGGCCCCGCGCCTGAGAGGGGCCCCGCGCTGGGAGATTTTATTGTCACCAACTTCGAAAACTAAATGAGTGATTATAAACAAGGACTTGTTACTGTATATTTTCCCAGTATATTTACTGTACCAATTGCCATTTAAGCTCTCAACTTACATTTCTTGTTTCGAAATACCGTTCAGTTTCGGTACAGAGTAGTATAGACGGCCAAGTCTAACAGGCTATCATTGTTTAACAGTTCACAAAAAAAACACATATGTGGAAGCAACCAATGGTAATTGTTTATTTGATATCTAAATAACGACGTTTAATCGGGATTTTTAAGGAAAATGTGTAGTGATAAAGTTTGATCTACTCTTTGCATTATGAAAATGAAAGAGTCATTTATAACATTTGTAGTATCATAATAATAGTATGCCGAACTGGGAGTCGAACACTCAGTGAGGTTGTGACAGAACGTCGCATGAGGTTTGCGGGACATGTTCTACGACAAAATGAACTACGCATACCAAGAATTGCGATGACATGGAGGCCAATACGAGGAAAACGCAAACAGGGACGTCCTCGTATAACTTGGCGTCATACCTTCATGGAGGACCTCAGAACAGTGGACACCAGATGGGAGGAGGCTTCAGACATTGCCAATGACAGATCTTTATGGAGACAGCTTGCCACCCAATGCACCGAACGGCGCGAGAGGACCTAAGTTTAAGTCTAAGTATCATAAATGCAACTTTTGACAAATTGATTTTTTAATGAAAATAATCAGTGCTTTTTTTTTACCGTCACACCGGGTACGGCGTACTTCACTTTTTTCAATGTGGGGGAAAATGATTAATTTTCTTGTATTTTTAGCGTTTTTTTTATTAATTCATTAGTAGTTAAAAGTTAGTCAATCTATCACTGAGTACCGGCACCTATTTTTTTTTTAAACACTGAAAATAACTAAACAATTATACAGTGTATTCTCGACTGTCGCTGGTGACACGTTCTAAGACCGCACGCGAAGGTCCGATTTTCGCGGTTGGCTGTTTAATTTCATAAACTTGTAATATTTTCGGATATAAACAGTATCACCAGTTGATGTGCTTGTATAGCTATTTTGGAAAATCAGTTTTCAGCTAGTTTGGCGATGACGTATTATTTTTTTTTCCAATAGGCTATTATAATATGCATAGACATAGTGCGGCCGTGGGAAAATCCATGTAAACGTGTTGAAAAAAACAAAAAACAAAACGCAGGAATATTTTTACCGGTCCCCGAAAGAGGAAAAGACGCTATTAGTTTTGTGTGGAATGTCTGTCCGTACGTTCGTCCGTCCTGTTTAGATCTCGTAAACTAGAAAAGATAGTAAAAATCCGACATCATAATAATTAAGACATTCAGAGTTCTAATGTAACGGCTTCTTTTTTTCTTTTCTGAAACAAAAAAATCTAATTTTTTAAATCACTTATGCAAGCAGTTTCTTTAAGAAAAACACATCTCTTTTGTAGCTATTCACTATTAATAGTAACAAACACGGGATGCTCTTTAATAAAGGAGATGACCCTTTTTTAAACATGTGTATTCAAAATTTTTTTATTTTATTTTTTTTTTTCATTTGTGTTGCTAACTACTACATTTACACAAATAAAAATGTTTACTTTTTAAAAACAAAATAATTCTATTTAGTATGTATATAAGTTGGACATAATTTAAAACAACAATTAATAAGTAGTTTTTTCCTATTATTTCGTTTCATAATTCGTTATGATAAGTAGACGTTGAACTTCACATTCACTTTCACATATCCTATAGTGTACTGGACCGCTGGGGCACTACACAGATCTGTCAACTAGTGTCAACCTTCTTTCCCCATTCTACTTTGTCGTTTGTCTTTGATAGAAATTCATTCTGATGTTCTTTCTGAAAATATTGAAACCTGGGTGAACCACATCGGGGGCGATTTTGAGTTTGTACTTCCACACAAACTGTCTTTGTAATCTTGTTTTTATAGATTTTTCTTTTTGAAAACCCGTGATACAACCCTTCCGCAAAAGTCTGTGAAAGTGAATGGACCACTGTAACTCCTATAGCACACGTTATTCTTATAGAACATCCTATTGGCTTCAATTTGCTGAGTGTGAGAGGAGACATAATATTTGAGTGTTTTCCTTTTTTATTCGCATCTGTTAATGCGGAACAATTAAAATAAAATTGCCCATAAAATACACTTATATGGCCAATATTAAACCAACGTAATGTTCTATGTTTTGTTACAAATATAACGCTCACAGCTTAGAGGCGGACACATTAGAGACGGATTAGCCGTTAGTGAAATGTGGTACGATATATATATATATATATATATATATATATATATATATATATATATATCTAGGGGCCCCGCACAGGACGCTCGCCCAGGGCCCCGCGCACTGCTAGGGCCGCCCCTGGGAGGTGAATGGGCCTAGATCCCCCCCCCCCCACATTTCTCTCTTTCTTATTTAGTTTTTAAATTTCTCTCTTTTTTTCTTTAACTGTAACAATTTTCTTTCTTTTTCTTTTTATCTTTTTTTTTTTTTTTACAATGTTTGACCTTTTTTAAAACTTTAAAATTTTTTATATTTCTCTTTTTTTTTTAAAATTTTTTCTTGCCGTTGTAAACAATTATTTTTACGCTAATGTGGACATTCTCACCTGTTAATGTCTCACGATGTCTTGTCTTTAGTCTACAAGTGTCTTCTTTTTCTATCCTCTCCTTCACTATGTGTCTCTGTCTAGCATTGTCTGCAACTGTCTCAAACTGACCCAATGACACAGTGTCTCTAAGTGTCTTACTGTCATCAAGTCTCCCACTGTCTCGACGAACCCTCCCCCCTGTTCCGTAATGTATTCCACTGTCTCGTAGGGTTCATAAAAACAGCCGGCGATTCCTAGCCAGCTTCATCAACCTCACAGAACATCAACTCACATCCGCACAATGCTAACCAGAAATAGCCGCAGCCCCCCCCCCACCCCTCTCACTTTAGCACCACTCGTGCCTGGCAGCTATCGAAAATCTGAGCAATTTTTTTTTCCTTTCCTTTTCTGTATCAGACAAGCTAGTGTACATGGCCTCCCACATCATGGGAACACTGCGTGAATCTCTACTGGCCCCGATTTAAATTTAATCTGAGATATCGAGGATAATCCGAACTCTCTTTTTGTAAATCTTCTTATATAGTTTGGATATATTCTTATTTGAGTAATCTGAATATAAATATTTCAATCAATTTTAACAAGGAAGGGTGGTAGTTTGTAAGATAAGATATAAAGTTTATGTTAATGATCACATGGTGTGTATGCTATTTATAGAAGGAAAATGAGTTTATAAGTATCATTTTATGAGCGTGTACTTTTGGTTCGAAATATTTGAATAATCTCGCAGCGAATGAAATAGATGACACTAACAGTGAATGATTTTGTGCTAATATATTTAAGTTCAAAATAGAAAGTGCACATAGAGTGGAAGAGGATACAGAGTTCAAGTGCTTGAGGAGATTTGTTTCTTTTTAATGCATGGTCGTGTCATGTGACTGATGACGTAATTAAATCGTCTTGTTTCGGGTAAGTAGAGCAAGTTAAGGGTATCTATAAGTGCGTCGTTCTGTCACTTCATTTAGAAATAATTTAGATTTATTTTTATCACGTCAAGTAGATATGCTAGAACTTCATGTCAATGATACTCTCGACAACAATCTAAATAAGACTCAATAATATTGTTTTTATTGTATTGTTAATCAACTTTTAGATAATATGAACAAAAAAAACTTTTTTTCAAGTCTTTATAATAAGTGTAAAAAAAATTACTTAAATATATAAGGCTCCTTGTAACAATTAATGCACTATAATGATTCACTGGTGTCGATAACTCCCTCTACTGTTGTAGTAGTATATTTTATATTCAATCAGAAACAAAGGTATTAAAATAGTCCCTGCATCGATCAGGAATGTTCTTTCTCCAGGCCATCCGTTCCAGAACAATGTTATCTCTTGTACGGAATTTCAATTACTAAAATTAACTAGGCTCATACGGAACTCATTTCAATTTTTAACCTACATAAATCAATTTAAAGAGAGAGGGAGTTAGACAGAGTGATTAAATGAAAGGCAGACTGATTGAGTTTGAATGTATGGAAAAGTTTATATATCTTCTTTTTTTTTTTTACAAAGAA
>JADKLZ010079391.1:15397415-15420077 GCA_021533235.1 Biomphalaria straminea | reverse complement strand
CTCTTGTGTCAAAGTTTAGTTTTGGTACAATGTCTACATTCATCTCCCTGCTCTCTTGTGTCAAAGTTTAGTTTTGGTACAATGTCTACGTTCATCTCCCTGCTCTCTTGTGTCAAAGTTTAGTTTTGGTACAATGTCTACGTTCATCTCCCTACTCTCTTGTGTCAAAGTGTAGTTTTGGTACAATGTCTACATTCATCTCCCTGATCTCTTGTGTCAAAGTGTAGTTTTGGTACAATGTCTACGTTCATCTCCCTGATCTCTTGTGTCAAAGTGTAGTTTTGGTACAATGACTACGTTCATCTGCCCACTCTCTTGTGTCAAAGTGTAGTTTTGGTACAATGTCTACGTTCATCTCCCCACTCTCTTGTGTCAAAGTGTAGTTTTGGTACAATGTCTACGTTCATCTGCCTACTCCCTTGTGTCAAAGTGTAGTTTTGGTACAATGTCTACGTTCATCTCCCTGCTCTCTTGTGTCAAAGTAAACATTGAACCGGACCTTCGTTCTAGTCTTCCAGCTTGGTCAAATATATTTAGCTCTATACATTTCCAGACAAATCTATCCCCATGTCCACTCGAGGCGGGCAAACATCAGCCCTTGATCTTGGGTCTTCGTTTAAGCAGTCATTCTGAAAAGAGAAGGGAGTGCTCAAGAGAAGTATGCATGAGTGGACGCAGTGGTCAAGCAAAGGTTAAGACTGAGGGGGAGGGCGAGGATTCGTCTGGTGAAAGCATCAGAATGACACGAATCTGATCATTTAGATGTTTTTTTCCGTGATAGAGATTTGAATGTAAACATCCTGGGTCGATAAAAATCTGTATTCCTACAATAGCAACATATTATGAGAAAGATGTTTTGTTCTTTGAAATATGTGTTTCGTATTAAGTGTTTTTTTTTGTATGTTTGTATGGACATGTTTCTTCTTTCAATGTAAGCTTTAAAAATAGCATCTAGATCGGTGCACTTTTCAATCGTAAAGACATTGCTGCATTACGTATCATCATTTTGTATAAGCCAATCTTACTTTGTAGTGTGTTGAGTAGAAGCTAAGAGTTAACAGAGGTTTTCGTAAATGAAGATATACTTTACTAGCAAGTTGTTCACCATACGAACGTTTATATAAGCTATATCTATACCCCTTAGAAAACCTTAAAGAAATTTATTGCTTCTATTTTAGCACAACAGAATTACATATTGAAGCAAAGTCTTTTGTAGATCATAACATTTTTATATTATTCCGATACTTATATCGAGCTTTCATTTTCATTTATTTTAAAATCTCATCATTTACATTTTATTATTTTTTTTATTCAAATTTTCTTTGGTTTAATTATTGCACTTTAATATATCTCCATATCCCCTCATCTTCATTTTTCTCTTCTACTTATGGCATACGAAAATTATTTGGAATATAAATTGGATCTTAAGCATCCAATGTAAATAAGACTAGATTGGTATCTGTCAATTATTTAAAAAAAAATTATGTTGGCATAAAATGCAAATGGTTTGTTATCTATGAACTAGTTATGCGTTTTTATCTGTTATTGTAAAGTTTGTAAACGGTAATTTTTAAGATTTCGAAAGGATGGTCTTCGAAACAATTGTCTACAGGCGAAAACCAAAAGGCAAGCGACCCAAAGGCAGACCTCGAATGCGATGGATTGGTGATGTTGAAGCAAATCTGCAACATCGTGGGGTTAAGGCATGGAGACGAAAGGCCCAGGAGAGATCTGAATGGAAGGATGTGTTGAAACAGGCCAGAGCCCTCCATGGGCTGTAGCGCCTCTGGGAAGGATGGATGGATGGCCTATGAAACAAGTACACCGTTGTGCACTGATGCGCTATATTATTACACGGTGTACACCTGTGTGCACCTTAGAAGTGAAAGGCATAGATTATTTCGAAAACAAATACATCTGAAATTCAATAACGAAATTAGCGTAGTAGCATAACCCATCAGTGACATAACCGACAAAGGCCGGCCCTGGAAAAAAAAAGCTGGTCGTCTAGTAATACGATATTTCTATTTTTAAGACATCAAGGTTTTGTTATCTTTTCCAAAACGTTTGTTCAAAAACTGTAAGGAAAATGAAAAGGAACAAATATATTTGAAATTATTTCGTTTCGGTTCCGTTCAGCGTAACTTTTTTTTTTTACTCTCATTGATCGTTGAATGTTTTTTTTTATTTCTAAAGTTTGAAAAAAAAAAAAAAAAAATCTCACACAGGCTCACTATTTTCTCTCTTTCCCACACACTTTGTCTCTCTCTCTCTTTCCCACACAATTTCTCTCTCTCTCTTTCCCACACACTTTGTCTCTCTCTCTCTCTTTCCCACACACTTTGTCTCTCTCTTTCCCACACACTTTGTTTCTCTCTCTCTTTCCCACACACAGTCAGAATGTCTGTTCTTGACACACGGACACATCAACACACACACACACACTGACTGCCATACGTATAATGAAACACTTTAGCAGTTCGTGTTTTGTTTATGGATTCTTGCTAAAGACAAAGATGGCCAATTTTAATGCCAAAGCTCAGAAACTTTACGTTCAAATAATCTTTTGTTTCTATTTTTTTTCCTCCAGCCAAATTTTATTGTATTTCCTTGTCTTGTAATTGTGTATTTAAAACACTGATCTCCCATTTGAATATTTTCCCCTAAGGGCAGTGCGTCCAAATCAGGCAGGAATAAACAGACAGGGAAGGGAGACCATTCCGTTATGCTTTGATGATTCATGTAGCAGGGGAGACAACTGAAAATTATCCAACTGTTCTTTTCATTAAACTTGCACTGATATACACGAGGACTATTTTCAATTGGAAAATATTAAGTGTATCCTGTATATCTACCAATATAAGCTTGCCGTCATAGCAGAGGTCAATACTTTTGATTTGCTTTAAAACAGGTACAGTTCTATTGCCCTATAATATAATATCTATAATATATATAGTCTACGTTTTAATCTATCCGGTGTACAGAAAAACACTCTATAAATGGGGATCGGCAACCTGTGGCTCGAGAGCCACATGCGGCTCTTTGGATGCGAAGCTGCGGCTATTTAGCTCCATACGCGTCGTCACTGTCACAGGAAAACCATATACTTAGCAGAAATCAGGTCATTGGTTAATATATATATATATAATTTGTTTTGAAAAACACTATCTATATATGAATAAATGAATTCGTGTTTTTCTTGGTAAAAAAAAAGTTCCCCTTTCAGACTAGTGGTCTATAGGGCAGATAATGTAAAGATCATCTGATTCTGTGGCCCACGGTTAACGAGGGTGTCATGTGGCCAGCACAGTGACCAACCGCCTTTACTTTTCCCCAACTAATGTCAGGTACCCATTAGAGCTGGTTGGACTCGGGGCGCCAAAAATCCCGAAATAAAAATCCCAGTCTTTACCAGGATTTAAACTCGGGACCTCCAGTACGGAGGTAGCAAAAAGTAATTCTCGGTACTTAGTTTGCGACCGCTATCATTTGGACTGACGCCATTGACAATTGGTTTGTCTATTTATTTCGAAAAATGTTTTAATCTTTCTCTTGTTTATTTATTTCTTTATGTTCCCTTATATTGCCTCTACATCTTCAAATATTACATTCTCTTCTGTTTCTATGTTGCTGTGTGTGTTCCCTTCAGACCTTGGATTTTGAACTTTAGTAAACTATGAACAAAATGTAATTATTTTCAACCAAAAAACAAATCTCAATTCTTCACGTATTATCCTCACCCATATCCGATGTTGTGCGCGTCTATATAATGTCGGATTCAAATGAGGAACCTTACAGCAACCAACTCAATAACACCAACTAAAGGCCGAACAATAGATGTAGAGTCGACGCTCGTGTTTAAACAATAACACGTTAATCCTCAAGAGGGGACACGTCCAATGTCTTCTGTCGCTAGCCGTTTAGATATCGCCTATTAATTTAGCTGTTCTAATCAAAACCCGTCTTTTTCAACTGTATCGTAGCGCCTTCTACTTTTCAACTAACTTTGCGTCATCTGTATGTAACTAATTAAAACTTCCCCCTTATTATTCCAGAAACAAATCTAACTTAATCATAATCATGCCATAACACCGACTAGACCCCGCGCAATCCATTTCGCATACGGCCTCGAAATCTGTAGGACCGGCCCTGCTTATCTTAGTGTGACGAAATACGTCCCCTCAATACAGAACTGACCAGTGAAGTGTATACCCCCTTTTTCCCCCCCTTTTTATTAACACCGCACAGTCCCCTCTACACCAAGTTTACCTGTGTTTAACCCCCCCACCCTTGACCAGTAGCCGTCTTCGCACTGAAATAGTCCCGACCACCCGCTACTGACCACGCACACTCACGCTCTGACATTCCATACATTCCTTTCTTATCATCCGTGACGCAACAATGGCCTTGGGCGAGCAACTGCATAAGACTTACGTCAAACTGGCCTTCCATGCGTTTCAAGCCACGCGCGAAAGCTCAAACTTCTCATGCCCGATTACGGCATCGGACAAAGGTCAGATCATGCAATCGCAACGTGGTTCCATCCTTCCAACCCCCCCCCCCCTTCCTTAACTCACTCACTAGTCATGTGAATGCACACCTATGTATTCTATTGGTCAAATCCAGATGATTGAGCAATCTAATTGGAAACTTAATGACCATTGGATTAGCCACAACTCAACGCGTGGCCCTCAACCCTATAAAAGCCTGAGACAAGAGTCGCACGATAATGCCTCTCTGCCTCACACTTAGCGAGAAGTCATAATATTCTCGACTTAATTAAATTCATTTAGGATTGTGCCAGAATCATAGGGTGAGTCTAAATAACTTTATTATTAAAACTTAGTGTGTCTTCGCCTGTGACATTTTTGTCCATACATCATTACTATGTTAACACTTGTTTATTTCTAAATATTACTTGTGTAAACTCCTGTAAATATGATTTTCTTTTATTTGCTTCTCAACATGTATGCGTGAATGTCTATGAATATTTCTCTTTTATTGATTGATGTTAACTATACTTTTAACAGTGGACATCCATCCTTCATTTTGTCCACTTACTTATTTGATTGCTTTACTTAGACTTAGACTTAGGTCTTTGTTACTTATTCATGTTTATATTTATCTGGACTTTACACGTCTAGATTATTTCATTGTATGCATGCCTACGTATGCACGCACATCTATGCACATAATCATGGTTATATCCTATGTGCCTACTGAACTGTTAACATATGCCCTCAGGCCCGAGTACCAGTCTCGCATGCCTACCGTGAATCATTTCACACATGCCCCCTCTCCTTTTTCTCCACGGCAGTTATCAGTTACCTACGGTCTTCTGAGGTCACGGCAGGGGCCGCAACCACTTGAAATGTCCCCCCTGTTCCCTTCCTCAGTTATGCCCCCGCCTGTATACTTATATGTGCATGCTGAATTATTACTATTGTCATATTGCTTACTTTCTCAGTTATGCCTCGCTTGTACACTTGTATTGCACCTTGTATTGCTATTATCATATTTGTATAACAAATGTTATTAGATTTAGCAAGATATCATTGTCATGTATCTTAGCTAGTCTGAGGGAGACGCTCCTGCCAAGGAGGCGCCTCTCGCCAATCAGTCTGTATGGTTTAGTAATTTAGGCTCCTCTCGCATCTCTTCTCACAGCCTCCTATACCAGGGTTGGCGTGTTTTGTTGTCTGACGACACAACCCAGCAACTCTCCACACATCCCAGTCGAGGGCGAACCATCCGTCACCCTAGACCAGAACAGAAGGCATTCCAGGCTGAAGAACCTATCCAGTCTGTGACTACCAGAGGAATCAGTCCACCACGTGGCATCCTCTTCTTCATCACCTCAGCATCTGCCAACTTGCAGGACGTCTACTGACTGATAATCAGTATATCTGAGAGACAACTCATCCCGAGTTCACAGTCGCATTACAGATAAGTGAGATCAGCCAATCTAGCAAATCATACTTGAGCCACGCGAGCAATTATCCCAGTGATGATACCATACTAGAACTCTCCATAAAGTTTTAGATTTATTTGTACATTCCCCTTTTTACTTATACTTGTAAATCTTAACATTATTTCCTATATTAAATATTTGTTTGTTATTTTATACGCCTTTTGTTCATGCTTGTGCCTGCCAATGTGCCTATAAATATCATAGCAATAATATAATATTTACCACGTTGTGGTCCCAAGACTTAACCCCTAGAAGTCGCAGGCCATATCCCCATCGGAAAGTGCAAACGATCCGATTGGCGGACATATTCCACCACACTTAGAACAAGAAAACTAAATCATAATCATGCCATAACACTGACTAGGCCTCGCGCAATCCATTTCGCATACGGCCTCGCAATCTGTAGGACCGGCCCTGCTTATCTTAAACATAACAATAAAAAGTATTTTTTTTAATCATAATAACTAAGAATATGCTAATTATAATTGTATCAATTAGTTTAGACTAGTCATGTAAACACATTTATAATAGAATTTGTGAGATCAGAAATAATGTTACCATTTTTTTTGTTGGGTGCAACCTATCTCTTAGGAGGAGTGGTGGCTGAGCGGTAAAGCGCTTGGCTTTTGAACCGGGGGGTTCTGGGTTCAAACCCTGGTGAAGGCTGCAATTTTTAGCGGCCCACGTAAGGGGAAAAAGCCGCTATTAGGTTTGTGCAAATGTCCGTCTGTCCGTCTGTCCGTCTGTCCCACTCAGGGCGCCAAAACTAGAAGAGATACAAAAAATATTTTTTTAACGATTTTTTCACCATTAAATGCGGCTTGAAAAGTTTAGGTGCAACGGCTAATTTTAGTTTTCTAAAAGCCAACCGTTTAATTTATAAAATTATTATGCAAGCGATTTTTTAATAATAAAACACCAAGTGTGAAGCAATTACGTAAATCTAAGGGAGGAAATGTTACTAGAAAAAATGCTCTTGGCATGTAGATATCACGCACATTTTTTAAAATAAATTTATGTCTGTCTGTCCGTCTGTCCGTCTCTCAGACTCAGAGCGCCAAAACTAGAAGAGATACGAAAAATATTTTTTCACCATTAAATGCGGCTTGAAAAGTTAAGTTGCAATAGCTACTTTTAGTTTTCTAAAAGCAAACCGTTTAATTTATAAAATTAATTATGCAAGCGATTTTTTAATAACAAAACACCAATTCTAAAACAATTACGTAAATGTAAGGGAGGAAATGTTACTATAAGAAATGCTCTTCACACATACAGATATCACGCAAATTTTTTAAAATGAACTTTTAGCAGCGGCTTTCGTGTACTAGCGTAAAGCCCGGAAATGACTTGATTCTAAACTAATTTCTTAAATTTTTTAAAAATCTGATTTAAAAAAAAAAAAAAATGTTTAATGCCCACATTAGAATGAAACAAGCATATTTTTGTGCGTTTTATCTGTTGGTTGGTCTGTCCGTCAAGGTTAGAAAAAAACACTAAAGGCTTTTGAAAATATGATTTAACCTTTACTGTTCTTTCTGAAATATTGCGATAGTTTAAGGATGGGAGCATACAGGAATTGAGCCAGGGACTTAGAAGGAACATCCGAAACATCTTGCGAATAGGCGGATCTGACAGGGATCCGACTTCGACGGGGGCCGCCTCTGAGTTTGTGTATCACACAAACTCTCTTTGTAATCTTGTTTATTTCGGGATCCTTGGGCGCCTCTGAGTCCACCCAGCTCTAATGGGTACCTGACATTAAATTCGGTTGGTCGTTGTGCTGGCCACATGACACCCTCGTTAACTGTAGGCCACATAATTAGATGACCTTTACATCATCTGCCCCATATCTCATGTCTGAAAACGGTCGGGGGGGGGGGGAGAGGTATCTTATATAATTGCGAATGTTACAGAGATAGCTTTTGAAATGTATTGTATAAAAATAAATGTTGTAAGAACTCGAAGGCTAAAGCCACTGTGCCAAGGTGACAGCTAATTGCTTATGAAATTAGAAGGTTTCATATCTATCTTATCAAACGAATTAACGACGAACTTATTCTCTAAAGAGATTAAGTTCAATTTGTACCGCCATATCTGTCAAATACTATTTATTTCCCTTGTTTGATAGCAAACAATAACTAATTACCAATAATTAATTGAATTCTTTTTTTTTTATTGACAAGTGTTGCATCAGGTAATAGAAATAACTGTAAAATTTTTGATTGATTTGAGATTGGGCTTGGAAGACATAACGTGTACACAAAGTACATTATCTGCTAATGCACCATGTGGGAGGTGTAAAAGTATTCTAAAAAAATGGAGATTATTGTGTACAGTGTGTTTAAAAATTGGTCATGAAGCTTTTGAATATTTTAAATTGAAAATCGGAATATATCTTGTAAAATTGTGTTTACTGTTAACTGGGACTAGACGTATTGACGTATATTTTGTAGAAGTTTTTTTTTTTTACTGACTATCTGTGGAAGCATTTGTTTTTTTTAAATCAATTGATTTGAGTTGAGGATATGAACTCTGCCAATCTCTGATTTGAACTGAACACTCCAGTGACTCCTGGCCAATGGTTTAGATTCAGTCTCGTGTCGTTTGATACATCAACACTGTCTCGTCGTGAACTTCCATCGTAAAAATTGAAGTGAAGCAATAAACAATGAAATCGTAGTTTTGGAAGGGGACGACCTATCAACGTGAATCTAGAAACTAGACTGGATACTTCTATTTCTTTCTTTCTCTGTCTCTCTCTCTCTCTCTCTCTCTCTCTCTTTTTTCTTTTTTCCCCCCCCCCTTACCCATCTCTCTCGCTATTTCAAGCTTGTATTTTTTTTCTCTCTAGCACTCTCTTACATATTTTCTCTTTTATTCCTTCTCTCGTCTCTCTCTCTCTCTCTCTCTCTCTCTCTCTCATTTTTTTATTTCTTCTTTTTTTCTGCTTCTTTCTATCTCTCTCATTTTTTTTATTTCTTCTTATTTTCTGCTTCTTTCTCTCACTCGCTCTCTCGCTCTCTGGTTCTTTGCTTTTCGTACCCCTCTTTTACCTCTCTCTCTTTCACTCTTTTTCTTTCTTTCTATCTCGCACTCTCTCTCTCTCTTACCTATACTCTCTCGTTCTCTCTTTCCCCTTACACCCTCTCTCTCTCTCCCTCTTTCAACTCATCCCCCTCTCTCTTCCCTCTCTCTGTTACAAACAAATCTTTACTTTGTATTTCAATGTGTATTTCATTCTGAAAGTAATAGAACGTGTTTGAACATGTGTGGACCTTAATCTATAGATCTTTAATTGTAGGGACTAATTTCCTAGCGTAGGAATCTCTTCCGTTTAATCCCAAGACTCTTGATGCACACGTCTGCTAGACACACGTTCACTCAAATTCATTCACGCGATAAGAAGAATCACGCCAACATACATCCTCAAAAAAAAAAAAAAAAATCCAAACTACATCAGACGGAGGGGCACTCTGTTTCCGGTGAGATTATTAATAATGGAATCAATACAAAAACTCGGGACTGTTTGTCCAATTGAAAGATAGATAATTGGTAACTCTACGCGGTAAATAGAGAATAGTTGTTCCTCTTATTCAAATTTTGTTTTTATGATCACATAATGGCTAGAGGCTGAACGTCTGAGTGATATACGAATTCATCAACAGACAATGTGAATTTGTTTTTATTATTACCTTTCATCTAGATTTAAAAAAAAAATATTATCATCTTCTAATTTATTTTGTCCCTACTAGGAATAAAGATCTAAATTAAATCTTGCAAGCAACCAGTACGTGAGGAAACGACGCAAATGTCTATGTACGAAACAAAAAAAAATAACTGAAAGCTACGGTTTGTTTAATGCTGTCTGTCTGTCCGTTGTTCCTTCAGTCTGTTTAGAAAACTGTCCGCTCGACTTCCCCATCTATTTGGCATCTGCTTCCGAATCGAGTCGCTAACTACTAAGCCCCTCCCCCTCCACACACACATACACACACATGCACACAAAAAAGATACCTTAAATAGACTTACGGAGGACAGCGTCATTGTCAAATGGACAAAATGAGTCGCTAACTGCTGGGTTACTGCTGGGTTACTGCTGGGTCACTACTGGGTCACTGCTGGGTCACTGCTGGGTCTTTGGTGTTCTCGAGAAAACTGTACGCCTCTTTATTTTGCGGACTCTTATAACACAATCTTATCTAATTAAGTTATTTTAGTTTAGAATAACAAACAACAATTTCGTGAGATGTTATTAAATATCTTGATGTGTAAATAAAATGTAATCAGACTTTGAGCGTGGCATGAGATTTGCGGCTCATGTCTTCCAACAAAGTGAATTGCACATACCAAAGAGAGCAAAGTTATGGATAACTTATCATTTTCCTCTCCGCCAACATTTAACGATTCGAATATCTCTGGTTTTGAACTTCAAGCAGTCCCGACACGATCTACATTTCGCCTTAGAACTGGACACGACTTAATGACACAACGTGTGTTCTGGAAGCTAAACATGTGGACCAGTGGCGTAGCTAGAAATTTGATAACATTTGAGGACTCGGGGGGGGAGGGCTGACCATTTTGAACCCCCTTGCATATTGCGTAATTTTTTATATTTAATGTAAAAGAAATCATTTGCCCCCTCCCCCTTTTTTTTTTAAATGGGTGCCTGGGGGATTATCAATTTATCCTCCTCCTCTCTAGTTACGCCTCTGATGCGGACTAGCAAAAATTTCTCTTGTCGAGCAGTACGAGAGAATGTTGGCCATGTTCTTTGTGGGAAGAGTGGTCAAGAGGCTAAAAGCGCTTGAATTTAGTTTGGCTACCTAGAAGGGGGGCTCGAGGTTCAACACCCAACTCGGGCAGAGTTTTGTTTACTGAGCGCCTAAAGGCAGCACGGAAAAAAGCAACTCCTAGATACCCCTTCCCCCCACACTGGTCCACAAACGAGATTGGACCAAAGCGCTATCATGCTATATGCATGAAAGCATAATAATATACGCTATGAAATTTCCCGAACAAGACTCTGATTCCAAAGCCCTCCTATAGAAGAAAAAACTATATGGAGACCTGCTTAATCTGAAAACAACTGCGAGGTTCATCTCAGATATAAGATAACTGATCTGAACACTTCCCCCTCCCCGCGACTGAGCTCCATAGTAAAAATGAGATCAAAGAAGACGAATCTGGTTATGAAACAGATAATTTTAGGACTACTCCCAGTTGTTTTCAATGGTTACCAAGTTATATACAGGAAGTAATGACCCACACTTACTAGATAAGGGTTTCTAAAACTATGGTACGAATTACTCTCTAAGTAAAGTACCCCCCTTTCAGACCTTGCGATCTATAGGGCAAATGATGAAAAAGGTCGTCTGTTAAATAGGGTGTCAAGAGGCCAGCACAACGACCAGCAGCCCTTACTTTTGTCGGGTAACCATTAGAGCTGGAAGGATTCAGTCGCACCCAAAGGTCACGAAATTAAAGGTTGCAGTCTACACCAGAATTCGAACCCGGGACCCCTGGTTCACGAGCCAAGCGCTTTATCGCTCAGCCACAGCCCCTTCATAATCCCTAAGTGCTTACAAAACAACGGGGGCTCAAATGGCTTCATTTTGTCTATATTAAAATCTATTTGTCGTATTTGTGTTAGAGGCCATCTTGTAGAAATTCAGATAAACAACAACCCGTAGAGAAAATGCAAGAATATAGATACCTAGATAAAACCATCAACAACAGTGTTTAAACATTTACACCAACAATCACCAACGGCACAAACACACATGGAAAGCTAATGAAATTCAACATCGACAAAACAATAATTAAACTTTTTTAAACAGCAACCATCAGCAAACTAATTAACTTTGCCATCACCTGCTGGTATGGTAATACTTCACTGGCATAAAGACTTAGACTAAATAGACTAATTAAAAAAGCATCGTATATCACTGAAACACAATGACCATCTCTTGAAAAGCTTTTTCATGAAAGATGCCTTTACAAGATTCTTAAAGACAACCTGCACCCATTAAACCACATCAGATCTGAACGAAGAGGTCGTCTCCTTTCCACTAGGACTAAAATACACTTTTTTTTAAGGCCATTCATTGTCATTGAGATGTACAGTGTCTATGTGTTTTCGTGTATGAATGTTGTTCGTATTTGCATCTATACTGTTATTGTACAGTAGCTACGCTGAGATGGTCAATTGCATTGAAACTGAATTTCTATTTGATTGGACAAATACAAATTCTTATCTATCTTATCTAAGTTATTAATGAATACTTTGGTTTAGGTTGGGAAGGGCGTAACAAGAACACGTTTGAGAAACACTGTAGTAGAACGTTTGAGAAACACTGTAGTAGAACGTTTGAGAAACACTGTAGTAGAACGTTTGAGAAACACTGTAGTAGAAATAAGATCAATTTGCTGTAGAATTCTTTTCTTTGTCAAACCTAAAGGTCGAGTCCTCGTATGGTTTGACCTCGCATTTTTTAACGGTAATTTCGAACCTGGGACATATGGAACATATCAAACTTTTGGATCACGTTCAAGAGTTTTGTCAAGAAGATGATTTATTCAACTGTCTTATTTGGTTTGTATAACAATATTCGGAATCGTGGTCGCCAAATAGTGACATAATCATGAAATTTTAAACCGAGATAGACTTATGTCAGTGATTCTCACATTACGGATGCAAAACATATCCTGCTTGTGGCGAGAGGCTATCCGTTTTTTTTTTATATTCTGCAAACTTCATTTCTTTTCACTTCTGTTACCTTTTTCCTACTTCTGTTAATTTCTGTTCACTTCTGAACCCTTCTGGCCCACTTCTGGACACTTCTGTTATATATCTTCTTAAGTCCAGAAGAATGGGAATAGTGTGGTCAAAGTCACCGCTTGGGCACCAGGGTGTTGATGAAGTGGATACTAAATTTGTAACGAGTACCTGGAATTTACATATTCGAAGGAAAGTCGATAATTGTAACGAGCTTATAGTAGAAAGACAATGTATTAAAATACTTTTTTTTTTTAACTCTCTTTTGTTGAGTGAATTTTAAATAATTTGAATCAATCACGTGATTAAGTTGTAATAGATCAGGTCTTCCAAGCAAAAGTGTGCAACAGGAAATGTTTTTATTAATGATTTTGTTGTACGCAACTTAGTCATTAGTCCGCTATGGTCCAATCATTTGTGTGTACCAGTCAGGGGGGAGAGGGGTATCTGAGAGAAGGTTTCAGTACTGCCTTTCAAAAAAACTTTTTTTTTAATTTTTAATTTGCTCGAGTCTTAACTCTTTCTCTCCTAATTGACGATGCCAACGTTAAGATAAGATAAGATAAGATAATTTTATTGATCCAAACTAATGGAAATTCAGTTTGATTACAATTGACAACCTCAGCGTAACTACTGTACAAAAACAATGTTGATGACAATTTCGAACCACATTCACATACGAACACACATACACATTCACAACCAGCGTTTTAAAATCTTTCAGTTTTAGTCTTGATGGAAAGGAGACGACCACTTCGTTCAGATCTTATGTAACAGTGGTTTAATGGGTGCAGGTTGTCTTTAAGAATCGTGAGTCATTTGGAAAAGCATCTTTATTGGAAAAGATTTTCAAGAGATGGTAGCTGTACTTGAGTAATATACGATGCTTTTTTAATTAGTCTATTTATTCTAAGTCTTTGTGCCAGTGAAGTAAAGTAAAGTGAAGCTGATTTGACCCACATTAATCTAAGCTGATTGTTTGGATTTATTCACCTTTATTTGTATTGTGTAAAAAGAGCATCTAGTCGCCTCTAATTCAGTACCAAATATAACATTTTCTGATAACAAACAAAAACGTTTTTTGAATTTTAATCATAACAGGGTCGTGAAATACAAATGAGTAAAAAATGAATAATACTATCGAAACGATGGAAAATAATTACTGAGAGCAAGAGTTAATTCAAACTGCCTCGAATTACATGATAGAAGCTCAGCGTTTTAGCTGATGGGCTATTTAAGAAAAGTATTAGGTCTAATAAACTGAAATGTCTATACAATGCTTAACAACGTAAGTTAATTACGTCTCTTTGATAATTAATTGTTTTGGTTTTATAATAGATTCATGTGTTGTCATTGGCAATAAATAATTTCGCAAAGTTTTAAATTGATCCGAATATGGAAAATAGGAGAATTGGCATGTGCAAGATTCCACCCAGATAAACAGAGTGAGCTGAAATGAGTTTGTAACAAAGTGTCTTATCCTTTGTTAGCAGACTCCACTGCTGCTCTGTGTCAGTGGTAAACGACCGTATGGCCTGAGCCGCCTGTGTGCAGGGTTGCAGCTATGGCTTTCAGTGTGCCCACACCTACCGCTTCACTGCTTGCCTGTCGCCACAGGGCTTTGGTTTGGTTGTGTTTGGGGGGGATGACAAGTGACTTGCGCTGGAATTTGGATTATAGTGAGGAGGATTCGCGTCGACCTCACTCTCTCGCCCTATAGCCCATCCTTTTCCGGAAGCAAGATTTGGTCACGACGTCCGGGGACAAGTTTGGGTGCAGTGGATGACCAGAGACTTCCTGCGTGTCTTGTCCTGCTCTTGAGTGCTCCACAGCACTGTGCTGGTATTTGCCTTTCTGTCCGATTTGCCGAGTTTTTCACGTTTCGCACAGGCCGCCAAGTCCAGACTTCACATGCTAGGTTTGACAAAAACCTCAGTGTACTGAGTGCCATTGGCACATCAGATACCCTCTGCCTGGTTTAGCCGGCCAGTCAAAGCCGTTTCCGGGGTGTGGCCGCTGCGCATGCTACAGCTTCTGGGAGCCACAGGAGAGAGTTGGGTACCGAGTGGGGACCAAGAGTGGGCCAAGCCACCCTCGAAAAGAGGGTATGACTGCCTGTCCACTAGAGGTGCTACCCCTCCTAGATACCCCATACACCCGGATAAGACACTTTGTTACAAACTTATTTCAGCTCACTCTGTCTTATCCTGTGTCAGTGTCTTTATCTTTTAAAATCTTCCGAAGTAAAAGCGTGAATTGATACTATTCTAGTTAAAATGTATCACTCTCTTTATCAGAAATGTTTCAAAGACTTACGCACCATCCAATATGCTTCGTAATTTTCTTACCACAAATAGGTCAAGAATATTTGATTTAACAATTGAGAACATTAAATTCTTTTTTCACTAAATGCCGGGCATTTAGATATCATAAAATTAGAAAAAAAACATCTTTAAAGTGTTTCTAAACTTGCTGCTCATGTTGAAGTAAATGAAAGCGTTCATACTTGACGAGACCGTCTCCATCAAGAATGAAATACAATAAGAAAGTCTGGCCACTTGAAAATACGCTCCATTTCGTCCCAGCTCCTCGACCACACCCACAGCTGTTAGAGTTGCAGACAGCGGTAGTAGACAGACGATAAATACAACTGAAACAAGGGACAGCATCCTCACAACTTTAATCTCCTTTATCGAGACCTTGTTTTCAACTTTTCGGTTATCCCCCTTGGAAATCGACTTCCTCCATAATGCGTTTCTGTGCAGATTCACGCTTGTAATAATAGTGCTAGCAATTAAAACCGCGAATGTCAAATATTGTAAAAATATATCGTTAACCATGTAAGACAGACGGATGCCGAAATACCAGTTTTCCTTTGGAACTATGCTCAGAATAGTCGAGTTTCGTTCTGGAGAAAAATTCCATTCGAAATTTAAATAGTAGTACGGCGCTACGAGGTTAGAAATCGATACCATGAATAAAATCGATACAATAAGAATCGATTTTTTACAGCTGAAAATGTCATGCACCTTCAAGGGCAGAACCACGCAGATGCACCTTTCAAGGGCGGCGAAAGCGGTGATCAGCCCGCTGACCCTAATGAAGTAAATGTGTGGGTATAAAGAGAGCAGAAGAATGGCGTCTGAGATTTCAAAAGGAAGCTGCATGGAAGAGACCCACGGGTTGATCATGATGTTGTAAAACTGGAGCGAGATTAAGGAGCCAATGTCACTGATTGCCAGGGCAGTTAATGTGACATCCACGCTGTCATGAAACCCCAACTTGCTGAAGACGACAATCGAAATGACGTTGGCTACGATGCCCAAGAGTCCGACAACCTCACCGCAGATCACGTTGAGTACGACGATACAGCAGTCCACCAATAGAGGCTCCACACTAGCGTGTTGTCCTAACTCAGCCGTGGTATTCGTTGACATTTTGACCGGCCTCGAAGATTGATCCTCTATTTGTATTTATCTTTGACGTTTCAATTTCGGAATCGAATATATCTTCTGAAAATCGGATTTCCTTTTCGTCTCTATTGACCTCGAAATAGAGTATCGATTATTTTTGTTCTTTAGAAATCAAGAGTTAACTCTTTGTCTCCTATCTGACGATACCAACGTTGATTCCACCAGAATGTGATAAATAATTACGGAGATAAAGAGTTAAATATGTAAGTATAAGTATGCATACACCTTAAAACTATTAGACAAATTTGCATATTAAAATTGGAATTCCATAAAAGGACAATTTATGAAATCAACAATGTCAGCTTTGATATAAAAGTTACTGTGGGGCCGCATATACATTTACGCGTCAGAAAATCTTTCTTAGTGACTCAATGCACAATACCAGAAACCACAATGAATATCTATACTAAAGTAACCTCGTTTTGGTTCCACCGGAAGTGTATATAACACTAGTCATTTCATATGATTAAAATTAAATGTAAAATAAAACTGTTGTATAGTTTTGTACGCAACATTTTCAAAATATGTTGGATAAACCTAAAATAGAACAGTGTTTTCTCATATATATATATATTTTATTGACTACAGATAACTTGCACCATATGATAGATGAAAATTACAATATATATACGTGACATTGTCCAATTGTAAAACATACAAACAGAACGACACCACCCTCAAAAATATAAAATAAGTTATGTAGGAAAACATTGGCTCTACATTTAAATATCAACATTAGTGTTACAAATTGTGTTTCTTTGGTGAAAAATGAACAATCATAATTGGAGGCTTGTTATTGTTGAAGCCGAAAACGAAATAAATTAACTGCAAACAAAGAAAGTTGATAACTATTTAGATAATTATTTTTGAACTATAAAGAAATAAAAATGGCTGCCTCATGATTTTCTAATCGTTATTAAAGCTTTACTGACTAGTGACTATATTTGTTTTATAAAATAGTGTATCATTTTTCGTGAGAGTCGAGACTAGAATTAAGTCATCTGTTCAACATCTCATTTTATTGGTAATTAAACATTTACTTGCTAGAACAAGAGACCACATGGATAGTAATAACTAAAAAGAAAAAAAAAATATGTGGTAACACATAAACAGAAGGGGTGGGTTAGGTGACTGCTAATTGTTGACTGTTATGTGGCAGTGTTCGGCAAATATTTAGTTCATGGTGAGTGCGTGTTTGCGACGGTGTACATATCACGTTCGTGTCTGTATGGGAGATCGCAAGCTAATAGCTTGGTTCAGTTCTGGGAAATATTATGTATGATTATGTGTGTGTTTTAGCGAAATAAATAATTAAAACATTAATAATAAGGCTTGTGTTCGAGTCCGTAGATTAAACAGCATTGTTTCACGTGACTACGCAGCCCAAGCTGTGATCCACTTATTGTACCACATCCAACACAGACATAACCATACACTGCCGGTGATCGGTTTGGGTTCCCTTTCCGCCGTCTGCGTCTGTCTTCAGCAGTATATTTCATCTTGGTCTCAAGTAAGCATTGCGAGGCCTTTCAACATTAGAAACGGATTTATTAATGAAGAAATAATAATGGCAGTGTATTCGATTCCGTAGATTAAAGATGGGTTCAGTGTTTCACGTGGCTACATAAACCCAGTTGCGACCTGCATATTTTTCTATCCCCGGTGCAGACAAAGCAAAGGTCAATTAAAGTTTTGTTTATGTCTTCTGCGCCTGTCCTCTACAGGTGCTTCCCTCTGGGTCTCAAATGTGTTCAACGGCCTTTGTGAGAGTTCTCAAACTGACGTTTTCAGTGTCTATTTGATTTATAGATTATATTTAAAAAAAAAAAAAGAAATTTTTAGATTGTCAGATGTCTGGAAATTAACTCTTTCTCTCCGTAATTATTTACCACATTCTGATGAAATCAACGTTGGTATCGTCAGTTAGGAGAGAAAGAGTTAAAGATGGGAATCGAACCAATTTTATAAAGTTCGGGTTCGATTTAAATTCGAGCTCGTTTTGGAAAACCTTATATTTTACTTGAATAGCTCAGTTGGGTTCGGTCAGATCAAAAGATCGCTTCGATGTTATGAAATTAAGTAAACGCAAAACTTTGCACATTTGTTAATGTTCAATTAAATGTATTCGTTTAGAATTAAATCACTTGATCATTAAACGTAACATAAATAAAGATAAAACACAAATAATTTGCAACGTTCCAGCTAGCAAATCTTTAAACATTTACATTATAAATCTATGTATATAATTCTCAAAGTCGACAAGTTCAAAAGTTCAAACACACAAGCAACAAGTAAAATGGGAAGATTCCATGATGCAGCATGGTGTGAATGGAAAATGGTGTGAATGGAAAATCCAAATCCGCACTATTTTTATTCACAAAACAGCATAATTCTCTTCCCGCTATTTTTTTTTTTACTTTACTTTTACTTTACAAAAGATTTTAATAATTTCCGGAGATTTCCAGGACTTTTTCGTAGGCCTAAATTTAATAACATTTCAGGAGATTTTCAGGGGCTCCTGGTATATCAAGAGGCCGCGGGAAATCTGTTATATGTTATAAAATGGTTACATTTAATAATTTATACATCTAACAATTAGCACGGGTCCAAAGCAAGTGCGGGACCCACTGCGGTCGCTTATGTTGCAGTGCCTAAGGCCTGAACTGCAAAATAGCGGAGTATGCTATGCCGCCGGTCGACTAGTTTAATATAAATGGCTGCAGTCAAAGTGCACTAAATATCTAAGTGGTAAATGCGATGACTAACGATCTAACGTTGAAGACAGATAAATGTTGCTGAAGTAGCCGACTATCAGTTTAACAGTCGGCTCTACATATATTTAGGAGGCGCGGTGGCTGAGGTCCCGGGTTCGAGTCCTGATGAAGACTGGGATTTTTAATATCGGGATCTTTGGAGCCTCTGAATCCACCAAGCACCAGTGCACTAGTGAAGGGGTGGGCAAATTACGGCCCGCGGGCCACATGCGGCCCGCCAAAGTGTTTTATGCGGCCCTCGAAAACCTAAATAATTCATTGTAAATATCTAGACTAGAGACATTATTGAAACACAATTCTTATCATTTGTAATGAAAAGGCTAAAGAAACATTGTCTCCAAACGTCTTTCTAAAGAGTTTTGAAAAAAAACAAAAAAGAAAACCGAAGATTATATTCAATAGCAATGCTATTGTAAATTCAGTAAAAGACATAAGTTTTGGCCAGTATTTATTCAATGCTATGGAGAACCGTGTTGAAAGAGTTGGGTTGGTTTGTACAAGATGGCAAGGGTAACAACTGATGGAGCTTTGACTGAGAAAAACAACTTTTTTAAATAAAATAAAGAAAATATCCCAACCATAAACTAGTAAATGTAAAGTTTAAACATAGCTACATTAAATTCACACGTCTTGATGGTAAAACACTCTCAGGAACCGTCCCTACGCATAATCAAAATATATTGCTTTTAAGGTCCGTGATTGTTAAATTGGCTCGCACAGTAACTGTAGTTTGATATTACAGAAAAGAAATAGCGAAACTTGTAGTCAATGTTATTGTTCGAAGTACATTAGGTCATTAATAAATTGCAAAATTTTATTTTTTATCCTTTATTTTGTATATTCTTATTTTATTCGGCGCCACCTAATTCACTTCGCCTATAGCCTCCAATTCTAAAAGGGCCGGTCCCGACTGGCAGTTCCGAAAAGTATGTGAAGATTTGAATTAAAACAATCTGATGTTCAGTAACACAGTTGTATTGACTGGCCAATCATTAGATCAATATAGAATTTAAAGAAAGAAATTGTTAGGTTCCTTAATGGACATCGACTGTGACCCTTTCCTAATATTCCTAGTGAAGAGCTGAAGACGAACTTTATGTTTATCATGGAAAGCATTGTAATTTGTTGTTTGTACATGAAATGTATGTGCATCTTAAATCTTTTCAAACACAGCATATATATATATATATATATATATATATGCGGCCCGCCTAGTCCCCAAATTTCATTAATGCGGTCCTCGGTGGAAAAAGGTTGCCCACCCCTGCACTTGTGGGTATCATTTGTTGAGGAAAAGTAAAGACTGTTGCCACATGACACGCTCGTTAACCGTGGGCCACAGAAATAGCTTAACTTTACATCAGCTGCCTTATAGATCACTTGGTCATAAGGGGGAACTTTATTCTGCATATATATTTAAGAAATTTTAATGTCTCGGGGTTTAGTCTAGCCTTAAAATGGCACACTTAAAAAATACCCTATCTCTGACAGTATTTGAGGCAGGAATAGCCAACAACAAATTCCTATTTCAGACCTTGAGATGTATAGGGGCAGATGATTTAAAGGTTATCTGTTTACGTAGTACACAGTTAATTGGCAGGGTATCATGTCGCCAGCACAATAACCAAGAGCCATTACTTTTCTCCAATTAAAGTACCAGTTAGTGCTTGGTGGACACAGAGTCGCCCTAAAGACCCCGAAATTCAATATTCAATTCAATATCGTGGTTTTCTCAGAGGTTTCAACCCAGGACCAAGCGCTTTATCATTTATCCACCGCGCGATCGATGCCACCGTTGAAATGTTGACAAATCACTCTCTTTCCAAAATTTGCAAGATATCGCAGTCAGTCAAAGGCGGACTGGCTCTATGGGCAACCCGGCTTATGCTGAAAACTATTTCTACTGGAAACTGGCACCGACTTTGATAAAGTACTGCTCTCACGTATGTCAGGAGTTCGATTCCTAAACTGCCAAATAATTCAATATAATTAGCTAATTGTTTTTTTAATTGATTCATGTGTTTTCATTGACAATAAATAAGTCTATAAAATTTTAATTTGATCTCATTGTGGGATAGAAAATAAATCGTGTAAAAGATTTCACCCTGACAAAATGACAGACAGTGAGTAAATATAAACTTTTTAAGAACAAAATATTTTCCAAAAACATTGTCTTGTACACCCACACACAACATAGAAGGTCAACATACAACAGAGCAAAAATACACACACACACAAGATCACTCGCACTGTGTGGACAAGCAAAAGTACAGAGTCTGTCCTCTTAAACCTCAGGATCAGTTTCCGCTGCGAGAGTTTCGTCTCGATCAATTAACAAAGTTCTGGACATGTTTTGGTGTAAAGAAAAGAGAGATAATTGGTAACTCAGTAATAATAGGTTGATAGCGATAGTTTCCCTTATCTACATGGCAAATATAACACTTTCAAGCACCTTTGAAAAAAAAGTTTTAGTTATACATACAGTATATCTATAACAGATAACAATCTATTTATATCTGCCTATAGATAGATAGATTGATACATGGAATAGATAGATAGATAGATTTAGATAAAACAATTAAAATGTATAACTAAACAAGTAAACATCCAAGCGAAACTTTTTGAAATCAGTCGACAATATCTTCTGATCAAGTTAGGCGCGAGGAAATTGGCTTGGGCGGTGTAACTCTCATTTTCAAAAGAGTTGTGTATCTTAATCATGCGAGATTCTGCCCTACACATGAATGGAGAATTGCCTTTTTTTTCCCTCTCTCTTTTTCCTAATTTTCTTTTCAGAAAGTGTAAAGGCTCTAACATGAGTTTTCTGGGGCATTATGTCGCATGAATTCATTCCCAGGATGTGGACATGATTCCTTTATCTCGTACTCTAAATGTCAAGGGAAAAACGAAGAAGTAATACATGCCCTCAGGCCAAATGCAAACATTGCGCTTTGTTTAGATAGATGTAGTTGTTTTTTTTTTTTTTACATTAGCTCTAGAGTTTTATTACGGTATCCACAATCCATCCATCCCAGTGGCGCTACAGCCCTTGAAGGGCTCTGGCCTGCTTGCACACATTCCTCCATTCGGATCTCTCCTGGGCCTTTCGTCTCCACGCCCTAACCCCAAGCTGTTGCAGATCAGCTTCCACATCATCGATCCAACGCATTCGGGGTCTGCCTTTGGGTCGCCTGCCTTTTGGTTTTTGACGGTATACGATCTTCGCTCCCCTGTTATCTGGCATTCTTTCAAGGTGTCCTGCCCAACGTAGTCTGTTCTTTACGGTATCCACAAAGCATATATTAACTCACTCTGTATTTATGTATACAAAGTTTGTACACGTTATTTCTTCAACACTAAATCTCGGATTAAGCTGAAATTTTGCACAATTATTTATTTTTACCTGTGAAAAAAAGAATATATCAACAGATATGGACCGATTTGTTAATTATCTATTGGTAATTAATTATTTTGTTTAGTACAGAATGGAAAGAAATTACACGATAAAGCCAAACTAATCAATACATTTTTAGCGGCCCCCGTAAGGGGAAAAAGCCGCTATTAGGTTTGTGCAAAATGTCCGTCTGTCCGTCTGTCCGTCTGTCCGTCTGTCACACTCAGGGCGCCAAAACTAGAAGAGATACGAAAAATATTTTTTCACCATTAAAT
>JADKLZ010079391.1:15346564-15359769 GCA_021533235.1 Biomphalaria straminea | reverse complement strand
TGCTAAATGTGTATGAAACCACTACATAAAATGCCATTCTTTTTCTTCTTAATTGTCAAAACTCTAGGATCTTAAGGACTTTGGAAGTTGCCTTCATTTGCCTGTTTGAAAAAAAAAACGAAAAAAAAACAAACTTCTTTTTGGTAAAGATCAAAGCAGATGTAAAGTTTTACATTCTTATTACCAATGGCTCGTATCCCACGACGCTCTGGTCAGAAGTGAGGTCAAAAACCGAGCACACCGGGTTTACAACCATTTAAGTAGGAAACATAAAACGATTAAACACACACTAAATAACTAGCAATAATACACTTAATTATTCAAATCACTTCAATAAAAACCACGCCTTGAGAAACGGCATGTAAAGTTTGGGGCTTTCTTCCATCCCCGCCAGTGCAATGAACTCCATCATTAGGCACCCCAACTGGGTTTTCTGATTTCTTTCTCATTTGGAATGGTCTCCTCTAACGACCGTTTTCACCCCATTACGACTTTGAAACTGAGAGAAGCCTATCAAACATTTGTATCACTCTCTTAGATAACTTCGCTCCATTACATGTAAGATATGAATAACTTACTAGTGACTGTTTTCTTGGAGGTAATGAAAGGAAGTCCCGACAGGCTAGCTTCCCCTTGCGCCTGCAGCTCCGGACACCCTCTATGTAGCACTTGGTAGTGAATATTATTTAATCAGACCGTGAATCTCTGTGACGAAAATCAATTCGTCACATCAAGAACAAATTAAAAACTACTGAAAAAAAATCTTAAACCCAAAGAGTGTACGTGTATGGGGTTGTAAGAAAGGTGGAATCGAGAAGTTTATAATATTTTTTTCTCTTAGCTTCGAGTTTCTACATGGAAAAAAAATATGTAAAAGGAGTTAAATAGAACAAAAGTATATTTCCACTGCTAGAAGTTTTGGTTTGAAAGATTAAATATAGAAAAATGAGACCAGCTTATTCAAGGGGCGTAGCTAGGAATGTGTCTTCTTTTGGGGGCCCAGAGGGCTTGATCTCTTTGAGGGGCCCCTCCATTTTGCGTATTATTTAATATTTAATGTAAAACACCCTCACTAAGGATCCTCTCAATCCCTCAGGCCGGGGGGATTTTCAAATTCTTCCCTCCTCTCCCCCCCAGCTACTCCACTGGCTGAAGTCTTTATAGTGGGCTATCAAGCATCATACAGCATGTGAAATACAGATATGGCTTATTAACTCTTTCTCTCCGAATCGACGATACCAACGTTGATTCCAACAGAATGTGGTAAATAATTACGGAGAGAAAGAGTTAAATGTGAGCTCAATCGTTTCATGATTTTTCCCCTGAATGATTAAAATAAAATATGTTCATACAAATGTATTCTTTTATTTCTTCAACTATTCACAGAGCTCTGTCATACAAGTGGATAGTGGGTCGTCCTATTTAACTTTTGAATCCAAAATTGTTTACACACAATTAATATTTTTTTATTTGTTTCTCTCCCTTTCAAAGCAGACACCATGAGTATCAATATGTCGAATGGAGGGCAGGAGGCCAGTAACTCCTCCGACGTCATCGACTTGTCACCGCCTGTCTACATGTACGCCTACGTCACGCTATTCAACATCGTTATCTTTGTGGTTGGCGTCATTGGCAACGTCCTTGTCCTGGTGGTCATCGTGCGCATGCGCGTCATGAGAACGAGGGTCAACTATTTCCTAGTAAGCTTTTTTTTTTTTTTAAATGATTTGATTAGCATGTTAGAAAATGTTAATGCTCGTTTAATGTCGTAACTTGTCTGGCTTCATTTCATCGGAGATTGTCTTGCTTGTTTTCAAATTTCGATTCTGCAAGTTACCTGTTGTAAAGATGTTTTGAAGTTTGGTTTGACCTGGTCTGACTAAAGTTATAGGAGAGAACGCTGTGACCCGATCTTTGTATCATACCTATTGCACAATTAGGTAGTGGCATATAGACCAATCAATTCAATATACGGAGATACGGAAACTTCCAAAAAAAAAAACAACTAAAATATGATGTAGTGGACGTTTATGTGCAGAGCGAAAACTAAAATCTGGGTTGTTGGACATTTGTGTCAATCAAAATTAATAAAGTCTGTGTTGTTGGACATTGGTGTTCGAAAAATTAATAAAATCTGGGTGGTTGGACATTTGTGTCATAAAAAATTAATAAAAATCTGGGTGGTTGGACATTTGTGTTTAAAAAAAAATAAATAAAATCTGGGTGGTTGGACATTTGTGTCATAAAAAATTAATAAAAATCTGGGTGGTTGGACATTTGTGTCTTCAAAAAAATTAATAAAATCTGGGTGGTTGGACATTTGTGTTATAAAAAATGTATAAAATCTGGGTAGTTGGACATTTGTGTTTACAAAATTAATAAAATCTGGGTGGTTAGACATTTGTGTTATAAAAAAAATAATAAAATCTGGGTGGTTGGACATTTGTGTTTATAACAAAATAATAAAATCTGGGTGGTTGGACATTTGTATTATTGGAAATTAATAAAATCTGGGTGGTTGGACATTTGTGTAAAAAAAAAGTAATAAAATCTGGGTGGTTGGACATTTGTATTTATAAAAAAATAATAAAATCTGGGTGGTTTGACATTTGTGTTTGTAAAAAATTAATAAAATCTGGGTGGTTGGACATTTGTGTTATGAAAATATTAATAAAATCTGGGTGGTTGGACATGTGTGTAAAAAAAAAATTAATAAAAACCTTTGCAGTAGGTTTTTAATTGTTACATTCTAACATTACATTGTCTGTTTTTTTTTTTCTAAGAGATTTTCATGCCTTAGTGTGATTGTATTCTAATCAAAACATTATTTACAATACCTCTTTTAAATTGTAATTCTTTAATACTTAAAAGTGGGTACCTAAAAGTTTTAGTGGTTGCGTTACTCCGCGTAAGGTCAAAAAAAAAAATCTAAATTTATAAACATATCAAGGCATGACGCTCAACTTCTACAACTATACCTTGGTTGCCATATCCATGTAGTGGATACATCAATAACAAATTGTGTTCAGACACGTACGTCACCTTACTGTACATAGTCACCACTGGAGCTCCTCGAGTCAACCGATCATCTATTATTACTGAGATTAACCTATTTTGACTAACAAGATGGTGGATTTCAATTGCTCAGATTTTTTTTCAACAAAAAAAAAACAACTTAGCAACCATCAATGAAATCGCTTTACGGCGGAAAAGTGAAATGAAAAAGAATAGATTATAATCGGAAAGCGTGGTCAAGAGGCTAAGTGGGCTTGACCTTGGCTTGGCTACCTACAATGGGGCTCGAGTTGTGTTTAATGAGCGCCTAAAGCGCCCCTCCTCCCTTGTCCACAAATGAGATTGGACCAAAGCGCTCTGAACATGCTATAAACATAAAGGTAGCGCTATATAAAAGCTATGAACATAGAATATGAAAACATAACTTGAAGATTAAACGACCAAGGAAGCTATGTATAGAAACAATACAACCTATATGAATATCAACTAAGCATTCCTGGGATTATTCTTCATACTGCTGAAGACCGTGTCAATGGAGTTGAGCCGAATATTCTTCTAACTCTTCTAAGCATGCTCCAACAAACTGTTCTGTCAGGAAAAGAACAAAGTCAATTTCTATACGCTATTTTTGTTATATCTGGCATTTCGGGTGCGTGGACTAGAATGTATGGCGGAAGATCGAATACACCGGGAACCCCGCCATTATCATATGTTTCACCAAGTTAACCGTGCAGGACTCGCCATTAATGTAACAGTTCATTAATGGAACGGCGCATGGATTATATGGAAACTCTCTTTAACTCCGCACCGTGCAATGGGAAAGCTCTCGTGGTTTCCCATGGACTCTACCACAAGATTTGTGTTTTAGCCTAATCACTTTCTCTAGCGATCGTTTCCACCCTGAAAGCCTCGTTGAGGCAGAATAGCGAGCTCGGGCTGCTGAAGAGCATGTCAGTTTCATCGCACTGAGACACCATGTGGAGAAATTTATTCTCTGATAACACAGACAAAGAAAGCAGCAGTTCGTTGGAGAGTTTCCCCTATCTTCTTGCAGAGCTAACTCGCCGTGCACCAGTTTTCTTTTTCACTCAAATGACCATTTTTGTTGTGTAGTTTCGAACATTCAAAAATCAAATGGTTTACCGTATCGTCTTCTTGCTGGCAGTGTCTACAACGTGAATTGAATTTGAATTTAGCAAAATAATCTCCGACTGGACAGTGTCCCGTTCTGTGCCTAGCAATTGTAACCTCTTCTTCCTTGTTTAACTAACTCCATTCGTCTGATTTAAAGAGACTTTTTTCAAGTTTTCCCAGAACTCCCTGCCTGTGCTTCCGTATGCCCAATCTCGGTGCCACTTTTTCTCTCATTCAATGGTCTTTAGCCTGCTCAAAAGTCTGTGGCTCCCTCACAAGGTCCAGTTTGGTGCCAAGCTTGGCTACTAAGTCAGATGGCACGTTGTCTTCAATGTCACCATGCCCCGGTATGGACTGTAATGTCGTCCAAATTCTGTGTTTTTCTTGAAGGCGTCCCGCGTACGCCAGTGTTTATACCAGTGGTTCCGTTAGTGTTTCATCAGACTTTGCAATGACTTGCAGGGATGGCAATGAGTCTGTATATAGCACAATGGGACTGGATTTTGCTGTTTCCTCATCTGCCGCCTCATCTGAACATTTCTAAGTGGACGCTGATAAAGGGGGTACAACGAAATTTGTTTCCCTTTAATTAAATTTGACACTGGTATTTCCAGAGAATAAAAATTTATTTTCATGATAATAATTATTTGTAATAATATTTTAACAACGTGAAAAGGCACCATAAAATAAAATTACATATATTTTTTTTTCTTTAGTTTTTTTCATTTATTCCTTATTATTGCGATATATATTTAGTTTTTATTAACTAGTTAAGTTACATAAATTAATAGTATGAGTAAACTGTGTGTTTAATGTTTTATTTCGTGCATAGGGTAAACACGTAAATCTGTCTAAAAATGAGTTTAAAAAACAAACTATGATTTTATAATAGTTGAACTACAGCGGATATATTACAATCAACAATGTATTTGAACATGAACTGTGTACAACTTCTTAATAGCCTTGACTGACTCAACAGTATTATAGGGTATGGACGTGAATGCCTGATCTGTCAGCAGGTAAACACATCAACAAAATCAGTGACAACTATAAACAATTTTGGGTCTTCGCTCTTTGTAAAAGAACATGAAAAACTGATCTTGTTTTGACAATTCGCTAATGCTCCTATATCTGCAACTATGACTTTATAACTTATGACCTCCAGCAGGTATATTACAATGAACAGTGTAATTAATCATGAAGTATATACAACCCCTCAATAATCTTCAATGCGCAACAGTATTATATGGTCTGGAAGTGGATACGTTAACCTGTTTGTCTTTTGTGTTACTGTAAACGAAAGAATAATCTGAATTAACCATTTAAAAAACCCCTCTTATTACGTGTACGATCACAGATTAAATAGTTTCCACTTGCGCTTGATGAGACGCATAATGGGCATCTCTTAGAGGGATCATGTCTCCAATCAGGACGTTTTGAGAATTGCCAATATGAACAGCATGTATGCTCTCATGACACAAAGAAGACTGCTCTGGCTTTGGACATGTCACCCGTATGCCAGATGGTAGAATCCCAAAAAGATATCTTATATGCTGAGCTTGTGGAAAGAGTCAGACCCAAGAGCCGCCCAAGACTTACATATAGAGATGTCTGCAAGCGAGATATGAGAGCCACAGGCATCAACGAAAATATATGGAAAAACATAGCCAAGGACCGGAGTGCATGGAGACTGTTGCGTGCTGGGACAACCCTCGCTGAGAAAAAAAAATGAGGCTCCCTTAATCAAGAGGGAAATAAAGAAAGCTGCCCTGTCCGCTAGCCCTGAATCTGACGCATACGCATGCATTATATGTGACAAAGTCTGCCGCTCTAGAATTGGCTTGATTAGTCACTCCAGATTCTGCCCCGTCTCAAGACTAAACCAAAACCAGTGACTCATCTGGGCGCATCCATTCCCTCTCGAGACAAAAAGAGCCATATAGCACCTAAAATATTATGAACAACTTTTTTTATCTTCGCTCAATAATGAACATGAAAAAAATAACTTCTCTTGTTTTGAGCACTCGTTTATGCTCTTATATCTGCGACTATGACTTAATGATTGATGAACTTCAGCGGGTATATTATAATGATCATTAACCATATAAAACTTCTCAATAACCTTGACTGCTCAACAGTAATATATAGTCTGGACTTGGATGCGTTAACCTGTCTGTCTTGTGTGTTATTGTAAAAGAAAGAATCATCTGAATCAACCACATAAATAAGAGGACATCACAAACATGTGTTTACTATGTTCGTTACCTTGTGATAATTAATGCGAATTCAGAATATCGGAAGATTCGGACTCGGAATCCTATCAAATAGGTTTGCCATTGATATTGATTTTCAAATGACCCGAAGTTTGAGAACCTCTCGTGTACCCCCATGCAAACTATGTGTGTTGTTATTCGTATGTGTTTTTTAATTTGATGTGCATTGTAACATAAGAAACTGTATTGATCAATTGTTGTTCTATCAATATCAACTTACCGGAGGGGCCGAACACGTATTTTGCCCCCACCTCTAGTGGGAACCCGGAGGGGATTTTGAAAAATTTCCCCGCTTCCCCACCCTAGCTACGCCATTGACGATTCACACATATTTGAATTATTATTGTTCACATACCTCTCAAGACTGACTAAATGATTCGACGGCCGCTTTATTGGACTTTATTCTATAGTAAAGTTAAGTTCCCCTTTCAGACTTTGTGGTCTATGGGGCAGATGATGTAAAGGTCATCTGATTCTGTGGCCTACGGTTAACGAGGGTGTCATGTGGCCAGCACAACGATCAACCGCCTTTACAACTAATGTCAGGTACCCATTAGAGCTGGGTGGACTCAGAGGCGCCCAAGCATCCCGAAATAAAAATCCCAGGATTCGAACCCGAGACCCTCGGCTCAGTAGCCAAGCGCTTTACCGCTCAGCGACATTATTCCTTTCCTAGAATTAAAACAAGCGACCACCTCTCTATCCATTAAGGTAAAAAAAAAAACATAACTCTTTGAGACTGTTCCAGGGGCCGCTCTTTGACTTAGGAACGTGAAACAAGTTTAAGAACTGTTGACTCTAAACCATTCTTTATTGTAAACACTGATATGTAATATCACAGGCTGTGGGAAGTAAAGGCAGATAGTGCGTTTCCACGTCGTACAGAAACGGTGTCATGACTACGAGCTATTGGTATCTAGTTCCGAAAGCTTGCTACGTTGCAGGACAGTGTTCAGGACTTCTGTGACAATTGGTCTCGGTGGTATTCATTCAATTAATCTTTTTTATGCTTTTGTTTTCTTTGATTTTTTTTTTTTTGAAAGTCATTTTTTTTTATTCAGTACTGAAGAGATTACATTGCCATTAAAACATTTTTACAGTTTTACAGTTTATACAACCGTTCACGTTAAAATTATTCATAAACTGTCCAAACTTGACCGTCACTGGGATGTTCATCGTCTTTCGTTTTAGTTATTGGGATCCTTTCGGAAGGATCTGGCTATATTTCCTATGGAAGCCCAAAGGTTCCAAGAAATATAAAATGTTTGTTCCGTACTGCTCTTGACACTTCAGAGTTCGTATACACCCTATAAAGTCCTACATCTCACTCGAAATGCATGATCTTAGGAGTGTTGAAGGTCCAAGTCTTTGTTTTCTAGTAAAGTCCAACAGTTCTGGGACACATACACACGCCGAATTCCATAGATGGTGTGTTGTCAGTACTCGTCATTCTGAGAATGTGGGGGAGACATGTCTAAACAGGCTCTGGTATCCTGTAGTCGCAGATATAGATAGAAGCACCAGCGAGTGGTCAACAAAATATATCATGTTCATTAGAAATTCGAAGATCCAAAACTATCTATAGTCCCATTGATCTGGTGTTTTATACCCAACACTCTAAGCTGAAAACTGGCCTAATCAACAATGTTCTTGGGCGTTGCGGACAGACCGTAGGATTTTTTTTTCTTAACTTGTCAACCCAAGGCTGAGGCCCAGCTGCACAACAGTGAGCTCAGGAGTTTAGAAAACTACATATATGATTATTCTTTACAAATTGTCTGGTCCTTCATTTTTTCACATTAAGGTCAACATCGTTCAGAAATAGTGCAAACTTGACAATCAGGGTGAACACTGTTTTTTGTTGTAGACGCGATCAAAGTTTTTGATATGTCACAAAGTTGACTTAACCAACTTCTTGCACTAGACCAGTGTCCAACACTTTACGCTGAAAATTTGGGCTGATCAACAATGTTCCTGGACGTTGCAGTACTCTACTAGTGGACGGACCGGTATGATTTCTTGATGGTAGCTTGTCAACCCAAGGCTGAGGCCCAGCAGCAATACAATGAGCTCATGAGGAGTTTAGAGGACTACATATAATCTATGATTGGTTATTCGTTACAATTTGTCTGGTCTGGCGATAATTTTTTCCCCAATGAAGTCCCGGGACAACTGACGCTATCACAAGAACAAAAGAAGAATTAAGTCTAGGCAGTTGACTAACTTGAACAATGTTTAAGCTTTAAAGGCCAGAGTCAGTAATCGATGTTATCACCTGAAAGTCCTACTACCAACAAATATTGACATAAATAAACAAAGTCCCACTATCCGTGAAGTCACTCACAAAGTCCGTCTGGTATGGTTTGGAGCTCTGCTAAGTCAGTGGCGTAGCTAGCAGTGTGCAGGTGGTGCGGGCCGCACAGGGCATCAAGTGGCGGGGGGGGACATCAAACTGAGGACAAACTTTCTCAGTAAAACTACACAGTGTAATTATATAAACAAAGACATACATTTTGTTTGTTTTTTGGTAATCGAATTTTTGTGAAATAGCAAAGCTTCACTAATGAATACACACTATATAGAAATCAGAAACGTTTCGCTGTTTTTATAACTTTTTTTGTTGGAGGGGGGGGCATCATGAGGAACTGCCGCACATGGCATCAAATACCCTAGCTACGCCACTGGCTATGTGTCTAACAAGTTTCATTCAGTAATGTCCGAACTTTGACCAGCGGGCCATGACAGGCCCAAGCTAACTGTCCCTTTACAACTTCTGCCAACTGTGCGTAAGAATGTGACAATGAAAAATTGAACAATTTTATTTGGTTTTGCCCCAACGTACAAGGGCTATAAAGGCATTGAAAGCTACAAATGCAAACAATATTTAAAACATATCGAAGCCCCATAAGTCTCGGTGTGACCAATGACAAGTGTTAAGAAAATGTATATGTAAGACAAATGATTTACTAACAGAAATATAGGAAAGAATAACAGGAAGCAACAGAGCATTTTATAGCACCCATCATTTACTTAAGAGCAAAACAATATTAAGGAAAACCATGAAAATGATATACAAATCCATAATAAGACCAGCAGCAATGTACGCAAGTGAGACCTGAATACCGACTAAGACATTTAAAAATTTAATTAATACTTGTTAACGAACAATTCTTAGGAAATTCTATGGTGCTATACAGGCTGAAACAGGGTGGAGGACACGCACTAACCATGCGATATATCGACCCACAGATAGAAAGAAACCTACTGCGTTGGGCATGTCATCTTGAAAAAATGTCAGATAACAGAGGAGCGAAAATTGTATACTGACAAAAAATAAATACAGGCGACCCAAAGGCAGACCCCGAATGTGATGGATTGATGATGTGGAGGCAGAGCTGCTACAACTATGGCTTAGGGTGTGGATACGAAAGGCCCGGGAGAGAGCTGAATGGAGGGATGTGTTGAAGCAGGCCAAAGCCCTCCATGAACTGTAGCGCCACTGGGATGGATGAATGGATATGTCGCCTACGGCTACAAAGTCTGAGCACCACTGGTTTAAGGCTCGTGTTGGCTTAGTAGTAACACGATTAGCTTTTGAACCAAGGGGTCTCCGTTTCGACTCTTTGTCGTGCTAAATTTCGGTATTTTTAAGACGCCAATGAGTTGACCCCATTCACATTTTACTTGACATTAGTTGGGGTAAAATAAAGGCAGTTGGCCACATGACAACCTCGTTAACAGTCGAGCATAGAAACAGAAGACAATTACCTTGAAAGGGATACTTTAATCTACCTGTATTGTTTGTTTGGTTTTACATGTTTCGGATGTTACTTCGGAGTTGAAGATAGTTATTTCCTAGTCCAAACCTCCCGAAGAACGACGGGGGATGGGAGCGGGCAGGGTTTGATCCCGGGACAATCGATAAATCCAAATGACAGTCCAGCGTGCAAACCGATCGACAAGGCAGTCATCCAGTCTTACAAAATCTAAGAAGATTCTAGAAATAAAAAATCATCCTTTGGGTCAGGATTTTGTTATTTTACCATCACAAAAGAGATACAAGACACCGATAGCAAAGACAGACACAAAAACTCTTTTGTTCCTCTGGCAATCAGAGCATTAAACAGAACCAATCTAATGTAAACTTTTTCATTTGTAAATTGTGAGTGAGTCTGGTGTGAATGTGTATTTTTTTAAATAATGTTTTGTTTTGTATAATGCACATATTGTAAGACAAATTTCCTTACGGACAATAAAGATTATTATTATTATTATTATCACTGGGTTAATGATTTAATTTGTTTTAAGTTGGAATCTTGTTTGATTGCAGGCCAGTTTAAGTGTTGCTGATCTGTTGGTGCTGGCTGTCTGTCAACCCTCAGCCATGTTGGAGTTCTACACAAGAGAGCAGTGGGTGCTGGGATACTTCATGTGTAAGTTGAACTCAAAAGAAGTTGAATTTTTCTTATTATACTTTTTAAATATAATTTTAATAGTTAATTATATGCCATTATAAACGGTTCTCAAAAAATACTAAAAGTGACAGAATGACTATAAGATAAAGAATTACATTATTAACATAATTGTTAAATGCATCTTTAAGAAACGACTACCTTTTCATCGGCTTCAAAAGGTTTAGAATAGCATAAATAGTCTCATTCAGACAATCGGATCTAGATCTACATATAAATCATGCTTCAAAAAATATATAATAAAATAGAAAGCATGAACTCTAAACCAACAGTGATATCAGTAGCGTAGCCCGGGGGGGGGGGGGGCTGGTGGGGGCCCAAATTTGAAAAAATCACACCGTGCCCCCACTTGATGAGGGTACCCCGATGAGTGACAAGATATCGAATGTCAAAATGCAGGGGGGGCCCTAATCAAGTCCGTCCCCACACTCACACAAATTCCTAGCTAACCACTGAGTGATATGTCTTAGTCGAAAATGTGGAGTACTTTACACGTACTGATTACGTAAAAGTTCCTAAAATTAGAGATAATATAAAACTTTAGATTGCCTAAAATTAGATATAACATACAACTAAAGATTGCATAAAATGAAATCTTGTCTAAAAATTAAGAATTGCCTTTAGGCAAAGACTGCTTAAAATAAAAGATTTGAAATCCAATCATTGCTTTACACTTTACAGCATACGTTGCTCAGACGTAAGGATTTTCTTATAAATACTTTTGCCAATATTCAGAAATTTAAACACCAAATATGTACCATCTACCATGAAAACATGTTTCGAATGAAATGTATATATTTCTTTTTGAGCAAAGAAATATAATTATAAAAATATTAAAGACACTATGAATCAATGTACGTTAAAGTTCGATAGACAACAATGTTTTATTTGTCTAGCATTGGAAATCAAATTAAATATGTCTTCTTTTTTTTTTCAAGCGTTAACATACAGAGCCTCAAATAGCCTACCTATGCAAAATGTTCTTTGCCTATTCTGTGACATGAAACTGATTTTAAAATAAAAGAAATAATAAACGTTTTTATTATTTGACCCCTTGCTATTGATGTTGTATTTCCATATAAGAAATATAAACACCAGATAAGATAATTTTATTACAATGAAAACTTACGTATCATTACATATGATTTTGGATGCACATTACATTTCTCAGTCTGGTATATTCTGGTAATAGAACTCCGTAGCCAATAAAAAAAAAATAATTACATATGTAAAACGTAATTAACTGTGATTAGAACTGTGATCCAGAGAAAGTTTTGTTTTGGTAATTTTTTTTTATTTCTTTTTCATCAACATACCCTGCCCCTTATATAACAGTCATATTTTTTTTTTATTTCTAGGCAAGCTCATTCCCTTTTTAGAGCACTGGACACTTCATGCATCAGTGCTTACTTTGTTACTCATCGGATTTGACCGCTACTTGACCATCTGCCACCCTCAGGTCAGCCTTTAGTACTATTGCATTGTCTTGTTAATTAAAATAGTCCGGTATTCACAGATTGTATCAACTCACTCTGTCTGTCTGTCTGGGTGGAACTTTCTAAAACTTTTTTTTCCACTTCCCAGTATCTGATCAAGTGAAACATTTGCACAAAAATTCATAATGGATCAATTTTAATAAATGATCTAATTAGTTAATCAATTAGTGAGAATTAATTAATTGTGTTTTATATAGAAAGGGGAGTCATCCCTTGAAGTATTGATAGCTATCGCAGTAAATGCGCTCTGCTTCCCTTTATATAGGAGTAAAGTTTCCCTTTCAGACCTTGTGTTCTAAAGGGGACTATAGGGCAGTTAGTGTAAAGGTCAACTGTTTCTGTGGCCTACGGTTAACGAGGGTGTCATGTGGCCAGCAAAACGACCAACCGCCTTTACTTTTCCCCAACTAATGTCAGGTACCCATTAGAGCTGGGTGGACTCAGAGGAGCCCGAAGATCAAAATGTAAAAAAAAAATCCAAGTCTTCACCAGGATTTGAACCCCGTCTCCGCTCGGAAGCCAAGCGCTTTACCGCTGAACCTTCTCGCCTCCCTTCCCTTTATATAAGCTCTATTTTTTTAAGCATTTATATTTTTTAGCCTTGTTGATACAATGGATTTCCGTCAAGATTTATTAATAGACATATTACTGGATGGCTCCTTCTTTCACGATGCGCCCAGATAGTTCACTGTTTTTTTTTATTTCTTCTCTTTGAGTCGGGTCATAATCTGGTGCTACTAAACAAGCCGCTTCTTGAGAGGCAACGTTGGCCAAAGTTCATGCATATCAAGGCATCTTTTTTAGGGCAAGCAGCT
>JADKLZ010079391.1:15318165-15339814 GCA_021533235.1 Biomphalaria straminea | reverse complement strand
CTGACCAAACCGAACTGAGCCCAAACTTACCTCTGACCAAACCGAACCAGGACTTTAAAATGTGGGTTTGATTCCCCTTCAAGCCTATCCCTGCCTCGTGTATTTGTTTATAAAACATTCAGGACAATGGTTTCAAAATATTCTAACAAAAAAATATTTTAAAATGTGCTGCTTGATAAAGAAATAATTGAATCATTCTTTAACATTGTTCTTTACATTTCATTACATGGCATCTTGCATTCTCTTTCTATACTTCTGCTCTCATTGTTTGTTATTGCATATTGTCATTCAAAATGTAACCTAATTATGAAAATTTCATCGCCAGAACATATCTCGCGTTTACTCGTTTTTTGCATTCTAGGACATATTATTATCATATATAATAACCATTGACAAATTTATTTCAATTATCGCTGAGAAAATAATTCTTGGAATCACGCAACTATAATTACTACATGAACAAACGGGAGAGTCTGACCACGCCGTCCCTCTTTATCAGAGACTCGCCTATTATCGATAGTAGGTCAACCCCAAACAATACGATTCAACTTGATGGCGTCATCGACTGGATGCTATGGAACGGCGGTTCAAACGCGAATAATTGGCGCTGTTTAACATAGTAGTTGGGCGCCCCAGTGGACTCATTGAGGAGGGAGCAGTCCTATGAGGGTGGCAGGTTTTTAAGAGAATAACACAAGACACGTCTTTCAGGAGACGTTCAGACTTTAACCCTTGAGTGACTCATGAGGATAATTACACACTCCACTGAGCATTGTCAACTATTTCTCCCTTGACCGCTTCTATCATCACTCTTCCAGGGTTTTGTTTGGGTCACTGAACTTTTTTTTTTTAATCTATTTGTTTCTAGTTCTTGTTGGCTATTTATTTGTTTAAAAACTTTTTTTTTTGTTGTTGTTGCGAAATGTGCAGTCTTAGATTGGTTTACAAGTTTGTAGGGCTTTGAAACATGAAGTTTAACAAGTTAAAACAATGCATTTTTAACCAGAAAAACAATAGCAAAAAACAAAGCTTATATCAGTGGCGTACCTAGGGTAGGGGGAGGAGGGGGGAGAATTCGAAAATCCCCCACCTCTGCCTCCTTAAAAGGGGACCCCCGAATTAGTGTTTTTTTTTTACTTTAAATATTAAATAGTACGAAAAATGTAGGGGCCCCCAAAAAATTCAACCCTCCCCCGGGCCTCAAAAGGATGGCAAATTGCTAGCCACGCCCCTGGCTGGTATGAAGTGTAATCAATTAGTTTGGATCAGGCATGTAATTAAGACCTAGGCTAACATCAATAAATTTGTGTCATAAATTTTATGTTTACCATTTGTTTTTGTTTAGCGCTATTACGCGCTTTTAGCTTATTCAATACGCCATGATCCAATCACATATCTGAACCAGTTTGGTAAATGGGGGGGGGGGAGGGAGAGAGAAACGAGCATTTGGATGAGCTTGACCGTAATAGTTTCGAAAAGAATTTACAAGAAAAATAAAGGAAAGGGGGACAGGCTCAATTCGAATTCGTACCTCACGCCTCCACGGGTAGACGTGCTAACTAGCCTGCTAATGAGATACTTTTGATTAGAGAAGATTATATAGTTATATATATTGGTCAGAATAGCGCAGTCCACAGCAGCCCTTTCTTAACTTAAAATAATATGGAAAGATAAAGGCTTGGCCCTCGGTACCAAAATCAGACTGATGCGCTCCCTGGTCAAGGCCACATTTCTATATGATTGCGAGTCTTGGACCCTGACTGCAGAGCTAGAGAGGAGGATACTAGCAATGGAAATGAGATGCTACAGAAGAATCCTAGGCATCACATTTAAAGACCGCATCACAAACCAGGAGATTAGAGACAGGGTTACTGTAGCGATCGGACCCCATGATGACCTGCTAACTACTGTGAAAAAACGCAAGCTCAAAATGTAGGGCCATGTAACAAGATCTTCGGGGCTCGCAAAGACCTTCCTCCAGGGAACAGTACCAGGAAAAAGAAGATGAGGCAGACAGAGAAAACGATGGGAAGACAACATTAAAGAATGGACGGGCCTACCACTGAAAGAAGTTTTAATCAGGGCAAAGGATAGAGAGGAATGGAGAAAGACGGTTTTCAAGTCTTGCTTGGTGCCCCAACGGTCCACCAGACTAAGGGATAGGTAACAGGTATATAGTTATATATTGTTTGTTTCCATTTAGAGCAGAGACATATAAAGGGACTAATTTACCTCGTACCACCACTTCAGTCAAGTACAATTTCTTTCCCTTGTTCGAGATACCAAATAAAATAATTAATTACCAAAAGTTTATTAACTAATTCGTTTTTTTTATTGAATATTAAGTTATCAGGTAAAAATACATTGTGCACAATTTCAGCGTGATCCGAGATTTGTTAACTTGACGACGCCTTTTTTTTTTTTTAAAAAGTCGGCGACGCCACTGTTTTCCAACATGCCTCATTCATGCCGAGCATCAATAATGGTATCCGGAGAAATTAGAAGTGTAATGAAAAAAAGTATTGGGCGGATGTGATAACAATACTCACATGGGGTCAGACAACCGGTGTGGACCTCCAGGTCTAGTTCATGGTGAGGCAGATGGCCGTACGACTGAAAAGGCTCTTGTCCGTGAGCGACAGAGACAGGCTCGTCATGAGAAAAGGATGAGCAGAGTGGCGCCCCTCCCCCCCATACAACATGGATTTAATTAATGACCAGGTTTTCGGTACTTCTAAACTGAAACCTCTCCTTTCACTCCTCACCTCCCCCAAATGTTCCATCTCGGTCAACGTCTTCCCCCACCCCCCCCCCATGGCAATGACCATAAAACATGACACGCGATCACCATTTTTTTTGGCCGAGTCTGGATCTCATCGACTCCTCGTTTGCGGTCAAGGTGTAGTGTAAAACAAAGACCCAAGGGAGGATAATTCTACCGAGATTTTTTTTTCTCTTTTTACAGTTGTAGATGACATGTGGTCTCCCCTTTCTTTCACGTGACATCACCGCAATGGGCGTGTCGGTATGGATGGCGATTTTTTTTCCCTTGACAATTAAACTAGACCAGTCTTAATTTGTTTGACACGTTGATTCTACCGATCAAGCCACAACCCAATTTTGTTCTTGTCTAATTCTTGTTGAACGCTCTCTGATATTCTTCGAATGTCATGGATAGAGTGTCCCTTTTCATTTCAGTGTCAAAACTAAGTGATGACTTAAAAATGTTCCAACTAGAAAACAAAGGGATCCGATTTTTTAAAATGTTAACCATTTACAGAGGCTGTACTAGACTGGGTACACAATAAAGAGGTTTCGCCATCTCTACCATTCACTAACATAGAAAAGTGTTAGCTTTTAGTTTATTACTTTATACTACTGAGTCATTCTGCAATTACAGACTTCTAATGTGCATAAAGCCATCCACCATTTATATTACTGATTTGTATGCAATTCATCTAACCATGTATTACAATTTAAATATCATAAGCATATGAAAACAGATGTCGTCAGGGTGTGATGAACAAAAGAAGTGGTAACTAAATGGTAAGGCTCTGACTTCACAACCGAGAGGTCTCAAGTTCAAATCCCGGCGAAGACGACCTCAGAATACATCCAGCTCTAATTAATCCTTTACCAACATTGAGGCGGTTGGTCGTTGTACTGGCTACACGATACCCAAGTTGATCATTCGGCCACAGAAACAGATGAACTTTACATCATCTGCCCTATAGATTGCAAAGTCTGAAAGGCTTTTTTTTTTTTCTATGATGTACTTATGTCTACTACCGAGTAAATTACCCTCATAAGTCATCTATAATAGATATTCCTAATGTTGTATATTTCTGTAGCCTCGTTATTTAAGTCGTTATGACAGAGACATGTACTCTCCTAGCGAAATGAAGGCACTTTGTCTCAATCATTTGGAGATCAATCCAGGGCAGGCATTAGGTAATGGGAGGCCCTAGACCAGGTGAATAAAGTGGCACCAAATGAAATTGAAAAAAATTATCGCAAAAAATAGAATAAAATCTAGTTTAAACATACCTGTAGTTTTATCTGAGTCAACAAGGAAAAAACAACAAAAAAAAAGTATATATTAAGTGTATCAATTAGTTTGGATCAGTCATGTAATTAAATTTGTAATAGATCTAGACTAAAATAATACATATGAGGGATTAGAAATATTTTTTTTCGAATTGTTTTGTTTAGGCAATTTTAGCTTTCTCCATACGCTATGATCCTATCACTCGTCTGGACCAGTTGGGAAAGGAATGGGGTGGGTGCGAAAGAATGAGGTATCTGTGCAAATGTTGAAGTGATCGCTTTTTAAATGCATTTATATTTTTTCAAAAAGTTGAATGACCTGAATTCAAACTCGAGGGATCAAGCCTCCCCAAACCAACACACTTTCCACTGTGCCAGGGAAGTACTTATGACAATAGAAACTTTTATACTTGTACATTGTATAAAGCGAACTAATCCAACTTATACCACCATATTAGTCAATTAAAATTTCTTTCCTATGTTCAATACCAAACAAAACTATTAATTACCAATAATTAATAAATATTTTTTTTTAAATCTGTGTTTTGTAAGGTAAAAGAAATAATTATGCAAATTTCAAAAATTTCAGCTTGATCCAAGATTGGGTGTGGGAAAAATAACGTGTACAAACTTACCAGACAGACAACTAGTATATATAAGCTTGGTCAAAAAAACAACGAAGACATGACACAGTTTATGTCGAAATCAATCCTTTTCAAAGAATTCTTTATTGCCAATCAAAGTCGATACGGTAACTCTCCTATGCATTACTTGAACCTGTATCTCACTTGTCTGTGTTCATGATTATTTGCAAATAAACCCATTTGTTTGACCACTTCTTCTAAAACCATACAGCTTTTCATTAGCATTTTTGGCCTACTTTTTTACCAAAAGGTCTAACATTGGTAACCTTTCAAAAGAATCTTAACTTTCGTTAGTAAACTAGTCATGGTAAAAATTTAAAGCTAATCTAGCAGACATTGAGCAATAGACCTTTCTTATGTTTGAGATTTTATCCAAGTTTCGCTGTATTTTGCACTACAAAATTAAAAAAAAAATTTTTCGAGGCCCCATCACTTCGAGGCACTAGGCCGCTGCCAAGTTTACCTATGCCTCGCTGGGGGCGCCCCCCCCCCCCCCCCCCCACGCAGGAACAAACTACAAAGAAAAAAAATAAATATAATTTCTTTGAGATATAAATCTCATAACTTATGAACATTTTCCAGTTTTAAAAGCTTAAACCATAGTTATCAATTCCAAAGCATTATAGTGATTCTGTGCAATCCTTTTTTTAACTGGATGCTAATACTTTTGGCCATATTACAGATTTATGGCTTGTGTCCTCGAATATTGCCTGGCCAGTGGGAGAGTCACCTTACAATGTAAAGTTGCCAAGTAACGATCTACTACCGAATGCCATGTTGCCGATTGGGTTCATTTTTTTCCCCAGCCTCTTCCTTGTCTCCCATTAGGACGAGAGACTTAAAAAAAAAAAGACAAATGAGTCTGAGTTTGTTAATACTACCTGGCAATGTTCGGTTTCACATAGCCAGAGAAAAAAAAAAGTAAGATATAGTGTTCTTTGCCATGTTGGCTTGTGAGATTTGTTTAAACACTCGCAGGGGGAAAAAAATGGATTAGTCGAAAAGACACAGAGCTAGGGGTCGATGAAAAGGATTCTACTAATGAGCGAGACAAAATGTTGATTGATTGGGAAAGGGAGATTATCCACATCGATACGAAATGTCACGATGTGATTATTAGGCCTTTTTTTTCTCTTCCTAAATAAATGCTTAAAAATTGAAGGTGAAAAAAATGCAAACGTAAGTTTACCATAATAAAATTAACTTTGAAAACTTCATAAAGAGTTTTGTTTTGAATTCTTTATTTAGTACCTACCTTGATGCAGTAGCGGTCTTAGGGGGTGGCAACTGGGGCAACCGCCCCAGGCCCCGCGCCTGAGGGGGGCCCCGCGCTGGGAGATTTTATTGTCACCAACTTCGAAAACCAAATGAGTGGTCATAAACAAGGACTTGTTACTCAATTTTTTCCCAGTATACCAAATATACCAATTGCTATTTAAGATTAAGATTTTTATTTCAAAATACCGTTTTGTTTCGGTAAAGACAGACGAGTCTTAGAGGCTATCATCGTTTAACGTTCACAATAAAAACACATAAGCAGAAGTAACCATTCCTAATCGTTTCGACGTCTAATCGGATTTTATTTAAAAAATGCGTAGTGATAAAGTTTGAACTACTATTTGCATTATGAAAAAGTGTAGCCTATATGAAAAATACATTTGCAGTAACAATAATGGAATTTTTGACCAATTGATTATTTAATGAAAATAGTCAGTGCTTTTTTTTACCGTCACGTCGTACGGCGTACTTCACTTTTTTTTCAATGTGGGGAAAAAATATTAATTTTCTTGAATTTTAGCGTTTATTATTAATTTATTAACAGTTAAAAAATTAGGCAATCCATTTATTTTTTTTTATAAAAAAGCACTGAAAATAACTAAACAATTGTACTGTGTATTCTCGACTGTCGCTGGTGATACGTTCTAAGACAGCACGCAAAGGTCTGCTTTTCGCAGTAAGCTGTTTAATTTCATAAACGTATAATATTTTTCGGATATAAACAGTATCACCAGTTGGTGTGCTTATACAGTTATTTCGGCAAATCAGCTTCCAGCATGACATATTTTTTCCAATTGGCTACTGTGTGAACGTGTTGAAAAAAAAACAAAACAAAAAAAAACGCGGGAGTATTTTTAGCGGTCCCAGAAAGGGAAAAGACGCTATTAGTTTTGTGTGGAATGTCTGTCCGTCCATCCGTTGCGTTTAGATCTCGTAAACTAGAAAAGTTAGTGAAAATCCGACATCATAATATTTAAGACCATTCAAAGTTCTGATGCAACGGCTACTTTTTTGTTTCTAAAACCGAAAAATCTAATTTTTAAATCGCTTATGCAAGCAGTTTCTTTCAGAAAAATACATCACTTTTACAACTATTCATTATTAATGTTAACAAAAACCGAAAGCTCTGTAATATAAGAGATAATTGATTACCCTTTTTAAACAGGTTTATATGAAAACGTTTTTTTTTTTCATTTTTTTAGACATTTGTATTGCTAAGTTAAGTAAGTTTTGTTATACTTACTACTACATTTACACAGAGAAAAATCTATTTAGTAAGCCTATGTATATAAGTTGGACATAATTTAAAACAACAATTAATAAGTAGTTTTTCATATCACGTGTCTTAATGTGGTAAAGTAATCAATAAACTTCACTGGGGCACTACACAAGATCTGTCAACCTTCTTTCTCCATTCTACTCTGTCATTTATTTGTCATTGATAGAATTTCATTGTGATGTTCTTTCTGAAAATATTGAAACCTCCTTTTTTACCTGTCTGGGTGGACCACTTCAGGGGCAGATTTTGAGTTTATGTTTCCACACAAACTGTCCTTGTAACCTTGTTTTTATAAATTATTTTTTGAAAAAAAAAAACGTGATACAGTCTTTCCGAAAAAGTCGGGTCTTCGAAAGTGAATGGACCACTGTAACTCCTATAGAACACTTTATTCTTAAAGAACATCCTATTGGCTTCAATTAGCATAGTGGGAGAGGCGACATACTATTAGTAGTGGCGAGTGTTTTTTTTTATTTGCATCTGTTGATGCAGAACAATTAAAATACAGTGTATAATGTATTTCAGCGGCCAATAGTAAACCAGCAGTACCCTACGTAATGTTCTATGTTTTGTTACAAAAATAAGGCCCACAGCTTTGAGGCGAACATACTGTATTGTTATTGTTGCAGCATTAGAGAAGGATTAGCCCGTTAGCGAGATGTGGTGCGATATATATATATATATATATATATATAGTCTACCTTTACAGCTAGGGGCCCCGCACATGACGCTCGCCCAGGGCCCCGCGCACTGCTAGGGCCGCCCCTGCCTTGATGACATAAATTAATGCTTCGGTTTTCCGGCATTTTTTTTTGATGACGCTAAAAATGACATCACAAAAGCTCATAATCGTCTCCCTTTACAGGGTTATTAACAGAACAAACGATTTCCCTCTCCTAATCATTGATGGAATGAAAACTAAAGCCGAGAATACAAAGGCAACGAAACCAAGAGAGAGAAAAAAAAGGTATTCATCTTCTTCTCAGTCAACTGAACTTTCTAAAGACAGGCCTGGGCCATGGAGAATGGAAGCGGGCGAGGTGGATCGGGCTGAAGCAAACACAAAAAAATGGTTATTACAATTTTAACAAAAGTGGGCGCTGCAAATGCACCGTAATTCAAGTGTGTGTGCGTGTGTGTGTGAGCGTATATTTGCTTAAGTAGTCAAGTGTCACAAAGAATACGTTTTAGTGAGATGAATTCTCGGATACCGAGCATGCTGGGATACTTGATACTGACAGGCATGCGTCATAAGTGCAATGACATTTCGTCACATCCAAATGTTCCAAGAAGAATGATACTGGTCACTTACCCACTCTGTCACATGAAATTGATGAAGAGGTATGATACTGGTCACTGGCTACTTTGTGACACCAAAGGGGCACCATTATAACCCATTCAAAATGGGCTCAACAAAATGCAAAATACATTGAACCATTTCTTCTTCATCTGTCCATTAGTCTTTCGGACCTTCGGGGCACCACACGTGATCTAACAACCGTCTCTCTCCGTGTTTTGTCAGGATCACAACCTTTTCCACAAATAGGCCAATCTATTTCTTGACTGCCTTCGCTTCCTGTGTCTGCCTGAAATGCCTCTAATTCTTTTCCTTGGTACTGTTCCCTGCAGGAAGGTCTTTGCGAGTCCTGGGGAACTGGTCGTACAGTCTTGCTTTTTCGGACATTATGGGATCTAATCCCAATAGCGACCCTGTAATACCTGTTTCGTATTTCCACGTTAGCAATTTGGTCTTTCTATGTGGTGTTCATACATTTATGCAAATACGAATAACAAACAAAGCATCTATAAATAGAAAATCTCTTTATGCATAACTTGTTAGGATCTCGTGATCCAGATGGAACAAGTGAATTTCGTAGTAGATCTAAACACACGTTTGACCGTAGTACAAGAAGTCGATCTGACATTAACGTGTTGCATCTGCTGCTAATTGTATATTGAATTCTCCTCTTCCCTCCCCTCCCCCATTCCATTTGTTACCCCCCAAATCACATTTTCATGGGCGCATTAACTCGATAGAGCCCCTGCAACAGCTCGCACTGCCGATTTGCAAAAGCCAAGACTCATACAAAATGGCGCGGTATCTATTTTAAACGGGGCGTTTGTGTGCTCGACTTTTAGTGCGCGGCTAAATGAACGATAGTCTATTGACACTGATAGCAGCTGCTCGTCAGTGCATGACGGCCGTAACAATAGGACAGACCTGATTTCTACAAAGCAGTGGGGGGTGAGGAAGGAGGAGTCGAGCAGGTTGAATTGCCATGCCATTAAAACTTACAGCGTGTTGACAATAGATGCTGTACTGTATCCACAGATGCATGCGATTTTCTAGGGGTTTTTATTCTTATTTATTTTGTTTATTTGGCTTTGTTCTTATTTTTCAAATATTTGAACACATCTGTCTGTCCTTACGTCTGTCTATGAAGCGCACTGATGTCGTTTACAACGTGCAGTTTTCTAAAAGCGTTTTTCATTTATTCCCACAATGATAGGATAGTCTTCAGGATAGAAGACTCAAAAGTAAAGTATCCATTATACACAAAACACTGAACCATAATCTTCAATTACAAAAATAAAACTTAATAGCAACGTACTGGCAAGCACTTTTTTGAAGTAACATCTGTATTATAAGATAAGATGGAAGGTCAGGAAGAAGGATTTCATTCAGCACATACTCACATCTTCCCATTTTTAGGTTGACAACCTTTCTAGACTAAGACTGAAAGACTGATTAATTCATCCTTATTGAAAGTTGCTATAATAAAAGCTTATATCAACTCACTCCTTCTGTCCGGTACAATATTTTTTCCCGTTATTTCAATCTCGGATCTAGTCGAAATTTTCTTGTAACTGGTAAAAGAAGAATAAAAAAAAAATAAAAAATTATCCAATTAGTTAATTAAGTATTGGTGGTTGATTCTTTTTTTTTTTGGTAGTGAACAAGGAAAAGAAATTGTACTTGACAGATGTGGTGGTAAAGGGTTGAGTTGGTGCCCCTGGTGCGGTTTAGACCTCGAGTTTGAATTCAAGTAGTACATTTTTTTTTAAACATACATTTAAAAAGCGATCACGGTAATAGTCACACAGATACCCCCCTCCCTGCCCTTTCTTCCCCACTCCTTTTCCCAACTGGTCCAGACAACTGATAGGATCTTGTCGCATTCAGAAAGCACGTGAGATTGCTCTAAAGAAATACAAAGGGTACAAATATTCCTAATCGCACAGATGTTTTATTGTTAGTAAAGTCTTAAAAGATCTATTACAAATTGAATTACATGACAGATCCACATTAATTGATACAATTACACTTAATCTAAGCTTCGTTTTTTTTTAAATTATTATTGTATGTTTTTCTTGTTTTCTAATTCAACTTTTAAAACAACAAAAACAAAAAACAAAAGAGTACAGTCTCAACAAAGAAACATTTCACGGTAGAAGAGCGGGCCCTTTCGAAACAACCGCCTGGGGAATCCACCTCCCAAACGTTTCTAAAGATTAAACACCAAAACATAAACAAAAGAGCGAGTAGGGGAGATAATTTAAGCTAAATCTATTAAGCTAACACTGTAAGCCAGAAAAAAAAAAAAGAAAAAGACGGTACGTAGAGAACACTAAATCTCCCAGGCTTAGCTTCTTGGTCAACGTTGAACTGCCCCCGGGTCAGCCAGTAGCTTTTAAAACCCATTCAGGGACATGTTCGGACACTTCATCGCCAATCTCTGGGGCGTGTTCCGTAGCTGCCAGAGACCGGAAGTAATGCCACCGGCCCTAAGGTCTCTGTCTTCATTAAGGAGCTTGGGAGTTAATTGCTTAAGGTTCCTGTACCGTTAGCGTCTGGCCGGACTAATGCCCATGTCGGCGTTGAACCGGAAGCTAAAAAGCACTTAAACTTTTGAACGCGACAAGGTCAAGTATGTCTAGGAAAGACAACTCGTTAATTCTCCATCTATTTTTATTTTTTACAGCTTTTTTTTTTGTGTTTTTTAGGCCAAGTTTTAAACTATTTTGGCCACGCTTTTAACTATTTGACCAAGCTTTTAACTATTTTGGCCACGTTTTTACCGACAGAAACCAAACACTATTTTATTGTTGTGGATATATAAAAAAATAATTTCTCAGCAAATTGAAAGCTATGAATGTAAGATAATTTGCCGATCAGTTAATGGACTGAGATATTAATTAAAACGCATGGTCTGGATTGGGGTGGGAAGGGAATGGAATACATTTATGTGAAGAAAATGAGACCTTAAGGAAAACTCACAAACGCACAGACACGATTCCCAACACTGACCAGCGCGCGGTTCTCATCCTGCGATTTAGAGTTCAGTTCATGTCAGAAGATAGTCAAGATAGAGACCTAATAAGGTTTTAATAAAATTATCTTTTGGGATGACATGGAATCCTTGCAAGATGCTTATCACATACTCCCATTGGGAAACCTGTTAAGATGTGCATTTTGGCATAAATGGTCCTTAGATCCTTAGATATTTTTTATCACAACCATTCAAAGCGATAGAGAGAATGAATAATTCAGAGCTCATTATAACAATGACACCAGATAGTTTATTTAGAAATATCTTTTTACAGTTCTACTGAACTTATTATAAACAAGATTACAAGCCGCATTTAATGGTGAAATAATATTTTTCGTATCTCTTCTTTTGGCGCTCTGAGTGTGACAGACGGACAGACAGACAAAAATTCATTTTAAAAAATGTGCGTGATATCTAATTTCGATAAGCATTTCTTATAGTAACATTTCCTCCCTTACATTTACGTAATTGTTACAGAATTTATGTTTTGTTATTAAAAAAATCGCTTGCATAATTAATTTTATAAATAAAACAGTTTGCTTTTAGAAAACTAAAAGTAGCCGTTGCACCTAAACTTTTCAAGCCGCATTTAATGGTGAAATAATATTTTTCGTGTCTCTTCTAGTTTTGGCGCCCTGAGTGTGACAGACGGACATTTTGCACAAACCTAATAGCGGCTTTTCCCCTTACGGGGTCCGCTAAAACAAGAGTATAGTTCTGCTTTGCGATCTATACTGCAGATAATGTTATGGTCATATGTTTGTGTGGCCTACAGTTATCGAGGGTGTCATGTGACCAGCGCTTTACTTTTCCCAACTAATGTCAGGTACCCATTAGAGCTGGATTGACCAAAAGATCCAGAAATGAAAAACAAACCTTTTCTTTTCCGCGAAAAAAAAAACACAGTAAATAGTAAGGTTTTCGATGTATTCGGTGAACAAATTATTATAGAAGTACTGATAAGCTATGTTTTTTTTTTTAACTCTTTCTCTTCGAACTGACGATACCAACGATGATTCCACCAGAATGTGGTCAATAATTACGGAGACAAAGAGTTAAGATATTTGATATTTTTTTCACTGTTTTAGCAGAATCAACGTTTCAACGCTCTGATGTTTGTAGAGCAAAGTAATGCCAACTATTGCCAATCTAGAACATGTATCGTTTAGTCTCTATACCTTCTTAATAACCTTGCTTCAGCAATGCTAATATTTTATAATATTATCATTTATATATTTGAAAACATCTTTTTTTTATTAGAAGTATTATATTAAATATACCGATATATCAAAGGTCCTTTTAAATTAAATTAATTTTCAAAAGTTGTTAAATTTGATGAACTAGACCAGTGGTTCCCAAACTTTTTTGTCTCGTGGACCCCTTGACATGTTTTCTGGTTTTCCGTGGACCCCCTGTTTAAGTTATATTGAATTTTTGAAAATTCATCAATTTCAAATTACACATTTTGTTTAAATAATTTTCAACCAGTGACATGAGGAGTTAAAAGGTCATTTAAAACTACTTTTTAAGTTTAATTCTTTTTTTTTTTTTTTTTTTTTTTACAATAAATTTATTAACGACATTGAAAATTAAACCCATTATGTAACAGTGAATAGGTATCGTTTACTATCACTAAACACATTGGAAACTTTTTGTTTTTAAAGGTTTGCAAGCTCGACTTCCATTGCTACGGGGATTATTTTTCATATTTTGTTGTTTAGTAAAAGATTTCACAAAGAGCTGTTTTTCGTGGATTTCTTGAGCCATAATAATTTGAATAAAAAAATACATCATTACCAGACAGGGTTGACTCGGCCAGCTGTATAGAGAAATATATTGTTTGCAGAAATATGTTGTTTGCAAAGACTTACATTAGAAGAAAGAAATATTTAGCTATATTCCAACAGAATTTAGCTATATTCCAAAAGAATTTAGTTAACTCTTCTACAATACCATTGCCCTAACAGAGTTTTTATGGATTGTTCTCAGAAAGCCACCATAAACGAAGGAGCTGAAATACCTATTGAATGGCCCAATGGAGAAAAATAAATTTAAAAATAAAGATCATTATAACTAATGAGCTCTATGAGAACCACAGAGAAGAAATTGGAGCACTGCATCGTAAAAAATGGCACATTAACACTCTCTTGTTTGACAAGGAAGTAATGAAGTTCAATTTCAAATACTTAACGCTTTGTGCTGTGAATTAGTTCTGCTGTAATCTGGTCCTCTCCTGGTGCTTTGTGATTCAACTGATGAATGTTCTTGTCATTTTCTCTTCACATTTGAGCAAGTAATTGCGTATGTAGTTTCTCATAACTGCGTTGATAACAAATTGAAGATATTCCTGCGATCAAGATCTACTACTGCTCCATTTGTTGCTACTGATATAACAGTTACAGGGTTTGCTTTTTTTCGAACGATTCCTTTAAAAAACAAATGTGTTCGACTTTATTGTCAATTATCAGTTTTCACAAAACGAAATTTTGTCGTGAATTTCTTTATCCATAAATAAACGAACATGTGCCTAAAAAAAATGTCTCATGACAGGAACAACTCGGTTCATAAATAGACCTTTGAACTATTTGTTGCTTAGAAGAATTCTTAGCAAATATCAGATGCAGATTTGTGTACAAAGTAGTTTTAAAAACTTCAGCGGCTGGCTAAATCATTCATTTTTTTTTCGCTAATTGTATGTCATTTTCATAATTTTGCAAGATATTTTAAGACACAGCAAACCATTATATTTTTCTTAAAATTTGAAAAGCAAATATTTTGTCAATTGTAGATCTTTTCTCAACTTTATCATGGGGTGTTCAATAGTTTTTCAAATCTTATCAGGGTACAGGGGCGGACTAGCTATATGGGCATTCGGGCAAATGCCCGGTAGGCCGGTACCCAAATAGGCCTTTAGGGCTACCGAAGGGCCACATTGATGCCACTATGTACTAAATTTTTAAAGGTTTTAAAATATTCTTATAAAACGGGCCTCTATGTGTCGTGTTTAAAAAATCTCTATACAGTGTAATCTAACTAATTTTTTGAAATAATGCAATAGCCTACATTCGTAGACAGTGTTACTAGATCTAGTAGGAGTCATCCTTTCAGGGGCCACACACTTAGCAATTAAAAAGCAACATAAGGCCTATACTTCCCATCAAAAATATAGATCTTTCTGTATGCATTTGTAGCGATGCTCAAACTAAACAGAATGATTTTGAAGACAATTAGGCCTTGAATCCGCTCCCCATCATATAATATGCAATTTATGGGCCTGATTGTGTAGAAATGCCTGGGCCGATTTTGACACCCAGTCCGCCCCTGTCAGGGTGGCTTTGTCTCCGACGATCCTCCAGCTTAGGTGGTTTTATGGTAGCATTACATAAAATGTTAAATAAAAGACACATAGGCAATATAAGTTCGACGAGAAAAGAAGAAAAAAAAAATTGAAAATTAACACCACCGTCTATTATATTTAGATTCAGCCATGTTAAATATTAGTTATCTCTAGACCAAATTGAGCTATTTAAATGAGGTATTAAAATTTAAAATATATTTTTCATTCCAATAATGCATGAAATATTTAATGGCCTAGCTATAATAAAGTATAAATAAAGTATATTTGTATGATATAATAGGGGATTCCATTAATGTGAGATTTATATTAAACCCAATTCCTTCTTAAATGAGATCTACTCTCGTGGACCCCCATTTGCATGTCATGGACCCCCAATTCTTTTTTTCACTTTCGTGGACCCCCTGGAAGTTCTCGTGGACCCCTGGGGGTCCCTGTGGACCACTTTGGGAATCACTGAACTAGACTCTCCATCTTAGTCTTGCTCCTTCTATCATGCTTCCAATACCGGTAATACAGAAATAAATTGTGTGATCTTAAAAGTTTATTAAATGTCAGGACGAAAATTGTCCGATGATTAGCAGGCCAAAATCAAGGTGTTGATCCGCCCTACTTTAATTCTACTTGGCCATTTCACTGGCGAGTGACCCAGTTTTTTTTGTTTTTTTTTGACCTCATCAGTTTTTTTTCATTTCTCAGGTCTGTTATCTTATATCAAAGTCTCCTTAGAGAATTACGAACTGTCTGGCTTCCGAGTTTCGTGGCCGTGAGCTCTTAAATAAACCTTGTTATAAAATCTTTGTAATTTTGAAGTCATATTCTGAAATCTCAGCCTCGCAACGGACCAGAAGAGGTTAAACACTTTAAAAAAATATTTTAAAAAAATATATTTATCAAAATTTTGTTTCTTAATTATTAATATGTAATGTGCTTTGATAATTTGAATATTATGAGTCAATCCATCTAACATTTTTTAGTAGTACTAGATTCTATTTGGGTAAACTTGTATTACTGCACAGGGGCGTAGATACGAATTTTCCATCATTTGGGTCCGGGGGGGGGGGGGTTGACCTCTTTGGGATCCCCTGCATTTTGCGTAATATTTAATATTTAATGTATAAAAACACTCATTTGGAGCCCTCTCAAGTGGGGCCCCGGGGGATTTTCAAATTCTCCACCTTCTTTCCCCACACTAGCTACGCCACTGTCACTGCACGAAACAGCCATTGTAAGTAATATCTATGCCGCCTGGTTGTATGGCATGCACTGCGGAATTTCGTCGTGATAGTCCGGGGTTCAACCCTTCCTGCCACTTTGTCAGATTAATATAAGGAGGTCTGGTAGACGGAGTGTATTTGCCAGGGCTCTACGGGAGGACTGATCCTTCCAGCCCTGATTTTCATTTTGGAGTTCATCTCAGGTAGACGGAGTGTAGCAAGAATGATCATTTCGATCCATTAATTTACCAGTGTGTTATTAGTTCTAACAACTGGCGGGCGTACTCATATACAGCCATATATAGTTATTCGTAATCGGGTCCCTTTTAAAGAAACTAACGATTTGGATGGAAAGTTTGGAAAAGAATGACTGTAACCTATTGTAGCAATAGTAGTAACACTTATCCAGTTTCTGTGTAAGTATGTTGTATTCTAGTGCTTAAAAATGATTTAGTGTATAGTGATAGCTGTTAAGTAACTCACAGTTCCGATCTTGTGTGTGTGTGTGTGTGGGGGGGGGTCGCGGATCTCTCTTATAATAAGTTATATATATATAACTTTCGAACTAAAAGCGTGTTATTTAAGTGTTTAGTACTAGCAGGTGACAGCCTGGTCGTCCTGAATGCGCGCTGGGCTGTCGTTCAGAATTGTGCCTGGCCCCGGGTTCATACACTGCCCGCTGCCATCCCCACGTCTCCCTGCGAGAGAATCGGGCAAGGAAGTAAAAAATCTTCAGCTCTCAAGGAACATCCGAAACATGTCAAACATTTCAGAATCTAAATGGTGCTTTGACTTGAGACTTACAGGACTTCTATTATATTTTTTGAGGGAGTTAGCTTCGAACCCGTAACGCCCACGAGAAGGCAATAACAGCTCATCCCAACCTTGGCTTTATTTACAATAAGTTCTAGACTACTCTGTGAAACGACTACTTGGACATCCCAGGTGTTGACTGGAGGTGGGGGGGAGAAACGGGGAAATAATTGGAGTCCATCCCCACCCCTTGGCGCCCCACCATCAATATCGATGAGGTGCGGGGTTGTAATTACATTAGACACAGTGACTGGCACGCTTACACTCATGTACCAACTCCCCTTCCCCTAATCACGCCCCCCCTCACGCCACTAGTACGTGATACCAGACATTCTGGAACTCTCTTGAAAGTAGAGGAGGAAAAAAAGGTACGGACAAGGTGAGAAACTGAAAACTGATCATGGACAGGCTCAAGCAACGTACTGGCAAGCACTTGGACTCAATTCACACTAGAGGCTCGTTTTCCTCACGTCCTCTGAGCCTCCCCCCTCCGTCCTCTGAGCCTCCCCCCTCCGTCCTCTAAACCTCCCTCCAAACCTCCCTCCAAGTTCTCAGTTTTTTACCTTCTGCGATTGTATCATTATCGATCCATCTTCGGACATATTGTTAACGCATCCTCTCCTATCCCTCCCCACCTCTCCCTCTCTCTCATACTCTGAGCCTACACCCCCGGAATTTAGTTGGAATGGTGAAATTTGGATTAAGCTGAACGAAGGTGGATTGTTGTCATGGCAACGGGTCAGAAAAAAAAAAAAAAGATGTGGAAGAGCATTTTAGAAGATTGAACGAGTTTATTTCCATAAATTTGGTCGCCGACTGCGTTTTGGTTTTAAGAGTTGGCATGAACGAAAAAAAAATTATGATAATAACTAAAAAAAAAAACAAACTCAGTCATGTTGTCCAGCATGGGAGCAGCGGAAGTTTGGTTTACAAAGAAATACGGGTATACTGAACAAAAGAAAGCATCACTATTGAGATTTATCGTGGTCAGTTTGTGTTTGTATGGTAGCTATATAGTAAATGGAAAAATACAGAGATTTGAACAATGTTTAATTGTGGTTTGACTTAGATAGGCTCCCTTTTTCTTCATTCCCGACATATAAAGAACAACATGATGAATGCCATTTAAAAAAAAAAATCTCCGTTATTGTGTTGAATCTCAGTATGTAAATATATCTTAGCCACTTGGCAGCCTTTCTATAATTCGGTGACATTAAGGCATTTTCAATAACAGACTTCTAGAGCTCAATAGTAATGGGGCATGTGATGGTAAGTGTTTTTGTTCTGAGTGAATAGTGCAATGTGTATGTAACTGTGTTTAGGCAAACTAGTTGACTTTTAGTGCTGATATATGGTTGAGTGAACAAGAAGTTGCTAGGGGAAAAGATCGTCTCTCGAGATGTAAAATGCGAGAGAGAGAGAGAGAGAGAGAAATAAATAGCAAGAAAGACGGAGAGAAAAAGAAAGAGGGGATGAAAGAGAGAATGGGAGAACGAAAATGTGGGAGAATAATGAAAAACAACAAAGAATGTTGGAGAAAGAGATTAGAGACACAAAGAGTGTTGGAGAAAGAGAGATTAGAGACAAAGAAAGATTAGATCATTAGAGACACAAAGAGTGTTGTAGAAAGATATTAGAGACACAAAGAAAGAGTGTTGGAGAAAGATATTAGAGGCAAAAAGAAAGAGTGTCGTAGAAAGAGAGATTAGAGACAAAGAAAGATAAGAGACAACGAAAGAGTGTTGGAGAAAGAGAGATTAGAGACAAATATCTAGAATTGGAGAAAGAGAGATTAGAGACATAAAAGAAATAGTGTTGGAGAAAAAGAGATTAGAGACAAAGAAAGATTAGAGACACAAAGAGTGTTGGAGAAAGAGAGATTAGAGACAAAGAAAGATTAGAGACACAAAGAGTGTTTGAGGAAGAGAGATTAGAGACAAATATCTAGAATTGGAGAAAGAGATATTAGAGACACAAAGAAATAGTGTCGGAGAAAGAGATATTAGAGACACAAAGAAAGAGTGTCGGAGAAAGAGGGTTTAGAGACAAAGAAAGATTAGAGACACAAAGAGTGTTGGAGAAAGAGAGATTAGAGACACAAAGATAGTGTGTTGGACTAAGAGACTTTCTGGAGACAAAGAGAAATAAGAGAAAACCAAGAGATGAAAGGCAGAAAGTATTGAAAGAATAAAATAGTAAAGTGTATGTAACTCTCTGACATCACGTGATCTCCCCTCTCCCTCCCCCTCCTAAGTACACCCTGACATGTACTCAGACTGTAATGGGGCTCATGCTGAGAGTTGAACAAGTTCCTCCAAGCCTGGTGTGAGTACAACAGCGAGGGATGAATGATCTAGCTACGTGGCCCACACACACACACTATTGATTGGAAGCAATTCAACTTGGTTGTTTTAGTTTATGTAGCAATATCCCCAACTGTTCATCAGGTATTCAACATATAGAACCGCATCCTTTACGATTCTATTTCAAAAGTGACCTGACTACAAAAATATTAGAAATCTAGACGTTTAAGGAGGTAGGGATAGAAATCACGCCCTACCTGAATAGAATATTTATATAGACCATACAGAGAAAGCGATGGGAAGACAACATACAAGAATGGACGGGTTGTCATTCTAGAGTCTATCCAGAGAGGAATGAAGAAAGACGGTCAACTAATCTAGTGTGGTGCCCCAATGGTCCAACAGACGAAGGGAAAAGTGAAGGTGATAGATTTTTGCCCGAGATACGATAGGCGCTCCTACCATGTACCGCCATTTAGCAGCCACTACCTCGTATTGCACTTCAGCAATAAGAATTGGTTAGTATTTTAGCAACTTGTGTATTCATTCTTTCTTACTCTCTCTACATTTCTCATCCACTCATCTTTTTTTGTCTCTTCATCTCTCATTCTCTCTCTCTCTCTCTTTTTTCTTTTTGTACTCTTTGGTGATATCTCTGAAATGTTGGGAAAAGGATATCTGGGGGGGGGGGGTGGCTGCATGTGGGTGTTTAGGAAACCAAACTCAAATAAAAAAGAAAAAAAAACTTAATCTCATTCGGATTCAAACTCACGCCCACTCGTTTAATCAGTTAGTCTGTTTATGTCATTAATAAATCTAAATGATAAGAATCGGGTTGGGTTTATTGTATATGGATTACAATGACAATTTTCTTGTATTTATGTCACAGATGCTATTATAGATTTATTTGTATTTAAAAGCTTGTATGTAAATTAGAATTAGAAAACCCTAACTGAGCCTCAGGAATTACCCAAAAGGTCTAGTCCCTTAACAGAGCCTCAAGTTTAACTCAATGACGTCACAATGATGTCGCAAGTCTATTGGTTGATTCGAAAATAAATATTCTTTTTAAAAGAGTTAGGTCAGCTGATATAGGAGGCGCCAGAAGCCAGTCTGAAGCTTGCTTTCTAAGCGAGAGGTTCTGTCTCTAGTGTATTCTGAAAATAATATTGAAGAAAGAGCCTTAGTATTGTATTTTCATTTTTAATATGTACCTTGTACATAAGCTGTACTTAAGTTATATTTGAATAAAAGTTTCTAGTGTTTTTATTTCATCGAGGAAGTTATTCAATTGATTCCTAGATCGTCTGTGTTCATAATTGTATCTAGTTCAAGTTAGACTCCCCGGCAACACAAGTATACTCTCCTATCGGACAGCAACTTTGTTATTGCATCTCGAAGATAAAGTTAGACTCGCCCGTCATCCACTTCATCAATACATTGTGACATATGGCACCTTGTCGATAGGAAAGGTCTTGTGACAATTTATAAATGTACATAGATACCACTTGAAAATTCATAGAAACAGCTGATATGATCTTTAAAACAAACAATATAGAATAAATGCACCTAAAAATGCTTTTACAAGGGATAGCACAGCACAAGCATTGCCATATTGCACAATATTGCAAGGTTTATCTGCTATACACTAATTTGTTTTCAAACACCTTTCTTTTTTTGGGGGGGGGGGGTTGAGAAGGAGGATTAAATCTTATAAAGGAAAACACATCAACGCAAAATCCTTTGTCCAACATTTTTAAGGGTGTTAGATTACTGTCAGGTGATATATTAACCTAGTTGGTCACGGGTCAAAGAGTTAAGAAAAGAAACGGTAAGGTTAGGGGGGGTACTACAATAAGATGATCTAGTACCGAGGCCTGTGAGACTTGTTTGTTGTAAAAGAAATCTATTCGTGTTTATAGGAATTTAATCACAGCCAACGGGAAAGCCTAAGCGCTATTACTAACACTCAGCAAGGCAGTCTTCAATCACTTAGTGTGTGTATTAAGTAAATACATAAAGTCTAGATCTAGTAATTAGTATTCTTTAATAATACGTCTGTTTATAGTCATCAGGACAACAACTACACGTTGGCTGTGTTACATTTTACAACACTTCGCCCGCCTAAGCGCTAATGCTAACACGCAGCCAGGCTCTGGTTACGATCAGAAACAATGGTCGCTGACCTACTACGTCACAAACCAGTCTTCTGGCCTGGCGTCAGGGAGGTCACGATTTAATGCGCCTTCATTTGCACTTGCTGGATGACTAGGTCACCGGAGGTGACTCGACGGTGAAACAGACACCGAAGCAGGCGAGGGTGAACTAGGTCACCGGAGGTGACTCGAGGGTGAAACAGACACCGAAGCAGGCGAGGGTGAA
>JADKLZ010079391.1:15302964-15314135 GCA_021533235.1 Biomphalaria straminea | reverse complement strand
CATTTCTTATAGACATTTCTTATAGACATTTCTTATAGACATTTCTTCTATGACTTGTTTACCGAAAGACACGAAGACGTAACCATACTAAACTGATCCTCTGCATTCCGGCCTCGTTTTGAAAATAGAGATTTTCGATGCTGACATTTGATTGGTAGCCTTCAACTTACACCTCTGCCCACCCCCATGCACACAGCCTACCAAAGATTTAAGAAAAAAAATAACAATACACAAGATTTCTGCCATCCATCCTCCCAATGTTTACGATTTCCAAACTTGAAGAGGTCGTCAACTTTTGCAGTACCCCCCACCCCCCTTTGTACCGGACCTCCCCCTTTTCTTCTTCGTTTTTTTTTTCTTTTTTTTTTCATACTCACAGGGGCGCGCTCTGCGCATCTGTTCACTTTTTTAAAACGTTTGTCACCCCCTGCGTCCCCCCCGTTTCTTTACTCGCTTATCGTGCCGTCCCATCAGCGGGAGAGTAGAAAATAGTAGTTACTCACCCCGTTCTAAAAATAGATCGGTGCACCATCTTCAAAGAAAAGGTCAGGAGAAAAAAAATCTGCCTTTGGTGAGGGGGGGGAGAAGGGGGGCTTTACATGTTCTTCTTAAGGGGGGGGGCGTGAAATTTAAACGACAGATTTGCAGGGGCCGGTTTATCCAACCATGGGACAATTTAAGAAACTACTACCGATTTACATTTTGTTGTTATCTATCTAGACTTCTTCTGCTCGTTCTGGTTCAAGTACAGGATTTCATAATTAAATGTTCAAAGCTCGTCAATAGTTTCATTTAAACCAATCGCTGATTGTGGTCTCCGTGCGATTTTATGTATACACACTAAACCAATTCTGTTTTGTTAATTCGGTCATTGTTGTACTTGTTCTTTTTGTGCAGAAAATTGTACAAATAAAATATATAAATGTACCTACAAATACAGATCTCTTCACTCTTTCTCTCCGTAATTATTTTCTCAGATCCGATAGAATTATTTATTTTGCTCATTTGTATTTCATATCCTATTATGATTAAACTTCAATAACTTTTGTGTTTGATATCAGAAAAGTGTTATATTTGGTATCGAAGTATATGACGAATAATTCTCTTTTTACACAACACAAATTGAAGTTTATAAAAATTTAAAAAAATTAATTTAATTTTATGGGGGTTAAATCAACGTTGGATTCGTCAATTAGGAAAGAAAGAGTTAAAAGAGGATAAAATTGACTACCATATTTAATCTCTAGGCTTTATGTATTTGCATTGTTACTATGGTCTACAGGCTTCAATATGTTGTTCTGTGAATGTTGAAATTGCATTCAGTAATCAGGATTCATCTAGATCTATGCCCTTTTTTTTTAAATCTCCATCATTGTTATCACTGCTAGGATAGAGGATGCAGTGATATAAGTTTACCGTATGATGTGGACTATGACATAGCAAATAAATAATAATTATTATCATTATTATAATTCTTAACATTGCTGATGATAATTTGCATAAAATAATTTTACGAACTAGTTTTTAGTATAGTGTTGATGAAACTGTTAACGTTAAAACTAATTACCATCATTGATAAAGAGATTAGTAAAAAAAAATATTTGTTAATTATTGTATTTCCTTGTTTTTTCTTATCTCATCATACCATTTGCCTTTAAGGTTAATATTGTTTTTTATAACTTATTGTCACGGTTCAATTCACGGAGATTTGATACCTGCACCCCCTTTCCTGTCTCTCCACACCAAGCATAGAGCTCTCCATTTAACACCCCCTTCTCTCATTCCACTCTTGTCAAAAAAAAAAACGATTTGAAAAGGAAAAAAAAAAAATTAACCCTCAAGGTGGTCCACTTTGACCTTTTCCTTCTCAGAAGTGCATAGCGTTGATGGGTTTGACCTCCAAAGGTCATGCCAGGACATTCGGATATCTTGATAAACTTGATGATTTTGTTTCGTTTATTTCTTTATCTTCTCCTAGGTTCAAGTTTTAATTTTTTTTTCTAGAGCTTTTTTTACTTGAAAACAGTATATTGTACTCAAAGACATAAATAAATATAGACTGGAAAAAAGGAAGTAACTTCATGTAACTTGAAAACATGTATATCTATTGAATTCGGATTTCCGAATTATGAAACATTTAAAAATTGCATGATCTTCAGTCTTAGAGATTAAACAAAATTTATAGACATAAAATAAAGTACACACAATTGCAAGTCACAAATTTTCATTTCATAAAACTCTCTTGTTGACCAGTCTATATTTATTTATGTCTATGATTGTACTTTAATTTTCTGAACAAACGAAACTTTTTAGCTGTCCCCGAAAGGGGAAAAGACGCTATTAGTTTTGTGTGGCCTGTCTGTCCGTCCGTCCCGTTTAGATCTCAGAAACTAGAAAATGAAAATAGGACATCATGATATTTTATATCATGCAAAGTTATGATGTAACGGCTACTTTTTTTCTTTTCGGGAAGTGAACCATCTAATTTTTTAAATTATATATGCACGCAGAGTTTTCAAAAAGTTACACCACTTTTCAATGAAAAACTTCAGGGGAGATAACTTTTAAAAAAAGATAACTTCAAGACTTTATCCTCGTGTTGCCAATTTATCTAATTTTGTAAGAAGAATAAATCTTTTTTAGTTTCTTACATTTAACATGTTATTAATTTTGAATGTAGGGAGAAGGCTGATATTTATTATTTAAAAAAATATAAGTGTACACTAAATGAATATATGGAGATGTTGTGGCTGAGTGGTAAAGCACTTGGAACCAGAAGTCCCGTGTTCGAATCCTGGTCAAGATTCAAGATAGACCACTACGGGGACCGATTTTTGAGTTTGTGTTTCCATACAAACTATGTAACTTTAAAAAAAAATATGACTTTAAAAAAAAGATAACCATTACAGGAATTGCGATCTATGAGGCAGCCAGATGAAACACATTTGTTTCTATGGCCAACGGTCATCATGTGGCCAGCACAACGACCAACCGCTATTACTTTTTCAAGCCAGATCCTCATTTGAGTTGGGTAGATTAACCCTTAAAACGCGTATAGTAGTCTTAATAAAGTAATATCAGGTGGCCGAGCCTTGCTCGGTTAAATAATTTATAACTAAGAAAGGTAATATACTACTGCTACTGGTGCTACAGCCCATGGAAAGATATGGCCTGCTCTTACACATCCCTCCATTCATATATCTCCTGGGCCTTTCGTCACCACGCCCTAACGGTAACCCCAAGTTTAGATATCTTGTTCAGTGTGAGAAAGTAAGGAGCAGTAGAGCAGCTGTGTAATCACCATTTCCTTTGTTTTGGTACGGGACATTAGACCATGAACACATGGTCAAAATTATACCAGCAAAATTATAATTATAATAAGGCTTGACATCAAATCCGAAGATTAATGAGGAACCTACACCGCTCTACGCAATTAAAATGTAAACAATTTATTAAGCACTTAAAACGCAATAACTAATCATACATTGGTACATTTAATTTCACTACTTTCCTTCCATAGTTCTATAATAAATCAATCTTCAATAAGATGGTGCGCAAATGTTTAATTATGTCCTTTGATACTTTAAAACTCGTTCTTGTTTGTCTTGTAAGCCTAGTGACGTAAGCAGCGTTTTTCCCGTTTACGTCATGGAAAACTTTCATTCATAAATTTTCCATTTCATTCATAAATTATTCTGAACAAAATAAAATTGAGACATTTTCATATCGAAATAACGGTCGAACTCGAGTTTTCCCGATGTGGCCAATGAGTTCAGATTTTTTTTCTCACTAATACGCACATACCTTGAAATTTTAAAGAAAATCGTTAGAGCCGTTTTCGAAATAAAATTTATAAATAAATAAATAAATAAATATATATATATACAAGAATTGCTCGCTTAAGAGTATAAATACATCAGAATTGTTATTTCATTTTGTATGAACTCATTGTAAAACAACCCAGCGGTTTAAGGGTTAAGAGTTGTCCTAACCTGGATTTGAACTCGATTCAATTTTTTCTAAACTGTAGCAATGAATGTTCCTTAGATCCTTTCGGAGGTCATTAGCATATGATAGGAACCCCTCCCGTCCCGCCAAAGCGATCAACAACTTATATTTATACTATTATAAGGAAAAGCGTACAATTGTAAACATTGTTTGAAAAAAAACTCCATAAGTTGTTATGTATTTTAAAATTATGTTAATTTGTGACCTTGTAGGCCAATAACAATGTTAGTGAAAGCAAGCAAACATACAAAGAAGCAGGTGAAAGGTCATGTGACGTGTTTTTTTAAAAAGAAAAAACAGCTCATTCCAAACTCTCTGTAACGATAACTCGAGATTACAATAATAAAAACAACTATTATCCCATAGTGTAGAAATGATGGGTACGATGAATAATCAAAAGAAAGCAGAGGAGAGTTGGCAACAAAACAACAAGGAAATAGGGATCGGGTGAACAATCAGTTAAAGTCCTGGGCCGCCTATTCAATTTCTTGAAAGCTATTATTTTCCCTACGTATTCGTCTTTTTTTTTTTCTTTTTCTCACTTACCTCCCTTTGTTATCCCCGTCCTTTCACGACCTCAACTTCGTACTTTGTCGGGCGAGAGTCGAGAGCTGACGAGGATGTAAATAGCCCGAAGTGACAAGTCGGGCTCAGATTTCGCAACGGGGTAAAAGCAACCGAGAATGGGGGGGGAGAGAGAGAGACAATACATGATCCTGCATTATTCGTGCGCCACACTCCTCCCTGGCGCATCCTCTTTCATGCATCCTCTTGTTCTCGGGAGGAGGAAGTGGAGGAAAAGTGGCCTAGGGGGTAGGGTTCTGCAAATAACTATGCGGGGTGTCGGGTATAAAAAAAAGGAATTAAAAAAAAAGGGCCAGGGTATAGAACTATAGACCCCCCGCCCCCCCCCCCCCCCCCCGAGGCGGCCCACAGAGATAAAGAGTAAATAGGAAATGAAAGCGAAATGCTGCTTCGCGCGCGCGTGCCCGCCAAGTAAAAACGCTTCATTTGAGATGACGCAGATGTGGAGGAGCAGGGATGTCAAAGTGCGATGACATCACGCCATGTCATTGACTGTACACGTCATACGCAGACACCAAAAATTATACATCTTGTAACCTACCCAACAGTGGCGTAGCTAGGGTGGGGGGGGGGGGGAGGGGGAGAATTTGAATATCCCCCAAATGAGTGTTTTTTTACATTGAAAATTTAATATTAAGCAAATGCAGGGGCCCCCGAAGAGGTCAACCCCCCCCCCGGGCCTCCAAACGATGTGAAATTTCTAGCTACGTTCCTGCTACCTAACCTTGACTATATAAAAAAATAATAGTACTACTAAATGACTTTCCTCTAGTTACGCCTGCCTTCGTAAAAGGAGGGGAGGAGATGCAGAAAGGACTCAAGTGCGGGGAATCAACAGAATGGGGCCTGCTCGCGCATCTTGTGCAAGTATCTGAAGGTTTTCGGCATGTGTATGTGGTTGGGGGGGGGGCACAGTAGGGCCCAATCGTACATTGTGGAGACAGTACTGACAGTAGGGTCAATCGTACATAATCACTATATGCTATGTACTATTTTATTCGAACAAGCAATAACTACATTTGAATTACAGTAGCCAAGCTTTTCTAATCTGAAACTATCCAATGATTATTGGATACAATATGAATGTTTTACATTGCGATGCATACTATTATAACATCTGTCTTTCGTTCTTGGCCTAGGATTTGTAAGGGTAGACCAATGTGAACTAGAAACCAAATGATTTATTATTTTTTTTTTATTAAAAAAATGTTTCTATAAAATACATACTTTTGCATGTTTGTAAAATGTATAAACTTGTTAATCTTATAGATTATATTATTATTTTAAATGATGAAATTAAGAAAAAAATAATATTATTTATTGATAACAGAAAAAAAATGGTAAAAACTAGATGTAGATAAAAAAAAAATACCCGATAAAAGGTTTTTAAACTTCTCCTTATTTTCATTGACACATTAATTTGATTTCAATAGGAATTGTTGTGTATCTCTTAAGGAGTTAAACAACATAAAAGATTTTATTACAATATGAACTCACAGAGACACTAAAATTGATAATTTTAGCATTGTCCCTTAATTATACAGCTTATATCAATTATCATTATCTGTCTGGTAAAAAGTTTGAAAATGTTTTTTACTCCCATTTCCCATTCTCGGATCAAGTTAATAAGACTTTGCATATCATTCATTGAACCTGGTAAGACATAAACCAATAAAAAAAACAAGTTTACAAAGACCCCGAGGTGGTCCACCCAGGAAGGTAAAAAGGCAGGTTTCAATATTATCAGAATGAAATTCTATCAAAGACAAATGACAGAAAATAAAAGGTTAACAGCAGACCAAAGGATAAGTGAAAGTGAATGTGAAGTTAGATGTAAACCTGGCCTAACTGATGTCTTATGATGAAGATCTAATATATCTAATTGTTTTGTAAAGGGTCAATCTATTATTCCTTGTCGACAATATAGCTCCGTAAACAAAACTAAATACATAATATGAAAACTGCTTAATAATTGTTGTTTTAAATTATGTCTTGACTTATATGAATACTAGATTTTTTCTCTTTAAAAAAATATATAAAAATTTTGTGTAAATATATTAGTTAGTGTAACATAATTAACATAACTTAACAATACAAATATAAAATAAATATTTGTTTTTACAAAAAATCTACAACTCTGAATGGTCTAAAATATTGTGAAGTCGGATTTTCACTATTTTTTTTTCTGGGTTTACAGATCTAAACGGGACGGACGGACAGACAGGCCACACAAAATTACTAGATAGATAGATAGATAGATAAAAAGAAAGAAAAAAAAAAAGAAAGAGAGAGAGAGAGATTGGAGAGAGAGAGAAGAAATGTGTAACATAGACTCAAATCATATGACCTAAAACTTTACGGCTCTTTAAATTAACAACATGGTCTCCTGGTATAGTGTACAATGGTGGTTCATTAGTAACTAGTCTGTCACTAGTTTGTTATTCCCCTTTAAAGCCCAAGGATTGAAACGAGCCGGAAATGAAGACAAGAATCTCTTCGGGGAAAATCCGATGAAACAAAACGGAAATTGAGTCTCTAATCTTTTTTTTTTTTTTTTCCTTTCTGTTTCTGGACGCTTTTGATTGGTCAAAGGTAGATTGAGACTTTAATCCCTATGTTTGTTTGCTCGTGTGAGTGAATAGGTCAGTATTGTGTGTGTATGTGTGTGTGTCCATGAGAGTCAATAGGTTGTTATGGGTGTGTGCTAGCGTTAGTTTGTGTAAGTGAACGTTTTATTTTTATTTTCTCATTTTTTTACGGTCTTTAGGTCATTCAATCATTGTCCCACAAAGTCTTGCTTTAACATTCCCACAAAAATCAAACAATAAATTGTCATTAGTTTTATTATTATTATTACCCGGTATTATTATTATTACCCGGTATTATTATTATTATTATTATTATCCGGTACCGGTATTATTATTATTATTTTACCTTCACCAAAATTTTCTACGAAACAGCGAATCTTTAATCAAAAAAAAAAATAGCAGTCTTTTGTTTCAGTTATTATTAAAAGCTTGAATTTTTACATTACAAAATATGTAGTGTGCCGGATGAAACCTTTCGACGGGCCGGAGTTGGCCCACGGGCTGTAGCTTGGTCATCACTTTTTTTTATGCAATTATAAATACGGTATTTTGCGTTCAGTGTGTATAATCCTTAAACCAATAATAAATGGAGTTACTACATAATTCGAAATATTCCGTGGTTGTAGTTTGTTTTATTTTATTTTTTGGTATTTAGATTAGTTTGTCGAAATATCTTCCGGTCCATAAAAAAGAAGCAAATTTTAATAAGTAGGGGTACTTTAAATAGAAGGGGGGGGGGACCGGCTTTTTAAAAAAATGAGGGGAGATAATGTATAAACAAAAAGAGATTAATACTGACAGACGGTAGGGGATATTACTCCGATCAATATTCCTTTTTTTTTCCCCATTGAGTTGTATGCCATGAAACCATGGCGTTTAAACTATTGACGAGGCTGAATCATTGGACAGTGCTCGAACAGGGGTGCCTCCCCCCCCCCCCTTGCTGGAGTACCCGGCACGCTAGAACTGTGTGTATGTGAGGGGGAGAGACAAAGGGCTATTGTTTTGGATGAGGGTAGCTGCCCCCAAACAGAGCCGTAGTCCCATTTCATTCTTTCTAATTAGAAATCAAAGTCTGTACGTAAAAAAAAAGGGGGGGGGAAGGGGTGGAAAGAGATATTTAACAGAGGGAGGGAATTGGGCACTTTTTTTTTTTTAGCCTTGTAATTCCCCAAGGGTGACAATCGTTGTTCTTGATGTTACTCACTTTTGTTGTCTCCCCATTTTTTTTTTTGGCACGCGCCAGTGGCCCCTCACGAGGCCTCCCCCAAAATTGCTCCACCCCCCCCCAACCCGCCCCTTTTTTTTTCTTTCAAAATTTTCGGATTTCACGGTTCGCCCCCCTGGCCATGTGGTCTTACCCCCCTACCCCCCTTTTTTCGTTGGCTACGCTCGCCACTTTTCCCTTTCCTAGTGGCAACTCAGAAGTTGAGTCGTCTGTTCTTGAAGCGGGAAGTCCCAAAGACTCGGTGCACTTGGGATATGTTCTCGTTCAGTTTGGATAAGTAAAAGAAATGTATTAATGCTTTCGTTGCGTGGACAATAGCGTTGGACACTACTGGACAATTACTATGGAGAGTAAGTAGAAATCTTAGTCTACTAATAGTTTTGAGTTTAAGAGTTCAAGATATATGTTTGGCAGGGCCGGCCTTACAATTGCGGGGCAAATTTTAATGGACACTCTTCTAGTTTTTTACAATATTAACTATTGCTATTAATAAGATGTGGGAAGCGTGGTCGAGAGGCTAAGTTCGGCTTGAGCTTGGCTATCTAGAAGGGGGCTCGAGGTTCGACACCCGACTCGGGTAGAGTTGTGTTTACTGAGCGCCCAAAGGCAGCACGGAAAACCAACTCCTAGATACCCCCTCCCCCCACTGGTCCACAAATGAGATTGGACAAAGCGCTCTGAGCATGCTATAAGCACTAAAGTAGCGCTATATAAAAGCTATAATAATAATAATAATAAAGATCATTATATCAATACTAACAGCATGCATAGGAAGCAATTCAAATGCAATAGACGCCAGTTGGTTCATTCAAGTTACGTCATACGATGCACTAAATGTGTTAAAGTCCTACAAGAGCCATGGCTACGCTATTTGTAAATCTCGGGCCACTGTCAGACGCGTGGCCAGTATGTAGAAGTCAGTCAAATGGGCAACTAAATAGTGTGCTGTAAACTTTGATGTACTGGTCGTTGTATTGGTCGTCTCTCTCTCTCTTTCTCTCTCTCTCTTCTACTTTCTTTCTCCCTCTCTTGGGTTTCATTTTCATGCTCTCTCCTTCTTTACATCCTCTCGCCTATTTTCTTCCTTTCTCTCTTTTTTTCATTCTCGCTTTCTTTCCTTTCTCCTTCTACTTTGCCCTAATCAGTTTTTCTTTTGGTCTCTATTTTCTTTTCAATCTTTCTCTTGCATTCTCTCTCTCTATCATGGTCTCCCTCTCCACTTTCTCTTTTTCTCTTCTATACTATATCTCCTTTCCTTTCTCTCCTTTCTTTTCTCGCCTTTTTTTTCTCTATTTTATTTTCTTTCTTTTCTTTTCTCTACTTTCGTTTCTTTCTCTTTTCTTTTCTTTTTCTTTTCTTTCTCGTCTATTCTTGTCTTTCTCTTTTGATTCCTTTTTTTATCTTTTCTTTTCTTTCTCTTTTCTCTTCTTTCTCTTTTCTTTTCTTTCTATTTTCTTTTCTTTCTTTTCTTTCTATTTTCTTTTCTTTCTCTTTTCTTTTCTTTCTCTTTTCTTTTTTTTGTTTTCTTTTCTTTCTCTTCTTTTCTTTTCTTTTTTTCTCTTCTCTTCTTTTCTTTCTCTTTTCTTTTCTTTCTCTTCTTTTCTTTTTTTCTCTTCTCTTCTTTTCTTTCTCTTTTCTTTTCTTTCTCTTTTCTTTTCTTTCTCTTCTTTTCTTTTCTTTCTCTTTTCTTTCTCTTCTTTTCTTTCTTTCTTTTTCATACTTTCTCTCCTTCCATTTCTCACTGCTCTTTCTTCGCTCTCCTTCTTTCTCTCTCTCTCTCCCTCTTCTCTCTTTCTCTACTGCCTTTCTCCTATGTGCCTGCTCTGTCTGTGCACAATGCGATCCACTTATTTCCTTCGATTCCTTTCTTTTTCTCTCTATTCTCTTATCCTTTTTTTTGTTCATTAATAATGACACATATACTTTTTTTTTTACATTTTAATGAATAAAAAAAACATCAATATGTATTAGCTGATAATGATATAAAACGAAAAAAAAACAGAAAGGGACTTAAGCATCATTAACGAATTTATTCCAAAGTTATCTTGTTCTCATTAGAGTTATCCCCCATCTTTGGTTATTTGCATGACTAAGCCAAAACGAAAGCCCTGCTCATGATTCCATACAAATTATCGTTAGTCTAATCCGGATTATGGTCCAATGTCCATCTAATTAAAGCCTCTTTGTCCAACACATGCTTTAATGGTCATCATAATATAAAATTATTTTTTTTAACTTTCAAAATGGCCGACCGACGACCATGCCTGAGGCTCAACTAATAGACTGGCCGCGCTGGTCCTCAGTTCGATGGTCATTTATTAATATCTTAACTACCTCGTGACCCACTTAGTAGATTGACCGCCTGGGGAGATTAATAATGACCTATGGAATGGGTAAATTATTTAGTTAGGAGCGGCTAGCCTACCCCTTGAGGGTCCTAGTGGGAGGAGTAGCTAGCCAGAGAAATGAGGATCAAGATTATTTTTTTTTAATCTAACTACGCTATTGATAGATATGCTTTCTATATAAGGAGTGCTGTTTTTTTTTTCTTGATGGTCAGTTAAGTAGTAACACGAATATTACCACTAATGATACTATTAAATATGGATTTGTCAGATGAGATGGTGAGATGAAAAAATAATAATATAGCGAAATTGGAATACACATATACATGTAAGATCTATCTATCTATCTATCTATCTATCTATCTATCTATCTATCTATCTATCTATCTATCTATCTATCTATCTATCTATCTATCA
>JADKLZ010079391.1:15274902-15288842 GCA_021533235.1 Biomphalaria straminea | reverse complement strand
TTAATATAACCTTATTGCATTTATAATTCTACAGAAACCAAGGACAGTTTGTCTGAGATGCTCATTATTGTTTGGGTTGTTGGCGCCATTTTGCTTTTGGCTCTCATTATTCTCATCTTTATTATAGTGCGGTCAAGGTCGAAAAACGGATGCAGACCGAGAAGGTTTGTTAGTTTTTTTTATGTTCAATAAAGAAAATTAAAGTATCAAAATTTCTTTTTTTTTTAACATTCTGTGATGTAATGGCACTTGTATTCATTTTTATCAAATTAATGTTAGTGGAACTTTTTATACATTTCTCCTTTTTTTTTTTCAGCCCCACTTCGTCACCTTCGTCCATTTTTCACATAACCAGTCACAGACGTGAGGGGGGAGACAATCCAGCATTTTCAAGGGCTGATGAAAGATGTGGAGAGTGGTCTTTCCATAGAGCTGCCGATCTGCGCGGTAAAAAAAAATGTTTATTTCAATAATGCTTAGAATATATATTTTTTTTTAAGATTAATTAAATTTCAGACGTAGTTTCTACCATAAGACTTGTTGCTTTGTACATCTACATCTAGATAGATATAAAAATACTAGTCTTATCTTATAAAATACATCGTTATTTCCAAAGAAAAAAAAAAGCTATAACCAGAAGATGGTTAGTTTATTTTATACTATATAAGTAGAGAATCTATAGACATACTGTCACATAGTACTATACTATAGTTAATATAAGTTGGGCGTCCTACGAATATAGACTAAGACTCTATCAGTCTAGTCTATGTTATTCAGTAGATCTAAAAATAGATCTAGACTCTATGAATCTACTTGATATCTATAATTTAGTATCAGGGCCGGTCCTAGCAACTGCGGGGCCCTATGCGAAACTGATTGCGCGGGGCCTAGTCTGTGTGGGAATATGGATAATACGTGAAAATTAAGATTTTGTATACGAAAAAAAATCGACTTTGAATTTTATTCTTTCTTTAAAAATTGCGATCTGTATTTTACAAACCTTGTAACCAATGGCATATTTATATGCCAGTGAATATAAAGGTAAATAAAGTATTGGAACTTTCGATTAAGGTGAAAATTCGTCCGATTATTACATGAAAGCTGACAATGCCTTTTTTTCTTTTATCGCGCGTATGATTGGCGTTTTCCGCAATGAATGACATCCACAAATGACAATTTTGTCTATTTTTCTGGAGATTTTTAAGAGTTTTTAATAAATTCACGAGATTTCCATGAATTTTTCGTATATATTTTGCAATTTAATAATTACACCTTGAATTAGCGCGGGGCCTATGAAAGCGCGGGGCCCACTGCGACCGCATAGGCTGCAGTGGCCTAAGACCGGCCCTGTTTAGTATAATACTATAGATCTCTAGATAAATTTGTTTGTAAGCTAAAACCCTACTCTTCCCTAATTAATTTCTTTAGAATCTTAGTAGGCAGGTCTTATATTTTTTTTATATTATTATTTTTCTCAGATTCTACAAGGCTACCAAGCTATCAAGAAGCCATCTTAAATCATTACATTACAGTTCCAGCCAGAGCTGGAAATTTGAATCCTGACAGATCTAATTTCAACAGAGCTAGTGCTCCGCCTAGTTACAGAACTAGCCAACACCACAACCAACCCATCAATGCCTCAGAAAACAGGGCTGCTGATTCCACAGCCCAGAGTGAAAACAGGAATACCCCTGTTGATCCTCCTGCAGAAAATCCAATCAACGCCAATTCAACAAATGCTCAAACAGACACAGTACAAGCCAACCGATATGCAGAGAATTATCCTCAGTGCTTTTTTGAGGAGGAGCCTCCACCACCTTACACCCCTGGCCCATCTAACACTAATATGTACAGGTCACCATCTCGGCAATCTCATCCTCAAAGGGGTGGCTTCACTAGACGGAACTTGCTTGGAGCAGGAGCCAGATCCCGGTTGCCACCAAGACGAGATACAAACCAAAGAACCAATGCTGGAGTTAATGTGCCAGAGAGAAACACACAAGCTAACCATGAATCTACGCAGCCTTTGAATAATGTACCTTACGACACAATGGCCACACTGGCTGTTCCGAACCGGCGGCAAAGCATCCACACAAACTCCTCTAATGTCAATAGTGTAAGTGCCAATCCCGTGACATCTCAGGGTTCCAAGACTGATATTGTTAACTGCTCAGTACCCTCATCATTAGCTGCTGAACGGACTTCAAACTCTGTAGATACTGGTAATTCCAATCCTCGTGAGCAGTGTTCTAGATCCATAGTTGAAAATAACAGTGGTCAAAGTCAGCATGAACCTCTTTATGTTATGAGAAGTACAAAACCGTCATCCGAGGGCTATAACTTTTATCCAGCTCATTCATCTTTAACTTTACCTTCTCATCCTTATGCTGCTGAATCTCACCCCATCGGCACATCAACTCCCATACATCAGTCGCCAGCCGTGGCCAGGAGATTCGTACCTGACGACCGTCCATCACCTTTGCCCATTCCACGTCAATTTCACCCAACAGGGTATAACTCTCAACCAGAACAATATATTTTTTACATGGGTTCTTCAACAAATGGTTTGTTACAACCTGCTTCACAAAACTGCCCATACCCAGCACAGATTAGGAACCATTCTGCACCTTTAGCTAGGTAACCTATTTTTGTCAATTACTCATTTTTATTTATTGCTTCTAAACATAAGCCTTGCAACTCATAATTATAATTAAATAATATCATTTAAGGGGACAAGGCTTCTGAACCGGGGGGGTTGGGGAGGGTCTTAGTTCAAATCTCTGTGAACATGGAAATTTAAAACATGGGGATTTTTTAGAACGCCTCTGATTCCACCTAACTCTAATGGATCCCTGACAGTTGAGGAAAGCAAAAGAGTTTTGGTCATTGTGCTGGTCACATGATCTTTATGTTGTGTTGTTTTTATTAAGAAAACAGTCTATGTAATCACAGCAAATTTCCAGAAGGATCAATAAAGCAGTCTTAGTCTTATGATACCTTCATAAACTTTTGGCCATACAAACAGATAACATGAAGATCGCAAGGTGTAAAAGAGTAAGTCACTTTTGGTGATCTTCACTGTCCAATCATGAGAGTATTGGCCTATCATCCTATTTACTTTTGTTTTAAATATTGAGGTGTTTGAACTTTGCATATAAATTGTTTTTAGCAGTGAATAACCAACATGACACTTTCCTCTTTTCTTATGATACTTGATGATTAGTTAATTGATTGGAAATACATATAATAAAAATAGAGAGGGGGGGAGGGCCTTAATTCAAATCTTGGTGAGATATATTTAATTGTAAAAATGTGCTGCCTCTCTTTGATAAGCCAAAATAGCTTATATTTAAATGTTTAAAAAAATAAATTTAAAAAAAAAAGAGCTGTCCATTAATAAAATGCATTAATTTTAATTCATCTTTTCTTTCTAGGCTAGAAGTGGAATATTTTTAATTGGAGAAATGCTCCAATAAAAGACTACAAGCCAATGCCAGATACCAGTTTATTTCTTAATTTGTGGATGTTTATGTTGTGGAGTATTGTGAGAACAGGTGGATATGCATCACAGTGTCTAATAACTACCTACAAGTCCTCATCATTTTCATATCTACCGGTACTTAGGAAAACAACTTGGAACAAATGAAAGGCTAAAAAAATACTTGCCTTTCATTTATGAATCAAAATAAATAATAAATTCAAACAAAAATGTTCCATTTGTAAATATATTCTGCAATGTATATAAAATAAGTGGCTACACACCAATGTACATTATTATTATTATCACTATTTCATATGAAAGTCGATATTGTATCGTATACACACAAAGTTTTAAAGATCTAACATTGGCTAAGTAAAACATTAAGCCTAATGGTAACATGTTTTTATGCTGGCTTAAATATGCCAATGTATTGGTTAAATTATTAAATCTTATTGTCTTTTTAACTCTTTCTCTCCTAATTGATGACACCAATGTTGATTGGACCCCATTCAATTAAATTAATTTTTTTGTTTTATGAACATTAATTTGCATTTTGTAAAAAGGGCATGCAATCCTCTTTAATTCTATATCAAATATAAAATTTTCTCAAAACAAACAAAACAGTTTAATCAAAACAGGATAGTGAAAAACAAATGAGAAAAATGAGAAATTCCATTGGAACGTGGAAAATAATAACAGAGAGAAAGAGCTAATTCATGCATAATTACAAAGAATATTAGTAAAACCTGAAAACTTGAGAAGTAGTCTTGTCAATGACCAGCATAGATTGAATATTTTCCCATTGTAATCAATTTCATTATATTTATTTTATGTCCTTGTACACTATCAATAATAGCACAAGCCTGCGCACTTTGATACTTCATACCTTTGTAAAGCTCACAATATTAGTCTAAGTTTGTATTATAAATATACATTATACATAATCCTATTATCTCTACATTTGATGCAGTATTAAATTTATTTGGCTGTGTGCTAATAATCAAAAGACATGTACATATATTAAAAGAAAAGCTTGACCAAAGTTGTTTTTTTTTAATGCTCTTACTATATTGTGTTCACTACTTGGACATTCAAAGTATTGTGTAATCATTTTTTTTTACAACAAGCGTATTGATGGCATTAAATTCTTATGTATTTGTGCAACTTATTTTGCTAAATTTCCTCTTTCAATTTTTTTTGACATTTTACAACCTACACAGCATTGTTATTGTAAGATATTTTTTAAAACCTTTATTTCTTAATGTTGTAAGATGTTTTGGTTTTAATGTGAACTATTTTTTAACTTATTTCATGTCACCTTAGAATCTCCTCTAATACTAGGGTTGATATTTCTTTCTACAATGAAAATAGAAGAGGCTGGCCAGGGCAGCCTTTGTAAATGGCACAAAACCATCTCAGGGACAAACGACAGTAATAGATCATAACTCATCTTGACTAATATTGAATTTTAGAATCGGATGATATAATAAGTAGATAAATGAAAGGATCATAAACAATATAATGTAGATTTCAAATTAATGGTTGTTGTTGGGTTTTTTTTTTCAATAGAAAGAAGAGTTAAGATGCCATAACTAAAAATCTGGTATATATAGATGGCTCCTTCTGATGTAAAAGACTGCATAACAAAGTTTCCTAGGCCATGGATAAATGGATTATGGTTTGCCTGTATGTCATGTACCTTGGCAAGATCTTAAAAAAAAACAGCTCTATAATATGTATAGCAGTTACTCACAGGAATTATTGGAGGGAACACCATAAATAAAAGCTTAAGTAGCTCCACAACTTTACTTCTGAAGCCTTAGCACTGCAAAGGCTCACAAGTTGGATTACCCATCTTAAAGATGAATCACCTTACTAGACTTAGATATATATCAGTCAGACAATCACAGTTTTTAGAGATGGTATCTGTCCTCACCCTTTCATCTGTCAGTAGAAGTATTTTTGTCAGGCCAAGTGCTGGATGTGCTAGTTAAGAGGCTATTTGAGATACAAGTATTTTATAGACAATGGGCGTTTATACCTATTGACACCCCTGCTATGAGAATATATGAAACTAATTCTTGTTAAAAATTTGTAATAAAAGACTCCAAGCTTATTAAGCTCTTTCTTAAGAATATTAGAATGTAATAATCATTTAAAGTGTTCTGAATGATTTTTGTCTGTTCATATATAATGTGCTTCAGACTGTCATCTATATACTCCTATGAGTTTAATTTCTGCTTGCATACTCCATACTATAGAAGGTTGAGCTAGAACATTATATTTTAATATATCGAGATATGTGTGAATCATATAAACTAAAATGATTAACTAAGTTTATCACCTAAGTATTGTTTTTAAAAACAATTAGATCTATAGAATCACGTAATTTTGATATTATTATTATTTCATTCATGTAGTGGCTTAAAACATTGTACTAATTTTTTTATTCTAATTTTATTTATATGCCAGTTTGTATTGTGGCTAACCATTTCAGTTTTCAGTGGAATTTGGTGTCAACCCGTGTATTGTATTCAGGAAATGATTCTACCACACAGTATTACCAAAGTGTACATAGCTTTGTAGTCTTAATGTAGTCTTCAATGTGCAATCTGTAGCTCTTTTATTTATTTGTATATCATCCCTATTGTTTTCTTTGCATGCCTCTCCAGTATGTTTACAAAAAGGAGTTAGCAAAAGTTCAAGCTTGATAAAAGCTTAAGACTTGAGAGAACTTTTTAACAAAAACTTAAATTGAAAAAAATAGATAAATTTCAAATAAACCAAAATGAAACTTATTTTTAAATTTGTGGATATAAAAAGTGTGTATACCAATGCTGGTATGTATAATATATTTGCTTATTGTCCTCATTGCAAATAACTTGTTACAAAAATATTAGTACCTATTTAAAAAATCATCTGGAAAAAAAAAACATTGAAAACTACATTTTAAAGTTTTAAAATGAGTAAAAATCAGTAAGGCTAAAAAAAAAAATCACTCCATAATCGTTTGATCTGAACATTCAAGTTTTTATACGAATTCTAAAAAAAACTCATATTTTCAAGCTATACTAGTATGTGCTTCCACAGCAGTTTCTTCATGTATTTAGATTGCATCTCCTTATATGTCATTAATATTTACTCTTTACTTCTTTTATATATATATATATATATTTGAACTCCAATATTTAATAAAAAGATAAGTGTAAACAAAATATTGAAATGTTACATTTATTAGTACCTGATGGAAATACTCATTTTCAACAGTTTTTACAACTGTAGGTTGTACATTTTGCAATTAATTTTCTGTGTTGTTTTTTTTTTTCCCCATTTTTTTTTCATGCCAACAATAAATATCTATATGCTGCATCATTCATGTATTTTATTTAATGCACACATTTCTCAACTTCTAATACATCAGCGGGGCTCACATTGCACTTGGCCAAAGTTGTACCACTGGCTTACTTGTAAGAAGGAATAAATAGTCCCAGTGGGCTGCTAGAGAAATGCTCAAGAGTTTTGAGAACCCTTGTATATTAGTTTCCTTTCAATGTGTACGTTTGATGTCTTTCGTGTTCATAAATGGGTCTGAAACAATATCCTTCAATTATTTCCAGAGAAAATCAACATCAATATGTCTTCCTGTATGTACAAAAATCCCTGGTCATATGTTGTCAAGTGTATGTGTTGTTTGCAATATGTAGGGCTTCTGAAACCTGATTTTTGTTTTCATTTGTTGCATTTAATTTTCATTCATTTGCACTACATTTTTTAAGTTATATGCATTTTGAAATGTTTTTAAATAATATACTTAGCCTGAAACAACTTCATTATAGTCTGAATATTTTCCAATCATTTTAAATGGTGTACTGGACAGTAGTAAAAAATTGTAAGAATAATTTGTTAAGACTGTACCGGTAAATCTTTTCATTTTGCCTTCACCTAATGAATACCTTATTCTAACATTTCTGGACATTACGATAGAGAATACTAAGCTACCACTATTTTTTTTTAAATACCATTAGGTTTCAGAAGCCATATATGTAGATAATGTACACTTTTATTTTTAATAAGTTCCTTCACACAATTACCAAATATATTATTACTATACAATACTGATGATAATTGTGTATGTTTTTAGACCACATTAAAAGGCATTCCTCATATTTTACAACTGATGACATATTTTAAGACAATAGACTGGTTATCTGGCAGAGGTTGGTTAGTTGTAGAGCCATGGGTGCCAATACTTTGTGCAATATATCACATGTTTTTGCTAAATGTCAGATTTGCATTTATATGTATACAAAGATTATATTACAAAGTAAGTGCAATAAAACTGAAGACTTGATATCTAAAGACTTGTGTTGGTTTTTGTTTGTGTTGAAGCATGGAGATTTTTAGATGTATAGTAAGAATATCAAAAGGGAACAAACTACATTTCTTAAGATGAAAAGAAGGTATTCGGCCTGTCAACCTTGTCCTGTGTGCACTCAACTATTGACAGATAAATATTAATAGCCTTCTGTTGCTTAATTGAATTATGAGGCTTGTCTTCAAGTCCGAAGATTAGTGAGGTGTGCAGTATTTCCCAGGGCAAGCATAACCATTGTCTGCAGAGTTTTTCTTTCCGTCGTCTTCTATGTCAGCCAAGGAAAGTTGACGCCTAAGCTGGTCTTTGAAGTGTTTTCGTGAGGCGCCACTGTTTAAAATTACGTCGACAACCTTTACGCTCACCAAAAACAAAAAAGACTGCTTTTGGCATATTTAAGCAGGCCTATGCATTAATTACTCCAATAGTTTATGGAACACCTATTCAAATCTCGTGGAACACTAGTATTCTGTTTGGGAACTACTACCCCATTCAATAGTGGGAATACAGAGATGATTAAAAAGGGCAATAATGAATTCTTCTAAAATTGTAAATTTTTAAAGTATAATGAAGGCCCCTTTTGCACATCAACTATCTATTCTCTAGCAATCATTTATTATTTATGACCGAATCTTGACTCTCCTATATAGAGTCAGATCATGGAAAGACAAAAAAAAAATATGATAGATAAAATTAAGTTCTATGATTGATGATCGTTGTAGCACACTTACTTTAGATCTAAATTATTGATCTATTTATGAAATGTATATACCGTATTATCATCTATTGTCTAGATGTATATATACAATTAATTGGTTGCGCACCCCAGGTTCATGACATACAATGCCCACTGCAGTCATCTTGCTGTTTGGGTTAGGGTTTAGATTATCTTTAACTCTGAATGAACATCAGAAACATGTAAAGCATTTTGATTTTACAATATGATCACGACGAATAAACAATTATTGTCAATTGGCGTAATTATACTGGCATAAGATGATTAGACAACAAGAGACATTACTACTAGAACATTTAAATTCCGAACCAACATTAAAACCAAGCAATGAACAAATTCTTGACATTGTAATTTAGGTTCTACAGTATTGCGTTAATTTTTTTTTTAAAGCCAATATTAAAAGATAACTGACCTGGCTTTTGACTTACCAAACTGTCCTCTCCCACCCCGACCACACGGGTTTATGTAATCTGTTATCAATGATTTTATTAACATAAAAGGGCGGGGGATAGGACGATATGGCAACAACTATCACCACCAACATATGATTAGGACTAGCCACCATTAAAATAAACCCAATGTTAGAAGTTCCTTCCATTAAAGCAGTCCAAGGCGGTAAACAGACACTAGCTGAAAACAAGGTTTCACATTTTGAAGCTAATATAAGGTTTGGTAAAACACATAGGACATATTGAATGAACTAGTTCGATTGTTTTTAAATTTTAGTTGTAATCAAGCTTTTCTTTTGATGTCACCCTCAAGGGCTCAAGTGGAACCCACTTTTGTCATGAGCCCTAGTTGATATGCCATAGGGGGTGGGGCCATGGATGCTACGCCACTGATATTGGGAATACGGTGAAACAGGAACTCATTAGGATCTCTATACAGGGCTGTGACTTCTCAAGATGGAATGATCAATGAATCTCATTCACCAATCGTAAACAAACAACATTTTATCACGTGATTATATTTGTAAAGCTGTCACGTGACAGCCATCGTGAATTGAAAATTAGATCGTAAATTATATAGAAGAGATTGAGCACCACGAGGCTAAGTGTTTGTTTACGAGTGGTGATGAGGTCCATCGTGTAGCAACGAGACTTTTTGTCAGGAAATTTGCATCACGTTTCTTAGTCGACTTGGTTTATTTGAATGTTTTTAAACGTTTAATTTAAAAAGCCTACTACCTTGTTTATTAATCAAATAATAAGCCTTTACCTGCTTAAAATTAAAAAAAAAATAGCCACCTGATTTCGTAGACTCTGGGATGCCTACAGAGACTGTTGTTCAATTTTGAATTGATATGAATAATACGATGCTCATATAGTCTAAGGGAGGAGTATAGAGTAAGTGCTAGTTAAATGTATTTTTGCTACTTTTAGTATTTGGTCCCGAAGTGTGTTAGTGATTCTATTAAGGTTGCTAATGTAGTCAGATGTTGGTGCAAAGCGATTTGCTTGTAGTGACTGACAAGGTGAAGAGTTCCTTGCTCTAATGGTACTTTGTAGACTTACACATGAGATTTCTCACTTTTTTATTTCATGAAGGTAACAGATGAAGAAAGCTGCTCAGAAACGAGTTCGGTGGAGAGCTGTGGTTGCGACCCTATGCTGCCCTGGGAGTACACAGGATTAAGTCAAGTCAATGCAGATATGTGTACTGTAATAATTTTTTTTTAATAGGATGTAGGTAAAGTATAGAGTAAATTTACTAGAATATGTGAATGATATGAGTTTTTTTTTCTTCATTTTTCAAGTTAGACCATATATTTAGGTACAGTCCCCTACTTCCATAACCAAACCATCAATAGTAGAGTGTTACTTTAAAATACAAAGCTGGCTGTGAAAATAATTATACATAATGTGTCCCTTAACAGCTAATTAATAACTGGTTTTTATTCAATAAACAAAACAACTTTTAAATTATGTGACTGCCCTATTGATCACAGCCACAACCGTTGTTATCTATTATAAATGCATAACAACTTAACATTGCATGTAATTTCTTAAACTGATTTGATAACATCTGGGTTATTACTTTCTCTCTTTGTCCCCGGTGCTGCTATTAATTTATGTTCTGTGTATGTATCACATTTGTTTCAGCACCTAGTTTCAACTCTATGTTTATATTTTTTTTTAAAGAAAATTTTTTCATAAATTATTAAAGAAACAGTTACTATATGACTACTAAAAATATAAAAAAACAACAACATAATACAAAGACCAAGACAGTGTTTTATTATGATACATAATTTATTCAACCTCACATTCAACAGACTGACACTCTTTGTTTAATGTTGCTTCTTTCTGAAGGAACATCCTGAAACAAACATTTAATAAAAGATATACTTTGAATGTACAGTTAAAGCTTATAAAGAAGACAAAATGTACAGGATCAAGTCACAAGTAGCCATACTACACTTAGATATTAAATTTTTCCAACAGCTTAAATTCATACTCATGTGAGGGGCCTGGTGGCTGAGAGGTGAAGCGGTTGGCTATTGAATTGCTACTGAATTGCTTTAGGTGTACCCAGAGGCAAAACAGCGCTAAAGGGATCCTGACATTTGTTATGGAAAAGTAAAAGTACAGGTACTTTGTTGTTCTGCTGGCCACATGACACCCTTGTTAAACAAAGCCCACAGAAACAGATGACATTTACATCATCTGTCCTAGATTACAAGGTCTAAGGGAGAAATTTACTGACTGGTATAACTATATTTTATTTCACTAATTTATGTCTAATTTCATTGTTATGATGATTGTAACAAGACCCAGAAACATAACATGGTTATCTATAGTCCCAGGGATGCTTACAGTTACCAAAAAGAATAGGAGGCAATGATCTCTTTTGAAGTATCATCAGTAATTTATAAGATGTATGATATTGATAGATCTGTATTGATATAGCATGTGTAGTCTTATAAATCTATAAGACTACACACAGTAATTAATATACATGTAAGATCTTTAAATCCATTTGCAATTTTTGAGGTCCCAATGAGGCTGTGGCAGGGTTCATAACCAATTTCATGAATGATTTTCCAGGTTTTCAAGGTAGAATTTTAGATTTTCAAGGTATGCATTGCACCATAGCAAGCAATATATATGTATATATAGGCCTATATATATATATATATTTACATTTTCACTCAGATGGCATAAATATATATCTATTTAGTACTGAAAAAAGTATCCTAAGCATTTAAATGCAACTTTTTAATACATTACAATACATACAAAAGCTTGCTATACAGAAGAATAACTTTTTAAAAATATTATGTTTGAGAAATATTTTTGTTAAATCTACAGTAGATCTAGATCTAAGTCACTAAATTCGCGAACTTTTTACGGTGGTGTGCTAATTATCTTCACTGATTCTACCGTAGATCTTATTTTAAACTCTAGATTCTAACGGAAGGTCACTAAATTTGCGACTTTTCACGGCTGTGCTTGAATATTATCTTCAATGAATCTAGAGTAAATCTAGACTCTAGAATCACTGTAGATCCAAGTTAGTAAAATTCTCGGACTTTTTACGGCTGTGTGCGAATTATCTCACTAGATTCTAGTGATAAGGCGTAAATCTAGCATATTTCTAGAGCAATCTAGACAATATAGATGTATCCAGATAAATAAATTGACTAAAAATCATGGAGTTTTCAGGTTTAGCGCGAGTTATCTTCACTACATCTAACTCAATCTAGATACTATTTCTAGATATATGGTAAAGATCGAGAGAAGACTCAAAGTGACAATTTTACTTAAACACTGAGTACAAAAACAAAATCTTATAAATACTCAGACACAAAGAAAAAGGCACATGCCTCATTCCATATCCTAGGACAAAAAGATTTTCGGCGAGGGAGGGCCCGGAGGGGTGTAGCCTACACATAAGGCTGGTAATTATAGACAATAGTCACTACAGACTAGATCTAGCGCCCCTTCAGCCGTAACAATGATAAAAGACAACTATTTCTAAGCTGTCTTCAGAAAAATAATAACAGGTCGGCCCAGTTGAAATGCTTGCTTGAGCCAAGGCCATTTTCAATCACGAGGTCGTGCTTCACAAGTGGGTGAAAGGCGGTGTAGATGCGGCGTCACTGGTCAGCTCAACATAACCGATAAAAAACGAGGGTTATCACAGTTATAAATAATGAAAATGAGCACTTGGTATTGGGTGGGAAAAAACTCAAGGTCCTGTTTTAAAATTCAAGTTTTTTCCGCCTTTTTTTTTTAACGAAATTCAAGTCTTTTTCAAGGCCTTAAATTTATAATGAAATTCAAGTTGTTTTCCAGGTTTTATAGGTGGCTACGAACCCTGCTGTGGGGTACAATTCCGATAGAGTATAGAAGGTAAGGAAAGTGCAAGGTGAAGGGTCACAATCAAGCATTAAAAGAAAAAAAATTGAAATAACCAAGCTGCTGAAGAGCAGCTGTACTGTACTCTCATATTTCCTTAGGTCACTGACTGCCCTTGAGAAGCATGTATTCTAACATTCAGCTTAAATGTTAATAGGATGTCCACCCAAGCTGCTAAATATTATTGTCTCTTTCAACCACAGTTCAACGATGCCTTCTCCAAAAGTTTTAGCATAAACAGGGTCAAACAAAGATGTGTCCAGGCCCCAATCCTCTTTGGAATACTCTTTTCAATGCTGATCCACCATGCGTTTGCCATATCCACTGAAGGCATATTTTCATTTCAGATGAGATGACAATTTTCTAAATATTGCTAGACTGAGGACCAAAACTAAAACCAGAACAACACTCATAAGAGTAGTGTTTGTGGCACACTCACAAGATGAACTTCGCTTCACTCAGGCCTGCAAAGAATATAGCTTAACTATTAGCACGAAGAAAACAAATGTTAGGGACCACCTGCTACAGCACCACCCACCATCCTCATAGACCAGGGGTGGGCAACTTAAGGCCCGCGGGCCACATGCGGCCCGCCGAAGTGTTTTATGCGGCCCGCGAAAGCCTAAATAAATCATTATAAATATCTATAGAAATTATTGAAACTTTTGATTCATATCACTTGTAATGAAGAGGCTAAAGAAACATTGTCTCTAAACGTCTTTCTAAAAGAGTTTTATTTTTAAAAAATGAAGATTATATTTAATAGCAATACTATATAAATTCAGTAAAAGACATAAGCACTGTCCAATATTTATTCAATGCTATGGAGAATTGTGTTGAAAGAGTTGGGTTGGCTTGTACAATATGGCAAGGGTAACAACTGATGGAGCTTTGACTGAGAAAAACAACATTTTTAATAAAATAAAGAAAATATCTAAACCATAAACTAGTAACTGGAAAGTTTATACAAGGCTACATTAAAATTAAATA
>JADKLZ010079391.1:15254852-15274802 GCA_021533235.1 Biomphalaria straminea | reverse complement strand
AAAAAAAAAAAAAAAAAAAAAAAACATGCACAATTATTTCTTTCTGTCGAAAATTCTAAAACAAAGACTAAAGCACATTTTTTTTCTAGTAAAAGAGAAAAGTTGAATTTTTTTTTATATCTAGAAAGCTGAAAATAAATATACAAAGATTTATCATAGTTGTAATTCTGTTAATTTACAGTTAATTATATTTTAATATTGTATTTTTTATGTTATTTTATGTGTTGTCTTATTTTGTGTGTTGTGTTTCATTCCATTACGGGATCACGAAACAAATAAGTAGAAATAAATAATTAGTTAATCAATTAAAAAAAAAAGTAAAGTTCCCTTTTCAGACCTTGTGGTCTATAATGCAGATGATGTAAAAGGTCATCTAATTCTGTGGCCTACGGTTAACAAGGGTGTCATCATCTGTCATGTGGCCAACACAAAGACCAACCGCCTTTACTTTACCCTAATGTCAGGTACCCATTAGAGCTGGGTGGACTCAGAGGCGCCCAAGGATCCCGAAATAAAAATCCCAGTCTTCACCGGGATTCGAACCCGGGACCCCAGGTTCAGAAGCCAAGCGCTTTACCGCTCAGCCACCGCGCCTATCAATTAGTGATAATTTATTAACTCTTTCCCTCCAAACTAACGATACCAACGTTGATTCCATCAGAAAGTGTTAAATAATAACGGAGAGGAAGAGTTAATACTGTTTCATATATATAGAAAAGGGAGCTTATCCCTCAGAATTGAAATCTATACATTGATGTTTTGGTTCTTTGCCTTAGATAAGCTTTTTTTTTCTTTCTTTTTTCTTTTTTTTTTTTTTTAGAATTATTTTTGTTTTCTTGTTTATTCTTTTATTTCGCAAAGTGAGCTGTTCGACAGTTCAAGATCAGAGAGTTTGTAAGATGGTGAGCGAAAATGTTAGTAAGCTAAATTAGTATGCTAAAGAGAATTAGTCAAAGTCCGTCAGTTAAAGATTATTAGTTTAATTAAATAAAGTTACATTGATTGTTAGAATTTACAAAATACATTATAACAAGTAGAATAGTGTTAAGAATAACAAAATTATTGAAGTTTATTTAAATTTTTTTTAATCAATACATTTTTGGTTTCTCAACAGCCTATTCATTGGAAGTATAAAAAATACACATATATTTTTTTTAAACAGAAAAAAAATCGAACAACAAATTAGCAAGTCTGCTAGATGAACTAAAGCCCTATTAAAGTAGTCAACAATTGAAAACAAAAGAATTGTTACACAGAGCTGCCCACAAGTAAAGCGGGTAGCCTCTTTCAAACCTTTCTATCTATAATGCAGATGATGTAAAGGTCATCTGTTTCCATGGCCAACGGTTAACAAGGGTGTCATGTGACTAGCACAACTTCTAACCACCTTTACTATTCCCTAATCAATGCCTGGTACCTAACAGAATCTTGTGGATTGGTCTCCTAAAATATTTAATTAAAAATCAGGTCTTCACAGGGATTTGAACCAGATACCCCCTTGGAAGGACAAGAAGCATTTGACTACTTAACCATTTAACCACTAAAGTAATCAAGGAAATGATTTTTTTTACACAAACGTATGGAGAACAAATGAGCAAGTGTGTAGAGTAACAAAAATATACATACAGATTCTACCCATTTTTCACAATAAAATTTTTTCAGTTGAGCAATTGACATCCAGTTGACAATGTACCAAAACAGACATTTATTAATATCACAAACAATTGAAACTGCCATAAAAATACGTTTAGCCCATAGACTTATATATTATACTTAGACGCGAAATCTTACCTGAGACTGATCGATTCACGTCGTAGAATCTATCTATAGATAGATTTTTATGTATGTCAACTCCTTTTTGGGCACCCGAATAATTCTTAGAAAAGTAGTGATCTTTAGTTTTCAAAGTTTAGAAATATTGCAAAATCATTACTCAGATATTCACGCAAATATTATTATTATTTTTATTGCTTTTATATAGCGCTACTTTCATGCTTATAGCATGCTGATAGCGCTTTGGTCCAATCTCATTTGTGGACCTGTGGGGGGGGGAGTGAGTATCTAGGAGTTTTCCGTGCTGCCTTTAGGCGCTCAGTTAACACAACTCTGCCCAAGTCGGGTGTCGAACCTCGAGCCCCCTTCTAGGTTATCAAGCCAAGCCAAGCTCAAGCCGCACTTGTCCTCTCGACCACCCTTCCCACAAATATATGAAACAAAGCCATTTCCTGTGTGTTTCCATTGATCCAACTTTTTAAAAAATGTTCACGACATTTTTGGGAGTTTTAAAAAGTCTCCATGGCCAGTCTAGATATAATATACGTCTATGGTTTAGCCCTTTAAATGCTGAGCTGTTTTACAATGAGTGCATACATAATGGAAATACAATTCTGATGCTTAGAGGCCAAACTAGCACACGCGATTCATGGGATAAAAACATTCGTGTTGCCTTCCATGTAGACAAGCAAAGGGACAGAACAGTTGACAGACTTATTTAACAAGATCATATGATTTTAATGATGCGATATGAACACATTGGTCTGGTGGCTGGAGATCACGCGGCTCATTGCACACTTCCGTCACCCATGTTTTCTTGTTCCTGTATGACGTCACAGCGATTCAACTTCCGGGGCGAGGTTACTGGGGACGTCATCGGCGACGTGCGCAGGTGCGGCGAAGCTACACGCCGTAAGGGCGTCATTGGGGAGGGCGCCAGTTTGGGGCTGCAGTTCCATCTCGAGGACGAACCCAGCGGGGACGTCGGGCAATCCTTATCTGATAAATGCCTACAGACAAAATAGATAAAAAAAATTATCTTTCAAGTATGAGATGGATGATACAAGTTATTTAATGTGTTGATAACACAGATATTCAATACTATTAAGTGCGTTAATGAATGGCAGTATGATTATTATTGTACTATTGATCCTGATTTAAAAGTGATTTTATTTTACTATTATTGTTGTTTTTTTTGTTGTAATTGTGGTATTATTATTATTATTATGTTCGAAAAGAACGAGTATTCTTTCTCTGGCGGAGCCAGGGTCGAGTTTTGTTAAAGGGAGACAAAATTCATCGTATTCCCTTTATCAGTTTCCACTGAGGAATTTTCTGGTGATGTGGCAGGTCTGCAGCAGTACCGCCCTCTGGCAGGCAACGAGAATGTTCCTAGGAATGCCCAGCGCCTTGAAGGTATCTGTGAGGTCAGTTGTTATTATCCCCTTGGTTGATATGACAATGGGGTATATTGTTATTTTAGATAACTTCCATAAACGCTTATTATTATTATTATTATTATTATGTAGAAAATTGCATTATTCTCTGGTACTGCCAGACTCGAGATGCTAGAGGGAAACGAATACATTACAATCTAGAAAACTCCCTCCGTTGAGGAACTTTCTGATGATGTGGCAGGTCGGTAAAATTGATAGTTCTGTGGCGCAACCAGCTGCTTACTGGTACTGAGAAACTTCATAAAAATGTTCTGGTTGACACAATTAAGATTATACTTATCAGAAACCAAAACACGGATTGCTCCTACTTACAGTTCCTGGAAAGCTATTCTGGTTTCTCCAAAGGATGACGTCCTCTCTCGTTTTTCTGAGGCTGGGGTGGGTGTACATAGGGGAGAAACTGTGTGTAGAGCTGGACTACTGAAAAATAAAAACAGGTCTGATTAATGACCCAACGTCAATCTTATCTTATCTTATATAATACAGACGTTACTTCAAAACAAGAAGATGATTACGTCCTACGCGTCATGCATTCAAGTGGCCAGCACAACGGCCGAATCAGATACCCCATTTGTAAAAACCATGATGAGATTACTCCCTTGGAGCACGGAAGAGGAAGCGTGCAGTGAGTCGTAAGGTCGCCTTATCCCCGTATAAGGACAGACCCTCTGCCACACATGGACCAGTTCTCTCTCTCTCTCTCATTACCTTGTCCCGATCGTTCATCTTGCAGAGCGCGACATTCGTACAGAATGTGCTCTATTTTCTCATCGTCCTCGAAGCAATGGCGGCACCGTGTGTCGTAGTTTTCCTTCCACCGTCCAAAGTACGCGCCTCTTGGACAGCACAACGACCAACTTTTAGCCTTTAGATTCCCCATACTAATGTCAGGCACCCGTTGGAGCAGTAGTTCTCAAACTATGGCCCACTGCGCTCGAAGCGTCATCTTTTAAATAATCATATAAACTAAAAGGCAAACACGTTTATATCATAAAACCTAGGGGCAGCAGATCAGAACGAGCAGAACTTATCATTGCGACAAAGTGAATGAAAACAACAACAACAACAACAACAACAACAAAAATAACAACTCTTGAAGCTTCAGGTAAATTGGAATAGCGCAGAGTAAAAAAAACGCATGGTCGCGTGTTGTTACAGTTCATTGACTTACAGCACCAAACTGCTTGTAGACAACAGAATCTGGCGTTGACGTCAATGGACCTCATTAACCAAACGTAAACAAACAACATTTTCTCTATAAGTTCTATAAAAATACGTAAGGCTGTCACGTGATACGTATTTTTTTTCATTATTTTATCAATATTATGACGTGGCTAAATGTGTTTATTTACAATTGGTGAATGCGACCCATTGACGTCAACGCCAGGAATATGTTGCATCATTCACAAACCAATCGCTAACCTCTCCTCACCGTCACCATAGAAACACATACACACACACTCCATAACATTGCGTAGGGTTTGATTAAGCCAGAGAATAATACTAATATCGTATTGCTGAACAATTTGAGAACCTTTGTATTTGAGTAAGTATTTCAGTTAAAGAAGAATTTAATGTACCTTGAACAACGTGCGTGGGTGGAGACTCTAAAGGTCGGTGTACACGGGGAAGATTTCACATCTTTAATAAGACCATGGCTGAACTTGTCTTTCTGCTGTAATAACAAATAATTGTTGCCTTAATTTGTGTTCCAAAGAGAACATAAAGAGTATGTCTAATTATAGGGATATGTATCTTTCATTGCGTTTACCTTGTGGGGTTGTGCAGCTTTCTTTTTGTTTACAGTCACTTCCACCGCACGGACTGAATGAGACATAAACAAGAAAATATTTTTAAAAATCCTTAAAAAAACAACAACAAAAAAACAAAACAAAAAAAAAAAACAAAAAAAAAACCAAAGCTATCTGAGTGGAAGAACTGCACACTTACAACATTTTCACTCAAGAATGTAGAAAATATTTCCATTAAAAACATTAAACAAAATAATTAATGACTAATAATAATTTGACTAATTTTTTAAAATCGTTTCGGTAAAATAAATAATTGATTAAAATTTCAACGTGATCCATACATGGGCGTGAGAGACATAATGTGTACAATTAGAAAAGGGCACCAACAACCCTACATATTGTGCCTTATGTGGAATCTACGGAGGCATTTATTTCCCTTTTGAGTATCAAATAAAATAATAAATTACCAGTAATTATTTGACTAATGGATTTTTGAATAAAAAAAATTGATTCATATCTTTTCTATGCCGATCCTAATGTAATACATGTACTGTGTTGACTAATGGGACATTGTATAATCTGATGAAAGAGAGGACATGTGATTTCAAGTGACGAATACTTCATGGTAAAAATCCTTTAAAATCTTTATCATTTAATTTTCATTTTGTATAGCCCAACACCTATATGACAGCCTGTAGATATTTGTTAAAAAAAATTAGTTTAACTTATTTATAAAGAAAGGTTTCGACTCTAAATATCTTATCTTATATAAAACACGTTACTTAAAAACAAAAGATTGTTACGCCCTGCTTTTGTCCCTAGGACGACTTAGTCATGAATGGTAAATCAAAGACTTAAATTCTGCCAATTCGTTGGTTTTACTGACTGATTCAGGCAACCCATTCCATGCAATGGCACTAGGAAAGAAGGAATGTACAAATGCTCCTTCTTCCCTGGTGCTATTAGAACATGGAATGGGTTGCCTGAGCCAGCCAGCAAAACCAGTGACTTGGCAGAATTTAAGTTGGATCATCTATATTCTATCAGGAGCTACAAAGCAACTTCCAATTTTCAGTACTATATCTAAATACTCACAGAGAAATCGTAGACATCTCTGCACGTTGGCTGGATCTATAGAGATCTTGAGAGTCAGTCCTTTCATTTGTATCCGCGTACATAGCATTCTACTCAGCAGCATATGCAGCTCCCCAGAGGAGTGCATTTGGCAGAGGTCGACCACGGACATCAGGGTCCTGCATTTTAGCCTCAGTATGACGCTCCCTTGTAGAACATCTTCAATCGTTCTTCCGTGGCTGCAGATCCGTCGAATGGTGTCGGCCATGTCCAGACTTTCTCGTATGACAGTGTTGGTGTCCCTAAGAGACGCCTTCCAGTTGTCGAATTTTTTGTTGGGATCGCAGAGCTCTCTTCAAAACATACAAATATAGTGAAACAATGCATTAATAAGTTTAATTTAATATTCAACATTTTTTTTTACATTTCTATATTTTATTCGCTCTAATTTTTTTCTCTATTCAAAACTTTAACAACAAACTTTTTTTTTTTGAGAATAGATTTATTATACACATACACAGCCTGATTACTTTTTTTTTTTTTTTTTAAATTGCTCCTCTGTATTGAAATCTTTTTTTTTTTTTTTTTTCCGGATTACATGCAATTTAATTATGTATGTACAGTGAAACGTGAGAAAATAATAATGTGACTTATAACATTATTAATTGTCCTAAATTGGGTCCATAGTACTTTGTATAACAAAGGTTACATAACTAAACAATTCAAATATGAAAAAATAAATTTTGGTAAATTATCTACAAGGCTTTCCATAATATGTTAAATATATGATAAATGATAGTCTCCCCTTTAAAAAAGCCTTTCTCTGTTTTGACAATTTTTGATTGTTTCCCTTGGGAACCAGAACACTTCTTCCTTATCACCAAGGTAACAAACATGTCTGATAGAGTCATAGAGAGAATAGGTTTTGGGAAGGCAATGAAACCTCCGGAAATGATCACTAAATGTGTGAAGAAGGGAAAGCAGGACAGTCCCAGGAAATGATACTTTTAAAGTATGGTCTTATTGAGGGATAGTCTTTTTTTTTCTTTTAAATTAAATTTATGTACAAATGTTTGTTTCAAATTTGGTAATTACTACCAAACTTACATACAATGTGAGCGATATGTTTCAGTTTAGATGTCCAGCTCATGTGACTAATAACATTGAAACATTATGTAACTATACTATTAATTGTCCTAAATTACCTTATAATGCATAGTAAATATATTTTTCCTCTATAAAGATAGTAAACATTCTTTGTGTGTAAATAAAGTACATAAAAGGTTACATAACTAAACAATTCAAATATGAAAAAATAAATTTTGGCCAAGTATCTACAAATATTTTTACAATGTGTTAAATATGATAAATGATCGTCTCCCTTTTATTAAGCCTATCTCTGTTTTGACAATTTTTGATTGTTTCCTTTGGGAATCGGAACACTACTTCCTTATCACCAAGGTAACAAACATGTCTGATAGAGTCATAGAGAGAATAGGTTTTAGGAAAGCAATGAAACTTCAGAAAATGATCCCTAAATGTGTGAAGAAGGGAAAGCAAGACAGTCCGGGGAAATGATGTTGTACTAGTACAATCTTAACAGTGGATGGTCTTTTTTTTATGTACAAATATTTGTTTTAAATCTGGTAATTACTACAAAACTATTGTTTAGCGATTTCTATATCTCCACAGGGAGGCACTAGGACATTTAGCAATGATACTCCGTGCTATTGTTATATAAGGATTACATTTTTTGACTTTACATATGTACAAATGTTGTTTTTTTCAAAAGTGGTCCTTACTACATAATTATTATTTAAAAATTCTTTTTTCCAAAATCAAATTGTTATCAAATTTAATTGTGTTAATAAAAAAAAAAATTGTCATTAATGTCAAAGAGTAGTCTCCCTTGGGACGAAAAATTGGCATTCGGGTTCTTTATTCTTCAATTTTGTAGTGAGTTCATTGTTTATGTGACACTTCATGGCTCGAAAAACTCTTTCGGTAATTTGAATATTCTTGTAATCCCTCTTGGCTTGAAGCGCTGGCGTTGTCTTTCTCCATTTCTCCTTCATTTTTTAAGTTAGTAGTGATGCGAGTTTCTTCGGAACAACAGAGTTTCTTGTTGGTGTAGTAAAAAAAACTCTTGATTTCCAGCAACGATGTGCGCCAGTACATGAGTCTACTGAAAGGGTTTGCTCCATGGAAGTACTGTCTGTAGCTTGAAAAACACAAGGATGGCAAGCATAAATATATCCTTGGATAGTTTTTCTGTCTATTTCTGGTTTTTAATGTTGGCAATATCATTTGTGTTCACTGTTTGTGAGTCAATTGATGGGTGATTTGTATATACTTGAAATCTCCCATGGGACGAAGAGTTGGCGTTGTCCGAGTTTTCCATTCTTTTTTAAGTTTGTAGTGGTGTGAGTTCATTATTTATAAGACGGTCGATGGATCGGAAGGCTTTCGGTGGTTTGTAGGCCTATATTCTTGTAGTCCTCTTGGGATGAAGCGTTGGCATTTGTTGAATGTATCCTTCATTTTTGAAGTTAGTAGTGCTGTGAGTTCACCGAACAACAGAGTTTCTTGTTTGTGTAAAACGGTGTGCACATGAGTCTACTGAATGGGTTTGCTCCATGGAAGCACTGCGTATGTCTTCAACTTCACAAGGATGACAAGCATAAAGATATCAATAGATAGTTTTTGGTTTATTTCTGGTTTTTAATGTTGAGGATATCTTTGTGTTCACTGTTTGTGAGTCAATTGATGGGTTGTTTGTTTATTCTTGTTGTCTTCCTTGGGACGAAGCGTTGGCGTTGTCTGAGGTTTCCATTGGTGTGAGTTCGCCGAACAACAGAATTTCTTGTCGGTATTGTAAAACTCTTACTTCCGGTAACGGTAGCTCTAGTACATGAGCCTATTGAATGGGGTAGCTCCATGATTGTTTCGTTCAGGAATGACAAAAAAGAGAATATGTATTGAACCAAAGAATCTCAACAAAGCAATCCGACGGGAACATCACCCGATGAAAATCTAGGAATCCAATCAGCGAATCAAATCAGCGCCAGAAAATTTACCAAAGATAATTTAAAAGATAAAGAAGAATTTGAATATAATTATGAACAAAGACAGAAAACTTCTTTGTACAAACCCTCCAGTTTGGGCATATTGTGATGCCAACAAGAATGTAGAGATAGAATATGATGCCACTAACGATGGATTGGGAGAAATATTATTACAGGAAGGTCTTATAATTATATACGCATCGAGCGCTCTTACAGACACAGAGACATGATATGCTCAAATTGAGAATGAATTGTTTTCAATTGTGTATAGCAAAATTATTTTCAGTTTGTTTTAAATCGTTTTTTTTCCTTATTCCCCCTCTTCTTTCTTCCCCCTTCCTTCCTTCCCCCGTGGAACAAAAGGGGTCTTCGAATGTATAAAGGGATCATTTAAAAAAAAATACTTTAGTGCATATTTTAAAACTTTTCTAACCTATTTTGTATAATCAATCTGTATATATGATCTACTTGAATTCGGTTTAGGATTTTGTTATCATAAGTAGCTTTTAGGTACGTATTCCATATAAGCATCCTGTACTCTGCCAAAGAAATTGAGTTCATATCTTTAAATTTTTTATTTTTTGTTTTAGGTATTTTATTTACGAATATTGCTAAATTTATGTTGACCTTGGCATAACTGTTGGCATTTAGAATGTGTGACAGAGTTTCCCTCACAATGGTGAAATTCGGACATTCCCCAAACAAATGTTTTTCTATTTTTTTATTTTTTACCCCACATAGTTTACATGTTTGGTTCTGGTCTGCTTTGTCCTTACCCTTCTGCTTTATTGGGGTCATCCCATAAATTAGCCTGCAGGTCACCTCCCGTGCTTTCGGAGTTATGTTTTTATTATGCAAATGCGTGAATGTGTCTGTGTGTGTATTGACCACCATTCCTAATATCCTCCCCCATTTTATTCTAAGCTCTAAATTTTCTTTAAGTGTATTTCTTAGTGCTGTGTAAATGTTTTTGGTTTTGTGGTGTATTAGATTTTTATTGTTTTGTAGGTGTCTGGTTAGGGATCTGTAAAAAGGGTGGGTGTGGTTGCCGAAATAGTGAGGTGTGTTGTTTTGAATGGGGAGGAGTTTGTTTAGTCTAAGTCCAAAATAATATAATACTAAGGGGAAGTTACTTTTTTTTTAGTGCCAAAGTATGATTAAATTATAATAAAGATTGTCAGTATCTCATTATCACCAATATGATCAGCGATAAAATATTACAATCATAGAATTTTTGAATAACGAAGATAAATTTTCAATTTAATTGTACTCATTATTTATGAAGTAGTACAGGTATATACATCGATGCTTACTTAAATAAACTCATGGCTTTTCCCAGAATGTCTTGCTCAATTCTTGCACACTCGCAGCTCATGTCGTTTGACTGATAAATTTGTTCAAGACGTTCCGAGAGTTTGAGAGAGTCACTGACCTCGATCTTGATGTCTATTTCATCTGAAAATTAGGAAATACAAATATATATATTTTTTTTTGTTGTACTTTTTGGAAATAAAAAGCTCTCTCTCTTTTTTTGGTACATTTTTGGAAATACAAAGATCTTTCTTTTTTTATGGCCCTACTTTTTGGAAATATAAAGATCTTTTTTTTGGTCCTTTTTTAATACAAAGATCTATCCTTTTTTGATACTTTTTGTAAATACAAAGATCTTCTTTTTTGTGTGTATTTTTTGGAAGCATAAGAAGTATATAAGTATGAAATATTTTATCATTATGTGAGACACTTAGGTGGCACTTATTTCATTTAATGTTTTCATATAGGAAGTGTTTTTATTAGTCATGGCCCTGGTGTACTATATAATATTCTACTTACTAAAATGTCCTATGGTATAAATAGTTATTATTTAAGACGACAGAAAGGTGGAGACGAATATAAATATAGTTTTCCCTTTCCTGTTTACACTAACAGAGCCAGAGAATTTGAAACATGCTTGAAATGCTAAAAGGATAACAGTTTCTTTAACAAAGAATGAAAATTAATTAATTTCCATTATAATAAAAATAGTAATAATAATAATGATTTATTTTCCTATAAACAAGCTCGACCCTTGTGGTGCCACAGATTAAACATTAATTTTATTTATTATAATAATATGGTACATCGTTAAATCAGCATTCATATTTTGAACATTATGACAATAAATGTGATAACTATACAGTATCCATTTTTATTCTCTTTTGCAATAAAAGTTTCCTTTTTTAGGACCTTGCGTTCTGTTAGGAGCAGGTATGGTGAGAGTGATTGTGTTATTCCTTTGTTGATAGTATTAAAAGAGCTATATCTCTTTGTTTATATCCCCAGGTATGAATGTGGACAGTATACACATGATGGTTTTTTGAATGTGAGTTTTCCTTTTAGGATAGGAAGTAGTAGTTTTTATTTTTCATGGATTGGTGTTAATTTTTCACGAGAGTTGATGTCATTGTGTGCTTTTTATTGGATATTAAAGTTACTATTCTTTTCATGGATATCCAAAGTTGAAGTTTATTTATTAATAAGAAATAATTGTAATTGAGTTCACCTAACGAACTAAGCAAGACCGGAACCTATAGGACAGATGGTGCTAAGGTCATCAATTTATGTGGCATACGATTAACGAGGGTGTCAGGTGGCCAGCACAACAATCAACCGCCTTTACTTTTTTCTCAACTAATGTCAGGTACAGAGCTGGGTGGACTCAGAGTCGTCCAAAGATCCCAAAATTAAAAATCCCTGTCTTCACCAGGATTCGAACCCGAGACACCCGGTTCGGAAGTCAACCGCTTTACTGCTCAGCCACTACGCTTCCCCTATATTTCGATATTAGATGCTTATTAGATTAGTTCTCTTTATTTGCATTTTAACATTACAAATCTGTTCGCTAATAACTTACTGTCGTGCCTGGAACTTCCCGATTCTTCCCTCGACGTCAAGATATTCTGAAGCTTCCTCAGTTGTGCTCCTCTCTCCGGATGGGGATATCCAGATTTGAGACCCGCTGTCTCGGTGGACTCTTCATTCTTCATGCTGGAAGCCCCAGCTGCAAAATCAATCTTCTGAAGTCTTTGATGCATTGGACTAGACTCGGGGCATGTCTCTGGATCATTGGCTTCTGCAGATGTATCACTGTTTGCGACTTTATCCATATTGAATAGACTTGTGTCTGCTCTCGCAGAAGGACTTGATGTCGAGAACTTTGGTTGGCTATTCTCGTTTCTCTTATGAGTGTTACCAAAGTCCAAACGCCTGTCCACTCTATTTCTTTTAGCTGGCGTTCCAGCACACTTTGGTCGTTTGTTCTTGCCAGAAGGATAGCCGCAAGCCCCAGTGGTATCTGTCCTCAGAGGTTCGCTATAACGATTAGGATCTGAAGTACTGCTATATCTGGCCACGTAAACATTGTCAGGGGTTCTAGAGTTTTGAATGAGTTGAAATTCTGACTTGTCTTCTGATTTAGCTTGATTGCCTTGAGTTGATCCCTTTTTGTAAACAGTGAGAAACAACACGTTATACTAAATTAGTCTAAATACTTCTATTTTAATTTAAGAAAAGGGAAGTAGTAAATCTTCTTGTAGAGAATTTTGAGTGTGTATTTTTAAAATGCCAAGTATACAAGATTTGTTTAATGTTTAAAATTTGTTTATTATTATAGATCTGTGTTTTATCAAAAGAATAGAAGTTCATAAATTGTCGAGATGGCACAGGAATATACCTTATAAATTCTATAGCATATTTTAATTGAAGATAAATTCTTTCAGTGTTAGAAAGTTAAAAGAATTACAGGAAAATTAACTCGTTATAATGCAGCAACGTAATACCTTTTCAATAATAAGAGGTATAAGTTGGGTGGGGAGGAATAACAGAGAAAACGAGAGAGGGAGAGAGAGAGAGAGAGAGAGAGAGAGAGGGGAGGAAAGTATGAGTGAAGTCACGGGCGTAGCTAGGAATTTGCCATCATTTGAGGGGTTTGACCTCAAAGGTTACCCCTGCATTTTGCGTAAAATTTAATAAAAAAAAAACAATCCTTCTTTGCCCCCCCCCCCCCCCAAATTAGTAAGGGCCCGAGGATATTTTCGAATTCTCCCCACCCCTCCCGCCAACCTAGCTACGCCACTGAGTGAAGGGGGAGGTGAAAAAATGGAAGAGAGAGAGAGAGAGAGAGAGAGAGAAAGAGAGAGGGTGGAACTTAAAATGTATAACATTCCATGAAACATGTGTAGCTTTTCCAACATTACAGGTCATATATATATATAAAAAATCCATTCATTTTCTTACAACTTACGTTTGATGGGTTTAAGTTGGATGCATTCGATTGGCAGGTCTGACTATCAAGGAAGTTGACCATATCCTGTGTAGTATGGGAATGTTTCATGAAAGAGCCATTGTTCTCTGGTGAGACCCAAGGTCTGTGGAAAGTCTGTTGGCCTCTCTTGAGTTTTTCGCTGGAACTATTTTCTAGCTTGGAGGGTGAAGATCTAGTCCTTGGGATGATCACTGTTGGGGATATTCTTCCGCTTGTATCGCTTGCTCGCCTTGGGAACAGGTCCTTGAGCTCCTGGCTGCTGAAGCAGCTAACACTGATATCGTCTTTGGAATTACTTGGGTATTGATTAGTGCGAGACTTGTTCTCAAAGAAATTACTGGGAATACACGAATACAGGTTTGGTTCTGCCCGAAAAGATTCCTGATTAGGGAAGGTTTTTTTGTTCTCTGTGCCAACAGACATTGTCGTCCAATTTTCGGAATATCTGTTCGTAACAGGTTTGTTCATTGCTGTATTTGACTCCGAATTAACAGCTACATAACTATCAAGTCTATTCTTAGTGAATTCTTTAACTTCCTTGCGAATTTGAATGTCTCTGGTATTATACATTGGTTGACTTACTTTTGAATCTAATGAAACGGAGACAGTTTTGTTGTCACAGTCTGGAAAAGAACGACGCGAGTTCTTTTCTTCGTCGTCGCTGGAGCCAAAGCAATGCACAACATCGTCGGCGTCCTTCTTCGAATCTTTGTTTACAGAGACGTTGCTCGATCCAGGTTTATCCGTCGTCGGCCCACGGTCTTTGTCGTCCCCTAAACCATCTACTTCATCATCATCGTCCTCTTCATTTTTGTCTGTGTGCCTTGAGCCTGTGGAAACTGGAATCCAGCTATTTGCTTTTCTGTGTTGAGCTGGGTATTTAAATGTTTCTTGTTTGGGTTTATAAAACTCAGGATGGCTTCGAAGCCGATGTATTTCTTCATACGAGTGGCTTAGATAGTTATGAGTGTTTTGAATGGCGGCGCCATTGCTTGGGTCTATTTCTGAAACCTTTCTAATGCTTTTCACCTTAGCAGTGTCATTCTTAAAACTTCTCTCTATACTTGGTGTTTTTGACTTAGAAGCCAGATCAATAGATACGTCGTTCTTATATGGATTGTCTCTGCGCACTTTGGGAATGATATTCCCAGATGGCTCGGGCCCTGAAAGGCGTTGATTAGCCTTTTCGTGGTATTCTGGAAACGGTTGCCTAAAAGAAGTGCTTGGTGTTACATTTGTTGAGCTTAAGGATTGATGGCCTGAGTTCTTTGATGCCATTCCGCTGAACGACTGAGACGGTAGTTTAATTTTAGAACCAGGTACTGTAGTTAAGTTACCCTTTCTATGTACTGAAACTTTTTTCTTGTTCTTAGCTGGTCTACTTCCAGAAGTCAAACCGTCTGTTTCATCCCAACTTCGCTGACGTCTGCCAGAAACATTGACAGGTAAATAGTCACTTGATCTGGCATCGTCGCTGTCCTCTGAATATTCCTCAATTTCATCGCAGCTCATGTCCGAGTCTGGAAGCTCGTCCAACGAGACGTAACAAACGTTGGTGTTTGCTTTAGTGCTGACCACGTTGGACCTGTCCTCGGACAGCCTGCTGTTGATATAAGGATTCCTGCTGTTGTTATTGAAGTCCTGTTTGCTGGGCATGCTGTGAATAGGTCGAGAGTCCTGATCGGAAAATTTCTCCAGCGCGTGCTCAACGTCATCTTCGCGATCAGCCACGTCCAGGACGTCCTCATAGACGGACGTCATTTTAGTTCGATTGTCTTTCGGCGTCCTGAGAATATCTGAATCTAGCCTTCTTTGACGGGGTTGAGTCGTTCCAGCTGAATCGATGTCATCAAAGCAATACCTGTCATGAGAGATACGCCCTTTCGAGTCAGCTCTGGGGAAATTATCCTCCTCTCGCTGGTAAAAGTGGCTTCCTGTGTTTGAAAAATGTGAAGGTGTCATCACTTTATTATTTCCAAAGTTGGTGACGTTATTGTATTGAACCCCCTGTCCTTGCCAATTTTGACCAAACTGTGTTTGGTTTGCACCTGAATATTGACCGTAGCGTTGATCATGCCCTGGGGCACGGGACATAAAAATATTCTGCTGCCCTAAATGAGGTTGTCTGTATTCATAATTGTCAGTATCCATTTCCATTTGATCATCAGAGTCGAACCCATCGACTTCGTCTTCGTTGGAAGGGGTTTTGACTTCTGGAAAAATAAACACATTTGGTTCTAGATTCCGCCTCTGGCGTGTCGGTGGGCGTTCACTAAGGTTGGGCTCCACGGATCTAGTTTCTTGTATATTAGCGATACCCTTATTATGATGTAGATCACGGTTTGTGGAATTGTTGATCATCTTTGCCGGAGTGTTGGAAATCGATGATCGATTTTGAACATCTACTTTAGGAGCCGGTGATCGTTTCGGTAAGACTGGATTCTCACTAACTAACTGAAAGTCATTGGCCTGAGGTAAAATTGACAAGCTTGGGACTCTTTTGAAGTCTCCAAGTTGTGTTTCGTTAGTGGTTTTTGGGACGTCACAAGTTTGACGGTTGGAAGACATTGCGTTGAGATCTCCGCTGGTGCGCTGAAGAGGAGTGGAACAGAAAGCGTCCGACTTGTTGGGAGTTTGTGGAAAGCTAAATACTGATCGCTGCAAAGAACTATCGTTTTCAGTTACTTGCATGCAATGTAGGCCAGGTGGCTTGGCAAAGAGTGTACTATTTTCACTATCTGCTTTGAGCTTTTTGGGAGATTTCATCGCAGCCAAACTGCAAGATGCCAAAAACTCTTCCGGAGATTTAAGCTTCTGGAAAGTGTCCGATGCAGCAGAGCTGTTGAGAGAGACACTGGAGCTTGCCAGGTCCGAGGAGAAACTGTCCGAATCTGATGAAAGTGGGCGTTTACCTTTGCCCTTGGGGGGAGCTTTCAGTTGAATGACAGGTATGTCTTCGTAAACTTGTTGGCCTGAAAATAGATTAGATGCATTATTTACACAACGTTAAAACTAAATTTGCATAATTGTGAAATTGTGCTAGGTATAGTTGTAAAAAATATTGCCTGTCTGGGCGCTATTATTTGATTTTCCTTTTATATGTATTATCTCCCCTATCAGATAATGATTTCCCTTTGTAAGAAGTCGTTAGAATGTCGAGCGCTATATTTTTCGGCTGCTGTTTAAGTAGCCGTAATGCTTCGAACTTACAAGGATTCGTTTTTTCGCGGCCGTTTTGGCGCTAAATGTTTCAGCCGCATATATAAGGTCATTTTATTATGTATTTAAAACAAATGACATAATACATCCTTGTTTGAAGTATTCATATGTTGAAGCGTATTTTTTTTTATGCAAAGAACAATAGTTTTCTTTTTGGCGATAACATTTGGGAATAAGTTTGTTGCATAATTACTGTCATGTCACTAATATCAAAATGTGTGTGTATGTGGGTTCTAATATTGTTCATGAATAAAATGACATAGGAGCGGCTAAAAAATAATTACAATTGCTGTTGTTTTTGTTTTGACTAGACAGAATTATTTAAACAACAGACTTACTTTGTCTTTCAAGTTTTTCTCTCAAGGCCTGCACCTCAGAATTGATGTGGTCATCTGATACGTTGAAGGCGACTTCAAATGTTACAGTCTTGGTTCCAGGGGACGATGTCCCGTCGGCAGACACAGAATGTACAATCCTGGTCACAGGGCTGCAGGGTGGACAGGACTTTGGACCCTGGGGTATTCGCACGGTCAGGGGCGTTGCCGGCTTAGGCACTTCGAAGAGCGACGCACAGGTAGAACTTTGGGCATTCAAAGGAGAATATGGCTGTCTAAATGCGTACGAAACCTGATCGGATCGTGGGTCAATCCTGAACTCCGACGACTGATCTCTGGTATTCCTAGTACGAGGACCTACATTGTCATAGTATAGCTGTCCGGCCTGCGCATGCGTAGAATAGCGATAGGTAGGGCTTGGTTCGCTGTGGGTAAAGGTACAGATCTCAGGTGAGATGGTGCTGGTCACCTGTGTTGAGGCACCACCATAGCGTCCGATATGGTAACTCTTTGGTCTTATGTCCGCAGCAGGGAATAATGACATCGTCAATCTGAAAGCAAAAACAGTGAAAATAAATTCAATATGACAATACTATTTTTATAGTATACTGTATTATATAAGTACACTGATATTTTGTTTGAGAGATTCTAAACTATTTAAAACATGAGACATAACTAATCTCTGTGAAAAGCTTACGTTTAAAGTCGAATATGAACGATATAGGGCGATGAAGTAGCCAGGTTAAAGACTACTTTAAGCTTAGTTTGTACAGAATCATTGCTATGTCAAGACTTAAACCCGGGTCTTTCACAGTGTAAACTAAGCATTTTACCATCCTTCTAATACGGCTAATATACATGAAATAAAGACAAACACTGAAATATATCTAAACAACATAAAAATGTGTAATCAACAATTTGCGGTTGTAGATGTTAAGAATAGTTACAGACTCATTAAGAGTTATTCATATGTATATGTAATTAGATGATCCTAATCTACTTAACTCGAATGTAAAGCAATAATAAATCTTACATTTTTTCTAAAGCACTTTTTATATTTGAGGGAACTAAGTCTTACAAAACTGAATTAAGTAGTTTTTTTCTATTATATAGATATTGTTTTTGTGTGTGTTTTTTTAAAGCATTTTTTTTTTATTTTGCTAGTATTGTTTTTATGACTGGGCTAACGACATCCACACTATGTGGCCCGGGAGTCTGAAAACTGATGACCGCCTCTGCATAAAACAGCTAAAATTTTAGTGAGCCTTAAACCAATTAAATTTAAAAGCTGTTCGCTAGTGAACACTAAACTACAACGATTTCACAATGAGGTTAAGAGACACTGGAGCCCTGACTATATTAGAACAAAAAAAAGGGACCTCTTGAATGGACTATAAATAAACCGAACTGTTAAACAGAGTACTGAGATAAGGTTGTGTACAATAAAGACCCCCCCCCCATTTAAGTTTATGAGATTGAAAAAAAAATCAATTAACTTCTAGTGTAGTTACTAAGAGTTAGTGTGTGTGTGGGGGGGGGGGAGGTATAGGGGGAAAGGAAAGGAGATAACATACGTCATTTCCTTTTTCCGCGAGAGTTTCTTTTGTCGTTTTTACAATAAGACACAGACTCATTGTACAGCCTGTATCAACTATGGCCTGTTTGCGTTCCTAAATTGGGTATATGTTATTCCTCTAACACCCAATCTCGGATCAAGTTGAAACTTAGCGTAATTTCATATTGGTACAGACAACACATGAATCATTAAAAAAAAAAATTAACCAATTAGTAACCAATTAGCTAATCATTGATTTAAAACATAACTAATCTCTGTTAAAAGCTTACGTTTATAGTCGAACATGAAAGATATAGCTCTATGAAGACGCCAGGTTAACGACTTCCCTCAAGCTTAGTTATTAATTATTTTCATATCGAACAAGGGGGAATAACTTCTACATTTTTAGATATAATGGATAGTGCGGAGTTCTTTTCCTTAGATAAGCTTTTTTTTTTAAAAAAAAAAGACTAACTATTAATCACTATGTTATGAGTATTGTTTATCATGTACATAGTAAAGTTCCCCTTTCAGACCTAGTGGTCTATAGGGCAGATGATGTAAAGGTCATCTGATTCTGTGGCCCCACGGTTAACGAGGGTGTCATGTGGCCAGCACAACGACCAACCGCCTTTACTTTTCCCCAACTAATGTCAGGTACCCATTAGAGCTGGGTGGACTCAAGGGCGCCCGAAAATCCCGAAATAAAAATACCTGCCTTCACCAGGATTTGAACCCGGGACCTCCAGTACGGAAGCCAAGCGCTTTACCGCTCAGCCACCGCGCCCTCTTTATCATGTACATGCTCAATTTTTATACAGAAGTACAACAAGGTAACGAAAAGCGGTTAACACTTGTTTGAACAACTTAACAATGTCTATTGCGATGCTACTGGATATCCCTTTTATACAAAAATAAATTCGATAAATCATGACTTCGATATTCATCTCAGATGTGGTTTTTGTTATCTGAATACTCTAGACTTGAAAATGAGAACGATGAAGATGATTTATTTTACTAATCACTCAGAGACTTTGCGTCGAGTCATTTATACATTTTCTTGTCTTGTTTCTTCAAATTTAACGATTATTTCATCTTAGCTCAAACGTCCCGCGGGAACGGTTTAGTGTTTGAGCTCGGGTCTCTCGAACGACAGTCCAGATCATATACCTTAGACCAGACTTGTCTGGATCCTAAGAGTTCTGTTTAAACTAACTGTAGAGTATATAAACCAAAGCAAGACCTTGAAGTTCTAAACACGGAAGTCATTCATCAAGTATTAAAAATTAAGGATTGGTGCAGTATTAGACGTGAACGTGTCGATTGTTCTGGGTGTTTAACCACACGCAATGCAGATTAAGTTGTTTCTACCTGGTACGTTGATTGGTAGGCCCAATGTCTTGTGTGAATAAAATAAGACA
>JADKLZ010079391.1:15234931-15253434 GCA_021533235.1 Biomphalaria straminea | reverse complement strand
TATCTATCTATCTATCTATCTATCTATCTATCTATCTATCTATCTATCTTATAAATTACAGATATTCCTTCGAAACAGAAAATAATTAAAACTAATCTGTGGATTCATTGGTTTTCTTGGCTGACTCAGGCAACCCATTTACATGCTCTAATATCACAACGGAAAATAAACAACAACACTTGCACGAATTGGTCCAAGTATATGAAATAAGAAAGCATATATATTACAGTTCATCAATTAGCACTTATAATGCCACGAGGAAATCAAGATTTCAGCCTTTATGAAACCACTAAGCATGACAGACTGAATGTAGCGACGAATGACGAGTTTTTTAGTTCACACTATAGTGTCAATATAGATGTCTAAGCCAGCACATTACTTTACGCCTCAAAAGATAAATTAAGTCCCATATTGAATATCTCATTCTTGCCTAAATCATCGCCTGCTATACGGTCCAAACATCAAAGAGTACAATATTATGAAAAGGCAATTAAAAAATAAAACTTATGAAATTCCACATATTTGCTGAAGTTACGCCATGCAAGTTTAAATCTTGGATCATGAAAGAAAAAAAAATTCTTTTATGGGATCTGAACAGTAAAAAAGTACATAAGAACTTGTATTTAATTCAGTGATGCAGCTTATTAGTATTGTACAATGTACATGTAACAACTTATGTAGTCTTTATATATTAACACTTCTAAAGTCATTCTTTAGATTTTTCTCTAAGCGATTTTTAAAGACAGGATGTGATAATGGAATTTAATGACATATCTAAAGTATGAATTATATGGAATAGAAACATAATTTTAATTTATTCATTACTAGGAGCAAGTACCGTGTGACCTATGGCCATATCATAAGGTCCTCAGGCCTCGCTAAAACCTTTCTACATGGAACAGTACCAGCAAGAAAGTGTTGGGGAGACAATATAAAAGAATGGAAGGGACAAGGACCTTCCATTGAGAGCATTTTTATCGAAGGCAAAAAGCGGGAGGAATGGAGAAATGCGATCAACAGATCTCGTGTGGTGCCCCAACGGTCCAACGGACTACGGAATAGGTAAGGGTGAAGGAGCAAGGGCTACAAATCACCAAATGTACTTGGCTATCAATTAAACTAGATTTAGTCATAGGACTTTCGAGATACTCGTTCGTTGGTGTGTAGCTCCGAACATCTAGTACAACTAAACCAATGTAGGCCTGGGGCGTAGCTAGGCATTTTCCATCGTTTGGGGGCGCGTGGCTGGATCTCTTGGGGGGGGGGGACTGCATTTTGCGTAATATTTAATTTTTAAAGTAAAAAAACACTCCTTTGGAATCCCCTTCAGGTGGGGGCCCGGGGGGGGGATTTTCAAATTCTCCCCATCCTCCCCCACCCTATCTACGCCACTGATGTAGGCGTATTAAATTGTTATATACAACTTAAAATAAACATAAAACAAGCTTCTTTTGAAACAAAACTGAATGTAACTTTTATGCATAAATATACACTGATTGAACTTGATAGTAAATAACTAAGGATAACAACAACAACAACAACAAAAAAAAAAACATATGGTAATAGGAAAATGGAAACAACAGGAGTAACACCATTAAAAGGAGAAGATAAATTAGCTCATAATGATAATAAAACTAACATTAACATCCTAAATAAATACTTTGCATCAGCATTCTCAGCCCCAGGAGACAAAGACATACTACTTAATTTGAACCAAGAAGACTACATATGAGATATGGAAGTACAGGAGAAAGGGATTTGAAAACTATTGGCAAAATTAAACTGAATAAATAATCTGGAACTGGTGGTATTCCGGCTATATTAATCAAATAACTAAGCACTGATAATTGAAACTAACTGACCAAAAAAAAAAAAAAAAAAAAAAAACGCCCTTTCGTCTCATGTCTCTCACTTGTTCTCCTCCATTCAACCTCCACACCAGTATTTATTAACTTGAACTAGGACAGAGCGACTCGTCATCACACCTATATCTATTTAGCCTTACACAACTAAACCACTCGTCCTCCTTTTCTCATGGATACGTCATAAACAAATATTCTCGTTAAAATATGATTGGCAAACGTTACCAAAGTTGTTAGTAGTGTATGGACACGTTACACAAGAACGAACTGCCTTTCAGAGACGATCCTACAGGGCTCAATACCAGGCGGAAGAAAAAGGAAAAAAGTTGGGTTGTTGGTTCACAACAAACGAGGGAAACAAAGAAGGGAGCAAATAGGTGATTAAGAGACGGAGAGAGAGGAAAAGAGAGAGAGAGAGAGAGAGAGAGAGTAGTTGGTGAGACATATCTTTATTGGATTACACCTTTTTGGTAAGCATCAATTCGTCTCCCCTTACTTTTACCTTATTTATCTTCAAGTTTCTTTGACAATGTCATACATTCCTAAGCACTGCCACTGAAACTAAGGCTCCTGCTCTGCATCAATGATTCTCAATCACCAAATCTCAATGACGATTTCAGAGTTTGGATCTCGGCGGCAGAATTGCACCGCAAAGGGTTTTCATAGACATTTACTGATGTATCGTGTAAGTCACCTGTTCAACGCCTTGGTGTAATTTTGTTGACCAAGGATGGCTACCTGGTCTTGTGGTATGCGCTCTGGACTCATTTCTTGGTCTCGAAGGTCCTGGGTTCAATCCCTCCTCGTCCATAAGGAGGTTTGGGTTAGGATGTAATTAGCTACAAATCTAAAACAACCTCCAAAGAGTCTAAAAAATTAAAAGAATGAGAATCTTTGGATACTAATGAAGAATTCAACGTTTTCAAGAATGACTAAGAGGGATCAAATAATCAGAGATCTACAGAGGAGGAGAGCCATCTCACAGAACTATAAAAACAATACTCTTGACTTTTGACTAACACACCAATCGCAATGTATATAAGAAAAAAGCAAAGTGTCCCTTTCAGACCTTGCGATCTATGGGGCAGATGATGTTAAGGTTACTTTGGCCAACGGCTAACGAGCAGGATGTCATGAGGCCAGCACAACGACCAACCGCCTTTACTTTCCCCAACTTAAGTCAGGTACCCATTAGAGTTGTGTGGACTCAGGGGCGCCCTAAAAATCCCGAAATTCAAAATCCTAGTCTTCACCGGGATTCGAACCCAGGATCTCAGGTTCGGAAGCCAAGCGCTTAACCATTCGACCACCGCGCCGCAATAGCATTGTATAAGTGATTTTAATTTTTTTTTATTTTTTTTGTTTAAATACAAGAAAAATGGTCATCAAGCCATGGGATGAGAACCCCTGCTCTACAACACTTACCACTGAACAAATACATTAAGAGAAAGAGAAAATGTCTCTTAGCACGGGCGTCATTTATTGACTCTCCCACGGGCCGCAGAGGGTCATCAGATATCAAAGCGTTTATCAGCAACTATATCTTGTCTACGAATGCCAGTTTACCAGCATAGAGCTGGGGTGTCACGCCCCCTTGCGCTTGTGGCTTTGTTGACATTTTTGTCATTTATCATCAGCGACCGTGTTAAAGTAGGCCCCGTCGATTAGAAGTCGTGGGAATAGACGGATACGTCACCGGAAACTGAAGGGGACGCCGGGAACACGGGGCCGCCCTAATATGGCGTTTTATGTAGGCCTAATATTACTACTTTATGTTTAAGTATTCAGTCCCGAGCTTTCTCTAGGGTTAGTTAGTAATGGCATTCTTCTTCAACTTCACATATTTCTTAATCTGTTATACCGTTGGATAATACTTGGATAAATCACAAAAGATCTATTGGCCGTCTTTCTCAACTCCTTATTGCCTTTAGACTTGGATGGTATTTCTTCCAATGAGAGGCCAGTCCATTCTTTTATGTTGTCGTGACATCGCTTTCTCTTCTTGCTTTATCTTTTTTTTCCCTTGTTCTGTTCCCTGTAGGAAGGTCTTTGTAAGTCCTAAGCGCATAGTGATATGGCGTTTTTCGACAATAGTTAACTGGTAATCGTGGGTCGTTGGGTATCATTACTCTGTTACTCTAGTTAAAACTAAAAGACAAATTAAATCTAAATTCATGCCCTGCCCTATGACCTCTCACCCGTCGACCCGCGGGAGGTTAGGGTTAGGAAGTAGAATATCTTAAGGAACATCCGAAACATGCTAAACATTTGACAAACAAACGAGGAAAAGAAGTTAAAATTATGGATGACAACAAACAGAAATTCTTTTACTGTTGTCTTTTCCTCCTGATATGTAATGTGGTAGCTGAGTGGCAAAGCACTTGGCTTCCAAACCGATCTGGTTCAGGGTTCGAATCCTGGTGAAAACTAAAATTTAAACAAATTTCTTTCGGGATATTAAGGGTGCCTCTGAGTCCTTCCAGCTCAAATGGATAACTGAAATTAGTTGGGTAAAAGTAAAGGCAGTTAGACGTTGTGCTGGCCACGTGATCGTTAATCGTGGGCCGCAGAAACAGATGACCTTTACATCATCTGTCTTATAGACCACAACTATACTTTTACTTACTAGGTAAAATTCCAACAGGTGCTGTAGTGCCAGTAGAGCATGGGGTGTTTCGCCTGAATGAACTAACGACTCAGTAAAGTTTACTTCTCGAATTAGCATGCATTAGATTGACACATGAATGACGTAACTATCTTATGTTAGGAAAGAACGTTTATAATTTATAAGATAAGATAACAAAAGGCGCTAATTCAATAACTGTTTAAAAGTTTATATGATGATTTATATTTTATATAAAATATGGAAAGACCAAATCATAATTGTAAAATTGTCTTTCATCCTTTTAGTTTATATCAACTCTGTCTGTTTGTCTGTCTGGTAAAAAGTTTGTACACGTTATTTCTCCCACAACCGTTCTCGAATCAATTGGAAAATTTTCACAATTGTTTCTTGTACCTGACAAAACAAAAATCCATTAAAATTAACCAACCATTTAATTAATTATTTGTTTGGTATCGAGCCCTAGAATAGCAATTATATTAAGAGTTTTAAAAAAGCGATCACTGTAACATTACTCCATTCCCCCCCCCCTCTCTTTTCCCTACTACATATATACACTTTGTTTTGTTTAGAATTTTAAACAAATATTGTTCATGTTTTGTGGTCTGAATTGTTACGTCTGCTCAATCGCTTTCACGTCTGATGTACCAACCATCTTCACTGCCCGCTTCTTCGTCTTCACACATTTTGGTCCCCACCTCTTGTTGTCGTTATCACCACAGTTACAATAGTTGTCAATTTCCGGCTTGTGTTCCGCCCCTCCTCACCTGTTTCCATACAACATCGTGTGTTTTCACCCTTCTTTGTTCGGACCCAGACTAACGTAAAACTTGCGTTTCGCTTCCGTTTGGGAGAATAATGGCACCCCCCCCCCCCCCGCGTCACCTCTTTCCGATTCTTACATTCTATATCGACGTCATGGTTTATTTTATTAAAAGTCACCCTGGCCACGGGTGGGCGATATCGATGCCATTAATCGTGTTGTGGTCCACATACAACAACGATACCAGTCTATTCGATACCAGGCGTGAGTTAGTTTCCGGTTTAAGCGACTTCTGCAGCTAATGAACAATGAAATCCCGGTTAAGGTCTCAGGATTCTGTGCATGAAAAATGCTTTCGAAAAACAAATTTCAATGTTAATTTGATTAAAATATGAAATGAATGGACTATAATTAGTGTGTTCATGTGCTAAAGTATAAGACTATCGTTGCGAAAAGAAGTTCTATCATCTTAGAGTTTTAGACCTAGGGACGTGACCTCATTTCACGTTCGCTGTGCTAGGAATAGAGCGATGTGTAACATTTCGTGAAATGTCTAATGAACGAATGTGCGTAAGGATATCTACGCTTGCTGATATAAAGAACGAACTTATGTAAAAAGCCTTTTGAAACACAAATTTGAAGCTTAATTTTGTTAAATAATAATATATACTATATATATATATATACTATATTTTGTATTTTCATGCGTCAAAGTAAAAATCTATAAGTGCAAAGTGTATTTCTTAAAATTAGATCTAGATCTAAATCCTTTCGATCTTTTCTCATGGCAACATTTTAATCAAAGCCTAGATCCATAAAATAGTATAGCTGTAATAGAGTTGGTCAACTTTATTTTTTTTTAGGGTCTTAAGTTTGTTTTAGGACTACAATATATACACTACACTGCCTAAGTTATTATCCAAGGAACATTTCTGCCAAGTTTAATCAACATTGGTCAAGCGGTTTTGATTTCCATTGGGCTCATACATACCCACATACATACGCCTTTCTTTTCCCTTTATAGTATAGATTTATTTATATATGCTAAAAATAATGTGGCCGAGTGTTAAAGCGCTTGGTATACGAATAAAGGCGTGTCGAGTTCGAATCTTGGTAAAGAATGGGATTTTTAACTTTGGGATTTTCAGGCATTGGCGTAGCTATGGTGGGGGGGGGGAGGAGGGGGAAGAATTTGAAAATCCCCCAGGGCCCACTTGAGTGTTTTTTACATTAAAAATTAACTATTGCTGTAATTGCAGAGATCAAGAGATCAAGCCCCCCTCCGGACCCCCAAACGATGAAAAATTCCTAGTTACGCCCCTGTTTTCAGGATGCCACCAAGTTCACCCAACTCTAATGGGTTCTTGACAGATTTTCTGTAAGTTGGTCTTTGTGTTGGCCACATGACACCATTGTTAACCTTTTTCTGATGTTTAGGACGCCCCTGAGTGCACCCAATTCATATGGTTACCTGACATTAGACGTGGCGAGGGAAGGCGTCCTTGCGTTAGGTAAATTCATAAATGCCTGAAAACATCATGACACATATTCACACAATTAATAAATAAATTGAAAAAAAAAATGTCTGCCTACTTTGTAAGAGGATAAGTCTGTCCACCAACTGCGCCTTCCCCAAGGATACGCCCAAATATTGTTTCTTTCATTTATCGAATTTCTTTTTTTTTTCTTTCCGTTTCATTGTGTCTCCCTAGCTCTCTTTCTTCATCTCTTCTGTTTACCAGTCTCTTTTTATCTTTTTTTGACTGTCTTTTGTTTCTCTGTCTCTCTCTCTGTCACCCCCCACTGTCTCCCTCTTTCTCTCTTTTATCTGTCTGTCTCTCTCTTTCTCTCTCTCTCTCTTTTTGTCTGTCTGTCTCTCCCTGTATATATCTCTATCTTGACTAAAATTATATCAATGCTAAAAAATTGAAGAGTACAATTAAAAAGATAATTAACCCTTAACCCTAGCCCTTAACTCTAACCCTAGCCTTAAATCATTTCTAAACAAAACATGATTCTTATCTAAATTTTAAACCTTTAATATTTTTAACATTTTTTTACATCATAGATCCATTAAAATCAAATATAGAATATTGTGTTGTTTTTTTTTTTTATATTTTTATTATAATTATTTTTTTTATTAACACTTGCGTCTCCTCAGAACTCCCGTCTCCCTAACGCCCCTCTAGGGTAGCCTCGTTCTCATTTAGATTGGTGCTCCCTTTGCCTTCCCCCCTGATTCTTCTATTTATTACACTTCCTATATAAGAATAATCGATACTACCCAGCGAAACTGTGACCTCTGACCCCCCCCCCCCCAGTCACAACCATCCCACCGAAAGTCGGAAAAAAAAAAAAGAAGAGAGAGATAGAGGGGGCGGGGGTGTCAAGGTGCGCAGTAACGACATCGGGAGTGAGCTCTTGCGGAAGCACCTGTCGCGCCAACACATACACACGCGCCCACACACACACGTAACATTCGCGCCAATTTTTTTTCTTCTCTCCCCCCCTCCCTTTTTCATTACGCGCTGTTTTTTTTTCCTACGGAAGTAATACGCCAAACAGTTTTGTTTGGTCGGCACCGTATTCCCCCCCTATCCCCTCATGGGTTTAATTGATTAAGATTTATTTTTTTATTTCTTAACGACAGTTTCGCTGTGGGCCGAGGATGTCAAAACAGAAAGTGCTGGGAGTCGATAAGCTCAACGTGTTGATCACACAAGCGGAAACAGGCTTACTGGCAGACGACTCACACACCTTTTAGTTTCAAATTAACACCCAGGGCGCGCAGACTTCATCAATCGCTAAAAGAAACTTTTCTTTTTTGGATTTATATTAAAAAAAAAATAACATTTGGATTTAGGTTTCATTTCGTCGAGAGAAAGACCCCATGTTTATCTGGGTGAAATTTTTCCATTCATAATTTTTCTCAAGTGGAAATATTACAATGTAATACTATTCACCGCATTCAATGCAAAAAGTGATGACGTCAAAGCTTCACCTTTTGTTGATTTTTTTTAGAGATCACTTGTGGAAGTACTCATGCCTTCATTATGGATTCTAGTGTGCTTATAAGAGTCGGGTATAAAAAGACACATTTGCAAAAAGCTGTGCACCTATTCAAAATACAGGATTTAATTAGTTACTAGATTCTTGAAAGAAAGACAAACCTGGAATATTATATTTGTTTACGAGTGTTTTGTTTTAAAATTAATATTGTGTCTTTAATTTGAGCGCTTCAGTTAAAATAATCTATTTGCCAATACTTTGGATTCTGATAAATTTATGATTCTGAAGATCTGATGTAGTGAGACAGACAAGAAGACAAAGTTTTAAAGTTAAAATATAAAACTAAGATAAAAAATCGTATTTCCTATAGTGGGTATTGCATTGTGTGTCATTTTAAAATTTCTACATTAATGGATGTTAATGAATGTTAATGAAGATGCGCTAGGATTACAACATAGGAAGTTGGATGTTTATTTCTTATGCCAGATTGAATGTGTTAAGTCAACATTGTGCCCTAATAGGAAAGTAGCTGGCAGTAGATGGTTTCTGAAAGAGACAGAAACTTCTCACGAAGGCCGCGGGGCACAGATTTATGACCCAAAGAAAAGCCTTTGCCGAAGACAGGCGCAAGAGATAATATATTGTGTAGATAGTCCCCAGGCAGACAACGGATTTATCTGTGTTAGATGTGAGAAAATATGTAGGTCGCATTCGAAATGAATATTAGACAAAAAAAAAGAATAAACGATTTTGAGCCTCAGCGACATATTTACGCCATCACCATCAAATACTCAAAGACATATGCCATTAAACTCATCGTCATTCGTAACGCTGACGCAACACCATGAGCTCATCTGACGTCACAGAGAAAACAAAACCGACGGAGATAAGATGATACACGCGTCTGTTGTCATGGTAACACCCGTGTCATACAGATCTGTTTCTAAGTCATCATCAACCTAACGGCCTTCGTTTCAATGTCCTGGTCTTTTCAGAAGACAGGCCTGTCCACTGTCCAGCAGGTGAGGTGACGAGCATAAGGATCTACTTGTGATAAATGATAGGATTATTAATCAATTAATTCACTAATTAGATTGTTGCATTTCTCGAGCCTCACTTTCCTGGATTCATAAGAAATATATCATGTGCAATTATTATTAATTATATCTATTATTATGTTTTGGCAGTTATTAAGAGTCCAAAATGTATGGGGATATAAGAAAACTCATTCAACGCTGGACAGCTTTCAGAAAATAACAACGACGAATGATTCTGTGATACAACGTAGTCCGCTGAGATTGTGATATGTTATTTACTTCACGAGATCGTATTCGATTTCTGACACAGAAACGGATTATTCAATGTGATGATTATGTTGATCACAAGCACAAATAAAATTTCGTTATTCCCGAGGATTAAATGTTCAATAAGGTTCAAAATATTACAAGAAAAATTTAATATTGGATTTATGAACATTTCTGAAAAGAAGGGAGTATTGATATGTATTTTTCTTTGAAGTACTGTTATTTTTAATTAAAATTGATTGTTTCGTTTGATTTTCTTAGTTTTCAAAAAAAAAATATTTGTAATAGATAACCATGAGTAACAAATACATCTCGCACACTTTTATAAAAACAAAGACATTTTTTTTTTTCTCAAAGATGAGAGAATAATAAATTTGAACGGTTTTAGTTCTCTTGCAGGGAAAGACAATCCACTTTACTTATTACTATACAAATATTTTTACGGTTATTTCCCTTAGACCAATATGCATGTCTCTCGACTAGCACGCGGTGAAAGCTATGAAGTTTAGTAAATAATTATCTCTCAGTAAACATCTGATAACATCTTACCTTGTCTGAAATCAACTAATTTCCACTGTATCAAAACAAACACATTACACAAGAGTCCAATAAATAACGAAATATTATCCTCTTTTTTTTAAAAAAAAAATGTTACGATTAACTACTTGTGTTAACAAAAGATAACTTTAAACAAAAAACGGAACAATTGAAGCTACATTTTAAAAAGAGGCTCGCTTTTTAACTCCATTTTCAAATTCCCTGCGTTGACAGAATTGATATCCATTCTATCCCGTTAGATAACTCAGGTGTGTTGACACTCCTATACAATGGCAACACCAGAACCGTTAATCTGCTAGTCCGGTGTATCGATATTTGAATCGCCCGCCAAGTTTTTCTCCCCCTCTCTATTCAGTATTGTGTGCGTTTTGTGTGTTTTCACATCCGCTCGCCCTCTTGTCTCCCCTTGTAAAGAGGAAGGGGAGGGAATGAGGGAGAAACAGAGAAATTATTCCAAATCTTTTAGTTAGTGGTGATTGCCCTTTCAAGATCACTCCAAGAGATTTGTTATCACCCTGACATGGCTGTGACGAGTTGTGTCGTTTTTTCCCCCTTCGTCTTTCGTTCTTGCTCTCTCCATCTCCATAGTAACGGGCTCAAGACTTTTCCATTTGAAATGTTCGTGACTGACTCTACTGACTGTTTAGTATTTTTCACACATACACACATGGGCGTAGCTAGGAATTTCCCATCCTTTGGGGGGCCTGGGGGCTTGACCTCTTAGGGGGCCCCAGCAATTTGCGTAATATTTAATATTTAACGTGAAAAAACAGTTATTTGTGGGCCCCGGGGGGGGGATTTTTTCAAATTCTCTCACCTCCTCCCCCACTCAAGCTACGCCACTGCATACACACGGACAGAAACAGAATCAACTTCAGAGACTAAATTACTGTATCTTTTTTTTAATAGAAAACGTAAAAGCGTAATTAAATTTTGGCAATTTATCAAATATATTTTTTTTTACTGGCCTTAGGAGCTAAACAAAGAAGAAAGTCGAACACGTAAAGTCTTTAAAGTAAGAAGGAGAACTGGATTTAGGCTTGATAAGGTCCTAAACTTTTCTGAGATATGGGGCCCCTCGAAAACAACATAAGGCAATGTTCGCTAATTTCTCAGAATGGTGGGAAGCGTGGTCGAGAGGCTAAGTGAGCTTGAGCTTGGCTTGCTTGGCTACCTAGAAGGGGGCTCGAGGTTCGACACCCGACTAGGGCAGAGTTGTGTTTACTGAGCGCCCAAAGGCAGCAAGGGAAACCAATTCCTAGATACCCCTTCCCCCCACCGGTCTACAGATGAGATTGGACCAAAGCGCTCTGCGCATGCTATAAGCATGAAAGTAGCGCTATATAAAAGCTATAATAATAATAATTGAAAATATCAGTGAAACCATTTTTTTTGTGGGCCCCTTGCCAAAGAAAGGGCACTAGGCAATAGCTTATGTTGGTATATGTCTATCCAGCATTGGTAAGAAGCGGCAAGTTACTCTGCCTGTCTACTTGTCAAATGTTCTAACTCGTCTTTTATCCCGCACCCATTCTCGTATCAATTAGAAACCTTACGCAATTATTCATTGGCGTAGACTTCCGTAGACAATACGTAAATGAGTAAAAAAAAACAACAACAATTAGACAATTAATTACCGGTATTTAATTATTTTGTTTGAACCCAACAAGGGAAATTAATCCTTCCCCTTAAATAATTGTACACGCTTTTTCTTGACATTCATTCTTGGATCGCGTAGAAAAAAAATTAATAAATATTTCTTGTAACTATCAACATATCATACACACTAATCTTAAATTTAACTAATTAGTCGATTGGTAATCAATTATTTCGTTTGATATCGGAAAAAGTAAAATAATTTCTACTTTCTTAAGAGATATAGTTGTAGGTGTGGAGTTCTTCCCCTTATATAAGGCCCCTTTCTAAAGAATGTTTTTTTTTTTCTTCTTTTTTTTTTGCTTGTTTATACGCCTATAACATATACTAATATAAAATAAATCATCCACACATAGTCACACATTAGACTATGTCATATGTTGAAGTAAAATTCGCAAGAATTCGGAGGGCAAGTGTAAAGGAATTTTTCAGCTACCAAGCACGAAGATTTTTATGAGTTTGGTGGTTGCTTGTTGTTGTGGTGGGGGGGGGGGGGGTTAGAGAGTAAGGGGAGGGGGGCGGCCATAATCTAACAATAGAACTTGAGTTAGGCTACCTGGCTAGACTTCGTAATAAATTATGTCAGTAATTGTTATTGTGTGTGTGTTCAGATTGTTTCTAGGAAAATATGGAAAGTTCCTTGTTGAGATTGTCCCCCACTTCAAAATGACATTTGATCTAAAACAAGTAAAGCCAAAAATCTGCGGCCCTCGGGACGTGAAGCCGGGCTCAACGTCTGTGATTAGGCCCGATGACATTCTTGTTGAAATAAAATTCATGAGGCCCTTAAGCTTAAAAAAGAAAGGGTAAGGCACTACTGTATTAAAAAAGAATGTCCGGCAGTCGTGGCAGAGTACAGAGATGTAATGAATCTAAAGTTTATCCAGCAAAAAATACACGAGGATAGGTTTTGATTGATTTTGAATTCAATAAGCAAATTAATAAACAGAAAGTCGAATACACTACAGTAACAGATCTGCAGTCAGTTAAATAGTAATAAGGACTGGGAAGCTCAGAAATCTGATTCTGCAGTGCCTAAAAGTGCGTACAAATTATGTACTTTTAGAAATATATAAATTATCGATTACTTCAGCCTTATGTACACCGGATAGGAATCCACACAAAAAAAAAACAAAAAAAAAAAAACCTAGCTTTTATGAATTTGTCTTCCATTATGAAAATCTGACCATATCGTAACAGACGGAAATGACCGAGTACATACATCTACATATTCTGAGAACCATTAGATATCCTCTGATGAATTTATGTCAGTCTGTTAGCTTACCATCGTCGCGATGATTGGGCCCTCCAAATCTTACACTTTTTATGCTGCATATTATTTGTCTTTAATATGTAATAAATGTTAGTATTATATAACGAGCGTGTGTGTGTGTGTGTTAGTGGGTCGAGGTTTGAGTGTTCAAATGCTAAGTACTGTTATAATTATAAGCAAACAAAATAGTAAAGGGAGGCAAGTGCTGTAATAAATATTAAGGAAGACGGAGGTACAGGGGAGGTAACGTCTAAGAAAGTCAATTCGTATTCTCGTTTTAAAATCGTGTGTTGTAAATTTTGACTTACAAGAGGTCAGTGGCGGCGTCGTCAATGGGGATGTCGTGCTGTTGTGAGACAGTCATTACTTAACAATACTAAAAATGAACATAATATGGCAGGGAAATGCTTGAGGTTTCATATCCTATGGGGGGCGCGGTGGTCGAATGGTTAAGCGCTTGGCTTCCGAACCTGAGGTCCTGGGTTCGAATCCCAGTGAAGACTGAGATTTTGAATTTCGGGATTTTTAGGGCACCCCTGAGTCCACCCAACTCTAATGGGTATCTGACTTTAGTTGGGGAAAGTAAAGGCGGTTGGTCGTTGTGCTGGCCACATAACACCCTGCTCGTATAACCGTTGGCCAAAGAAACAGATGACCTTAACATCATCTGCCCCATATATCGTAAGGTCTGAAGGGGACACTTTACTTTTTTTTACGTAAGTATATATATACGAAGTAATATATATGACTTTCCGTTATATGTATGATATGGATTACATTTACTCATTTACTCACAATGTACTTATTTGTATTGGTACGTTTTGACCTGAGGGATTTTCACAGTGTGGTTGTGTTGGCTTGGTTTGATATTGTATTAAGTAAAGTAGGGCTTCCCTTTGAGACCTTGTGGTCTATGGGGCAGATGATGTAAGGGTCATCTGATTCGGTGACCCGCGATTAACGAGGGTGTCATGTGGCCAGCACAACGACCAACCGCCTTTACTTTTCCCCAATCAATGTCAGGTATCCATTGGAGCTGGGTGAACTCAGAGGCACGCAAGGATTCCGAAATAAAAATTCCATTCTTCACTGGGATTTGAACGCGGGATTCTGGTTCAGAGGCCAAGTGCTTTGCAGCTTAGACAACGCGTGTCTGATGCCGTACCATATGTACGAAATATAATGACGGGAGACTAATTTACTCATTACATTTTATTAAATAAACAGGTGACTAAACTTTACATTCCCCTTGTATAATCATATATAAATATTGTATATTTATATATTTATTCCACACACACACACACACACAAACAACAAAACAACAAAAACACCAATCAAATAAATTATTAATTAAAGGCAAACAAACATATAAAAATAATTCCGTTAACATACTTTAGCAATAATTGTTAATTTTTATTACCTCCCTTCTTCGCCATTAACCATAATAACTGCCTTTCTTCGTGCTTTGCATTTTTCACACGAAACATATAAAAGACCGGAAACGCCTTAGTCTGGTTTTCATTCTAAATTCTGAATAGCTCTACGACCATATAAGTATTGAGAGACGTTAAGCATACAATGATACTGAAGTTGATTTATATAATGCATTCATGATCTTGTTAACTCTTTTAAACTCATTTTAATATCACTGCCTGGTATGGCAATCTAAGCACTAAGAATAAAAATAAACTCCAGAGAATCCTAAATGCTGCTGGTAAAGTCATTGGCAAAAAGCAAACCCCCCTTGGACAGCTGTTTGATACAAATATCCTTACAAAATCTAAAAAGATTCTAGAAATAAAAAATCACCCTTTGGGACAGGATTTTGTGATTTTACCATCACAAAAGAGATATAAGACACCGATAGCAAAGACAAACAGACACAAAAACTCTTTTGTTCCTCTGGCAATCAAATCACTAAACAATAACAATCTGATGTAAACTTTTGACATGTAAATTGTGTGTGAGTCTGGTGTGAATGAACATTCTGTTTCTCTTTATAGTTATAATGTTTTGTTTGGTATAATGCACAAATTGTAAGACAAATTTCCTTATGGACAATAAAGATTATTATTATTATTAAGTTACAGAATTTTTTTTTCATTTTGGTTCTCCAAAGAGGGAAAATATAGCAAGGTTATATAGTAGTCATACTGGCCACCTTCAGTCTATGTCTATGGTTCATTGTATTCATACACCTACAACATATAAGTAATGTATGGTCAAGAATGATGTCTAGATGTAGACATTTGCGTGTGTAGCCGGACAAAAAGTTCAAAGGTCATCTGTTTCTGTGGCTCGTGGTTAACGAGGGTGTCATGTGGTCAGCACAACGACCAACTGTCTTTACTTTTTTCCACATTAAAAATCAGGTATCCATTAGAGCTGGGTGGAGTCAGAAGCACTCTAAGGATGCCCAAATTATAAATCACAGTCTTCACCAGGATTCGTACCCGGGACCCTCCCATTCGTAAGCCAAGCACTTTAGAACTTAACTGTAAGGTATCACTTAAAGGGCCCACATCAGAACTTGTGTAAATAATAATTGGTCTTGTGTATGTCTGTCTTATCGGTCTTGTGCATGTCTGTCTTATCGGTCTTGTGCATGTCTGTCTTATTGGTCTTGTGCATGTCTTACATGCCTCAGACATTAGACTTGCCAAATTTTTAAAAATTGATGTGTCTCGAATGTCTTGGTCTGAGACATGTCTTATTCCAACTTTGATCTGCTTGTCTTACATGCTTGAGACACACACACACACAAAAACTGCGTGCCGAATGTCAACTTTTGAACGGTATGTCTTAAATGTCTGCGACAAAAGACTTTGTGCCACGCCCTGATAATCTTTCTCCTTGCATGCAAACATTAGCATAATTGTTTCCTTGGCCTTATCAAGTCTTTCCAAAGCGACGTAAATATTAATATGAGCGTGTGTGTGTGTGTGTGTGTCTATGTGTGTGTTTGTTGAAAGATTCTTTATGTTCTGGTTGGTTTATATTGCAAAGAAAAGAGCTGTAGACTTTGATGAATATTGGATCGACTTTACATTTCAATTGTATTATCAAGATTGATATCAGTTCTGGGTTCTGCTATAGGAGAAAGCGGGGTTCAGATTTGTGAAATAGTTGTTTTTTTTTGGCAAGGGGGAGGAAGGGGGGGATCGAGAAAAGAGTAGATCTAGGTGTGAGATATGCCCTATTGCGTAGAGAGGTTTAAAAAAACAACAACTTAACAACAGACTGTAGAAAGTTGCATGTTTGGATAGGGAACATAAAGAATTGTAAAAGAGAGTTGTGATAATGTTTTTAAAAAAACTCGCGAAGTTCTCTGACTTGAACCTCCCCGTCTCCTTCTTCTTTTTCTCCCCCCCCCCAACTCCATTTTTAATTGTACTCGAGATAATATTTTCTCTGTAAAATAGATTGCAGGTGATAAGAAACATAGGCCTATGTATGACTAGGCTAAGCCAACGTTTAGTCTAGAGCTGTGTACATCAAACATTAGATAGACATCACCCAGTGTTCAATGAACATGATAACTAAAAGCCGTAGACATAATGCCGGTTAAAAAAAAAATTAATGGCCAAAGATCTCAGTTATTATCACTGAGAGAAATTGAGATAGAAAATAGAACGCATAATTTGTTCAACATTAAAACAGACACGTTTTCTTCTGGAGATTTATAGATTACAAAGAACACATTTAAATGTCTCGGCCTTGCGTGTCTTTGGAAGAGTGCAGTTGTTACCCTAGCTTGAACACACTTAAGATTTAGGAAGTCCGTTTCAATGGACCTCATTCACCAATCGTAAAAAAAAAAACACATTTAGCCACGTCATAATATTGATAAAACAATGAAAAATACGTATCACGTGACAAACACGATAGATGAAATACTTTGTATAGAAGATAGAGAGAATCACGTGGCTAAATGTTGTTTGTTTACGATTGGTGAATGAGGTCCATTGGACCGCGTCTGAAATTTGGCTCAGAGGTTTTGAGAAAGGTAAAATAATGGCCAAAAAATTCATATACTTAAACAAGAAAAAACTTACACATAATTTTTAAAAATATACATCTTATACATATATGTTATGCAGCTACATGATCAAGTAGTTTTCGCTCTACATTCGTGGCTACAGTGGTCCCTGGTTCTAACCAAATTAACTTCCATACCGTGCGTCCTGCAAGGTGGTTTTTGGCTAGGACATAATAATCTTCATTACTGAAGGAACGTACGCTATGTCGTCAGAGTTGATAAGTTGGGTTTATAAATATCAGGGCATAAATTTCGGAATACAATGTGCTGTCCAAAGCTAGATAAGAGAAGACTGTACTTCCACTGTCTGAACAGAACAATCAGGGGCGTAGCTAGGGATTTTTCATCATATGGGGGCCCCGGGAGGGGGGCTTGAGCTCTTTGAGGGCCCCTCATTTTGCATAATATTATATATAAAAACACTCATTTGGGTGCCCCTCCCCCTCAAGTGGAAGACCCAGGGGTGATTTTAAGATTGTCCCCCCTCCTCTCCCAACAGAGCTACGCCTCTGGGAACCATCCAATATAAGATTGAGCTCTAGTCGTAAATGACGTATGAAATAAAGTACTTAAATATGGTCTCGATACTGTGCATACATGCTGATTTTAAATAGCGCGCCTAGATCTGTACAGAGGTGAAACGGTTTGCAACTTTCTTTTAACTCTTTCTCTCCTAACTGACGATACCAACGTTGGTTCCACCAGAATTTGGTACATAATTACGGAGAGAAAGAGGAGGAGGGAGGTCAAAAATGTATTTCTCACAATCGCATGTGAGGTCATCTTAACACAGGGAGACAGTAGACAGTAGTCAGGGTACTAGGGTGGCAGACTAAGGGTCTCCATGAAGAAGGACAAGTGGACTTTAAACCTCTTTGCAAAACAAGATTTATCTTCCACTTCTCAAGAGGGCTTGGGGGGGGGGAGGGAGGGATGGCACCTTCACTCCTGACCTGATTCACCTCGTAATGATTGGCCGCGGTGGCCGAGGTGTCAATCTGTAGGCCACTATTGTACGCGGTATGTGGGATGGGGCACTCTGTGTCGTTGTGGAGGAGGATTTTGGAGAGAGAGTGAGAGAGAGAGAGAGAGAAAGAGAGAGGGAGAGAAAGAGAGGGAGAGAAAGAGAGAGAGAGGATGGGTTAAGAGGACACTGAAGAGGATAAAAAGCCACTTCTGTTGTTTTTTTCCCAACTGATAGACTGGGCGACGGATAAGGGTTGATGGGAAAATGCTTTGATTGGCTAGATTTGAGATGAAATCAGTGGCATGTATACCTCAAAGGAGAAAGGAGGCGAATTTTCTTCTTCTCTTTGCCAGTGGCTAGACAAAATACACATCGAAATAAAAGGTTTAGCACATTCAATAATTGTTTAACTTCGTTCCAGCAAAGTGCTTCACTTTCAATTGTTT
>JADKLZ010079391.1:15216361-15228372 GCA_021533235.1 Biomphalaria straminea | reverse complement strand
TGTCACAAAGTGTCACATTTTCTCAACCACCCCACCCCCCTGGAGCGTGACGTCATTTACGAACGACTCCTAACTGAAATTCATATATCGCATTTTCCGTAGTAGAAACGAAGTTAGACTAGTCACCATAGAAGTGATAGTGCTCTAATTTTTTTTTAAAGTAATGTGCGAGGCCCCCACTAATTGAAGGCCCTGGTGCAGTTGCTTAGTTAGCCTATGTCTAAGGCCGTCCTGACTGAAGGGATTAAGGCAAACATCTCAGCAAAAGTCTGGACAGATTGGTGATAATATAAGACAAAGTTTCATTTTGTGATATAAATTATAATTTATTTAAAACAATGGTTTGTTAATATGACGATGAAAATATAAAATGATATGTACATACATAAGTCGCGTCACAAAGATGGCGCTGTCACATGACAGACAGTGACCTCAAGTGACGCAGACATAGGAAGTCAAAACAATATATATAAATGTAAACAAAAAAAAATGGACGGAGTTCTGATTTTATCACAGGTATAGCTCTGATGATTACAGTGGAATGATGTGGCTAAGCGACCCACATGTGGAATGTGTGGTTGCGGCAAAAGCCCCTATATCCATTGTGAATAAATACATTGGTCATACATTATAAAATAAATAAGCATTATTTACATTGATTTGTACATAGATAAAATGAAATATGTTTGACATATAAAATATAATTTAATATTTATTATGTATGTTTGTATGTATACTAGTGTGTGTGTGTGTATATATATATATATATATATATGTATTATCTTCGTTGCTTATATTTGGTTGTATGTATAAAGTTATATGTAAAACATAATAGGAATAAAAAATAGAAACAAAATTAGTTTTTTTTTTGTTATTTCTCCCACCCTCTCTCAATCTTCTTTTTTAACCTTCTTTTCTTTAACTCATATGCTATGTCTCCCTTTCTCTCTCTCTCTCTCTCTCTCTCTCTTTTTTTCTTTTATTCAGACCCTTCCCCCATTCTTTCAGTTTTTTTTTTTTTGAGTATTTAATTTTTTCGTCTGGGGATATTGTATTGTAGCCTACATCCCATTGTTATAGTTCTACGTTCTGTGCTATGTACAGAGATGATAAATAACTTATCGATCTTAGTGGACGGACTCGATAAGGGTTATTGGAAACATGTAAACGAAATGAATAAAATATAATAAAATAGATGATAGTGAAATATGTACACTATAACAATGATTATGTACATTGTTAATTAGGAATGTTTAGGAATGCCTCTGATATATATATTTTCTTTTTATATTTTATTAATTTCTCTCTCTCCCTCTCTCTCTCTCTCTCTCACACACGAATACACTCTCACATATGTTGTTACTAATATTGTTATATATAGCAGCATGTATCAGTCCATCTCTGTGTCAATCTTCCTCTTCCACCATGTCTCTCCTACTTTCTCTCTCTCTCTCTCTCTCTCTTTCTTTCTTTCACTCATTCTCTCTTTATCTTATAGTTTCTTAAAACAAAAAAACAGGAGGATTTTAACATATAGCACGCATGACAATACAAACCAATTATTTTGGCAATGCTATTCATTGTTAAATTATTGTCTGAAGCAAAAGAAACAAAAAAAAAATCTACCACACAGGTCAAAGTCTACCTACACTCCATTGAAACCTATGTAATAATAGCAATAATAATTATACTTATAATTATGCTTATATAGTAACAAAAATTTTGAAAACAATATCTCATAATTGCCATACATTTTTCTTTTTTTATTCTTTAATTTTTTTTTAAATGTAACTTCATAAATTAATTTAAAAGTAAGATGCATTATACATTAGTCGTGACACGTATCTAAATAGTCTGAAACTATTTTTTTTGTAATTAACTATTGCATCATTTAATTAAAAGATTTCAAACTAAAACCAGAAGTGGAAGCTGTGTAGGCGGACCTATTCCAGCAAAGGCTGCACGCATAAAACTAAATCTAACAATGCAGTGTATAAGTGAATATTAGAATTTGAAAAAAAATCTAACTTTCAAATTAAAAGTTAAAGGAACAATAATCTACTGAAAAATCCTCAAACAAAAACAAACAGAGTTATGTTACACCAATACTTACAAGGTAATTATCAATACTGTTCTCACCTAAGCAGGTCTACCTACAAGCTGACCAAAAAAAAAAAAAAAAAACCCACACAAAAGAAAAAAAAAATAATTAGTGATATTGAAGCATAAGCTGAAGGTTATAATAAAACAGACTGTTTTTGTTAGAGATTATATTTCAAGAGTTTGAGTTGAGAGTGAGATTAGATTGAAGCGAAAGATATTAGTTTGAGATTCTATTCAAAAGTTTGGGTATATGATAAGCAGAAAGCATGAGGAATCCTAGAGATTACAGTACAAACTCTGGACCGAGGTTAGCATGAAGATATGTTCTAGAAGATAGATGAAGATTATATTTTCAGAGTCTGTACGTGTGTTAGGAACTGACCAAGGATTCAGTTAAGGAAAACTCTCTATTGGTCTGTTTAGAGAATATATTGATGTTATGAAATAGAAATTATATCATCGGTTTCGTTGTATCCTCTAATGATACAATATCTGGAACTTAATATACATTATACATTTTAATTTAACAGATTCATATCTGTGCATAATTTAAAAGTAGAGGATTAACTTGATATATAAAAAAATCTTGATTAATTTGAGGTGAGTTAAGCATCGCATTAAACTTAAACAAGTCACCTATCTTTCAGAGTAAATGGTAGATCTGAGTTCAGTCTCAAGAGAAGCCTAATTCACCACACTAACAAAGTTCGAGGCTTCAAAAAGGGTGTATGTATTTAACTATGCTGATATGACTATTACCATTCTTAAACTAAGTGCATAACATTTTCACTGTACAAAATCCAAGTATTTCTTTGCTTTAAGATCCTGACTATAATCATAGTATAGTAGTATATTAGTATTTCAGTTATGAAGTGCTAAAGGAATACATTTGTTTTTTTTCTTCTGTAATTAAGAGCAAAGGGAAGAAATTAATGTAATCGCAGTACATAATATAAACAGAAAAAAGTTTACCAAAAGAAAACATAAGAAAATTAATCCTTACAAAAATAATTTCACTAGAATAAAATAATTAATATACAAAAAAAAAAAAAAAAACCTTAAATTATACAGACATTGCGTTTAAATGAAAAATTAGGTGGGGAAAACACAGATAATCTAATTACCCTCAATTATGACAATAATCAAATTAATAAGTGTTTACAAAGTTATGATTCCTGTAATATGGTTCAATATAATTTAACTGTTCGTATAGTCCAGTGTTGATCGAATTTGCTAATTTCATACAGTTATTGAAAAACAATTATGTCCCTTTAAAACCGAGTTTTTTTTTTTCTCCAGATGTATCATTAGTTAAATATAGATGGACTTCTTTTTCTTGCACATTCAGGAAACATATTGAGTTCTTCGGCGTCCACTAAAAAAATGCGCTATCCTTATGACAGAAGATAATGAACGATACGATATTCCCTCGTATGTCATAGTTCTGGAAGGCTGGTCAGTCACGGGACACTTGTTCTAGAAGCGATAAGGCAGTCATGTCCATGCCTCAAAGCTGGACACGGAGGCAGTGTGAGGCTTCAGTGGACACGTAGGCAGTGTGAGGCTTCAGTGGACATAGCTGGGTAACAGTGGGTGGTGATGTTGTTGTATGATGCCCTCATTTGAATTGGAGGGAAAAAAACAACGTCGGCCCTTATCCATTTCTTAGACATATTTCATGTGTGATTCAAAGGTATCCGGACACTTGGTTTAGTCGTTCCTAAAAGTCAAAAAAAAGGAAAAAAAAATGTTTAGGTGTATGTCATAAATAATCCATAATTTCACATAATATTTCAAATTAATTAATATCTTTATTTCAAATTCTATGAACACTGTATTAATTAAAAAGATAAATTCATCAAATACAAAGCTAATTAGGCTTATTTCTTATTCCATATATATATTATATATATTATAGCTTTTATATAGCGCTACTTTCATGCTTATAGCATGCTTAGAGCGCTTTGGTCCAATCTCATTTGTGGACCGGTGGGGGGGAGGGGGTATCTAGGAATTGGTTTCCCGTGCTGCCATTGGGCGCTCAGTAAACACAACTCTGCCCGAGTCGGGTGTCGAACCTCGAGCCCCCTTCTAGGTAGCCAAGCAAGCCAAGCTCAAGCCGCACTTAGCCTCTCGACCACGCTTCCCATATGTTATGGTACTTTCATGTGAGTGCCCAATTTGTCATTTGGACACAGGACAGTGTTATGGAGTGTCTGTGTGTGTGTGTTTCTATGGTGACGCTGAGAAGTTAGCGATTGGATGGTGGCTATTCAAGTGAATGATGCCAGATAAGCGGCACTTTTGCAAGCTGCCTGTGTGTACCAGACGACTCCAGAATGCCAGACTCAAAAGACGTGTTTTTGTGAGTTAGATTTTGTAGTTAGTCAGTAGGCCTCCTTCAGTCGTAGAACGACTATGGTTCATCTATTAGAATATTGTAATGAAAGTTAAATTTATTTTTTTGTTCACCAAGAAGTCATAAAAGCTATTTCAAGTTTTATTAATTAGGCGCTTCAAGCCAACGGGCAGTCAACAGCGAGAGGGCTACTTATAATGGTCAGCATTTAAATCTCTAATTAACATTTACGACCATACTGTCGCATGATAACGCGAAGAATAATTTTTAGAGGAACGTCTTTAACTCTTTCTCTCCGTAATTATTTACCACATTCTGATGGAATCAACGTTGGTATCGTCAGTCAGGAGAGAAAGAGTTAATTTATAAGGTAAGATAATCATGGTGTGTATATGTATCATAAATAAAGGATCTCTGAGCAACTGAAAGGGATTACAGTATCCAAATGCCCAATCCAGAACTTCGATGACAATGCTTTTGTGATGGCAGTGGCGTAGCTAGGGAGGGGGGAGGAGAATTTGAAAACCCCCCGGGCCCCGACTTGAGGGGGCCCCCAAATGAGTGTTGTTTACATAAAAAATTAAGTATTATGCAAAATGTAGGGGCCCCCAAAGAGGTCAGTCCCCCCGGGACCCCAAACGATAGAAAATCTCTAGCTACGCCCCTGTGGATGGTATATAATGTAAGGCGATTCAAACTCAGCCAAGTAATGCACAGAAACCCTGAAACTTCTGCGCTAACTTGTATTGATAACAAATTTCATAATTGAACTACACTTCATAGTTTAATTTTAGTGCCGGATTTAATCATTTTTATTCAGAGCCCAGAAACTAAAACAAAAGACTTCCTAATGGTCTTCTTTTTCAAATTCATTTTTTAAAAATGTTTATTCTCTTCACGATTCCTGAGTTCAAGTCCTGTTTACATCCCCCCTCCTTCCTCCCTGTGTCCTGAAGAAGTTTCAGATAAGAACGAAATAATGTTCATTTCTGAACAAGCCTTTGACAGTTGTAAATAACAAAAAAAAACAACAACACACACTTAATATTGTAATAACGTTAAGGGAAGGCAACTCAACGAGGACAACGATGTTTATTTACAGTACATTACAGTTACACAAATCAACATCTTCATTTAGCACTGTCTCTCCATCTTGGCTCTCAACGTGGGCGGAAATCGTTAGTCTCCCCATGTCAACATCCTGTTCTAGTCCGTTCACTAGAAGTGCACATCTCTGCACTAGCCTGGGTGGCGGTGCGCATCTGTGCACTAGCCTGCAAGTGGCGAGCATGGCAGAGTCAATAACATTGACGCCGTCTTAGCACTTTTCGTCCCGAAAAGAAACACTGCAGCTTAGGTTTGACAGTTCAGGTAGAGGTCGATCAGCGGGAGCCACGGGCTGCAGGTAGGGTGTCCCCCACAAAGCCATCCGCATTGATCTCCAGTGCCGTTTTCTCTTTCTCCAGTTGACCAAGCTGTTGTTGAGACGATGACGTGGCCGTTTGACACACAGAGAGATAGTGTCGAGCACTGTTTTCGTTAGCACAGCCGTTGATCGGACACGCTGTTTCAGACGTTTCAGACTCCTGACAGACGCCTCTCATGGAAGCTAAAGGTTCACAACCACGTTGCAAACAAGGTCCGATATGCCGCATTCATCCACAGCTAACAGTCTCACGTTCAGGATATAGGTTTCTTCAAGTTCAAGTGGAAGATGTCTTCCTCTTGACAGCTCAGATTTAGAATGGGTTGATTGACATTAATCTATGCCAATGTCGATGATGGTGGTAGAAGTAGACATGCCTTGTTGGTGGTTTTCTTGGCATCCACATTCCCTGTGAGATGCGCCGTACGTACAGTTCATGCTAAACCTCTGGATACAGTTGTCAAGCTTCGAATTTCTCTCATGAGCACCGGCAGATAGGCGGAGGTCTTTAAGGTCCATAGCAACAGGCTTGGACGCAGACCCAACGTTGTCTTGGTCTGTCCGGCTCATTGAGGTACTCGTTGTAGCTGAATCAGGAACAAACGCTTCAGGCACATAACAGACTTCTCTAGTTTCTTCATTTGTTTCTTTTCTTTTAATTCTGTATATCCCATTGACATCGTCGCAACAATCATTGTCACGTTCCTCCAGCGGTTAGAATCAGGCCACCGTTCTCCCAGCTTCTGCTGAAAGCCTAAGCGGTCGGTGGGCGACAGTGACACCTCATTTATTGATTTGCGCAGTTGTTAATAATTTCACGGCTTAAATGTGATCATTGTAAATTTTATCTTTTTTTTTTTTTATTCGCGGATATGGTCGCGGGCCGCGTGTTTGAGACCCCTGATTTAAAACATACACTCAATATGTGTGCAAGCACTCCAAATGCATACATGGTTATCATTTTTTCTTACGCTGCTCTACATAGAGCACTAGGTAGCTATGACTGATCTTCACAGCCATAATTACAACATTGAGATATTAAATATTGGATGGTAAAAAAATGATAACATTTGTATATTTATATTATGAAACATTGTTCTATATTTGGTAAAAATCTAAAAAAAATTTGATAATTTGCATAGTAATATATATATAATATATATATATATATATAAACACACAAGAAAATATGTTTATTTCTTTTAAAAGCCAATTTTAATAATCACGCGATTTTAAAGCAGATAAAAATGATAATTATTTCGTCATCGAGTCTCACTCCTTCTTTTAAGAGTTTCTCCCCTTTCATCCCCGCAATCAATCCAGCATATTAATCCAATAATATACCCACATCGCCCAAGACTCATACCAAATGATTATATTTCATACATGAAAATGTTAACACGTAACGCGGGACAGACATATGTGGGGCAATATGAGATTGCGGGCAACATGGGCATTTGTGTTGTTGTTTTTTTTCATTAGTTGGTGTTATATAAAAATTTGGCGAAGTGGAAAAGAGACTTCAGATTAGGAACAAAATGTGAAACCTACATTCACGTTATTGGATAATAAGATTAGTCTCCCTACAAATGGTTTTAGAAAATGTGTAGGTTCTCTTGAATATACATCAAATTTTGTTTAACAGGATGTCTAAATGCTTATAGATCGCAAGATCTTTAAGGGGAAACTTTACTTAATGCTAAAAATGTAAGCTATCATGTTATATTTCGTATATAATAAATACATGAGCAAATATTAAGAATAAAAAAGTTTTAATATTCTAAATCAAAAGATCTGTATGGTTGTAAGAAATAAAAAACTTACCAGTGTACTACCGTGGGGGGGGGGTAATATGGGATACCAAGTTAGGTTGAATTAGGTCACGATTTTTAAAACGTTTATTTGCTCACAAAAAAAAAGGAGGGGGGGGGGATTGCATGTTTTGATTTTTTTTCAACCTACTGTCAATATCTTTGAGTTCTGTGGCTTCTCGTTGAAACTTATTTGATCCGCACTAAAGCTATGGTTAACAGATAACAAAAACTTTATTTCAAAACATGTTCCCTCTTTTACGCCATTAGCCCTAATTTGAACAAACAGATCGATATGTCTTCTGCTACTCTCAAGGGTTCGTTAATGCTTCTTTTTTATTCTTCTTTATTTGCATTTCCCTTCAATCGCGCACTTCAATTTCACTTACAAATTGCATGCAAGGTAAAACAAATGTTGAATTCATTAAAGTAAGGTTAGCTAGCAATCTTGAAAATCAATTTGGTAAAAGAAAGAAAGTAATTTTTTAAAATTTTTAATGAGATGATTTTATGCAACCTTTTTTTATACAGAATTTCTTGTCTATATCTTCTTCGATCAAGAAAATCTACTTTTGGATAAGACATATACCAAAACTAAATCTCCCACGAGAAGACAGAATGAACTTTTTTTTTAAGTGGGTCTTCAACTCTATGTAATAGTCACTTACATATCCATGTCAACAACGCCATATGATTATATTTTGTATGTCTTATCTTATTAGTTACGAAGTTCATTTAGAAATAGAAAATTATTAAATCGTACACGTCTCCGGGTATTAATATCGTCGAGCATGTTAATGAATGCCAGCTAAATCAATAGTTTTCATGGCTAATTCAAACAACCCGTTTCATGCTTCAATATCATTAGAGGCAAAGGAGCACTTGTAGGAATGTTTCTCAGCATAAAGTTTAAGAAAAAGTTTGAATACTTTTAAGCACGAATTTATTTATGTGGCTATATTGGTGATACTTGGTGTTTTTTTTTCTATGTCTGTTAAACGTCGTGAAAATGTGTTTACAAATTTCGATGTCATAGTATAATTCTTTTACTCCAAACATAATAAAAGCATTACAAAGTTTTCTTAACAGGGACAAACATGACAACCAAAAAGTATCAGGACAAATATTACAAGCAGAAAGTAACAGAGTCAAAAAAGACAACCGGAAAGTATCAGCGACAAACACGACAACTAGAAAGTATCAGCGACAAACACGACAAGAAAGTATCAGCGACAAACACGACAAGAAAGTATCAGTGACAAATATGACAACCGGAAAGTATAAAAGACAACCAGAACGTATCGGCGACAAACACGAGAACCGGAAAGTATCAGCGACCAAAAAGACAGACAGAAAGTATCAGCGACAAAAAAAAAGACAACCGGAAAGTATCAGCGACAAAAGACAACCAGAAAGTATCAGCGACAAAAAGACAACCGGAAAGTATCAACGACAGACAGAAAGTATCAGCGACAAAAAAGACAACCGGAAAGTATCAGCGACAAAAAGACTACCAGAAAGTATCAACGACAAACATGACAACCAGAAAGTATCAGTAAAGAGTAATGGAACGAAAGATGAAGTAAAAAAAAAGATAAAAGAAGAACTATTAAAGAACCAGAAACTCTGCTTATTACAGAAACAGGAAGCCAGCACCGTGAAAGGGGAAACTCTAATTTATGCACAAATTCAGCGTAACAATAATTTCCAAAGAACATAAAAATCAATCAGGTTAACTCAATTTCATTGTGGCCCAGCCTCGTATCGATCTGCATTCAACATTATGCGATTGCTTATTCGGATTCTCTTAAAAACACAGTACGTTCACCTATGCATGTGTTGAAGGGCCTCTGCCGGTGTGTGTGATCAGGCATGTGTGTGTGTGTGTGTATGTACATATGCGTCTGTGTTTGCGGGGCCTATACCAGTGTATCATCATGATTGTGTCTGTGTGTGTATATATCAATCTGTGTTTATAAGCCTCTGCCAGTGTGTAGTCACCCTTGGTGGAAGAGGCATTAGGCGCCGCAAATAACATCCGCCTATTTATTGGAGCTGTTATCTTTATGCAATGGGTGCCCTCACACTGCGGCGTGGGGGGCAATGAAACGGCAGACGCTTTAGCAAAAGCGGGTGCGCTGGCCGTGCCCACTTTCGAAGCCCCAAGTACGTTTAACCAAGCTACGACAATTATCCGAGAGTGGGTACATGAGAAGTGGTTGAAATCCTGGGATGACTCCACAAAAGCCCGAGGAGTCTGGCAGCATTTGCGACGCCCGGACCGCGACGATCCATGGTGGCGGCTAAAAAGGTCGGAACAGTCTCTAATTGCGCAGTGCAGGACGGGACACTGTCCTATTGGGGCATATTTTGCCCGGTTCCGGCCGAATTTTGATGCCCGTTGTCGCCACTGTGGAGAGTCGGTGGAGACGGTAGAGCATATCTTGCAAGAGTGTCCGCAGCTCCGAGAGTTGCGTGAATCCTTGTCTGCAGATTCACTGAACCTGTATGGGGGCATTAAGGCACTACGCCAAACAGCAGAGTTTCTCACCAGGGCTCTACGGGAGGACTGATCCTTCCAGCCCTGGTTTTCATTTTGGAGTTCATCTCAGGTGCCAGTGTGTATGATCACGGCTGTGTCTATACATATTTGAATGCTCGCATATTCAAATTAACTGATCATGTATGTGACTGCATTGTTAAACGTTTGATTGGGTGAAACAAAAACAAAGCGGGGTGTATGGCTGAGTGACATTAACCGGATGTCTTTCCAACAAGGAGTAGAGTTCGCATCGACAATATTTTTTCGAGATTCGACTCTAGCTGTTTCCTGTGCTCCCGTATTAAACATCTTCTAAAAACATTATTTCCTAGCCTAATTAGTCTCTCCAAACGCTGTTCATATTGTAAGGCTGCGATCCATATTGCATTAAAGGTGTTATGATTGACCGTTATAACTTTTTAAAAAAATAAGTAGAAAAAAAGGGGTTGCTGAATTATGGGAAGGAATCAGTTCAGATTTGTTACAACCTTTATCGTAAATACAGGTAACATGTAAATATATTTTTTTTTTAAAGAAGGGCTTATATTGATTGAAATTGTATCAATTATTTTGTATGAATCAATGCCATTAGTTTAAGTCTTAATGTAAATAGTCCGACGTGCAGAAATAAAAGAGTTATCTTTCCATGACTGTTTCATCGAGGGTTAGAGAATTGACGTGGGTGCGGGGTATCCCGCATGGTTGAGCGACATTAAGATTTATATATATAGATTATTGATATTTGATAGTTTTAAGGGTGGTGTTCTCCCCCCTTAGATGAGCTTTCGTTTCTTTTTAAAGGAATTTAATATATATTTCTTGTTCCATCTACATTAAGAACTTGTATTATGCGAGTTCTAAGCATGTATGGGGTTATAATGAAGCCAAAACGAAATCATCTATGTACATTTACAGTGGCACAGAGACACATGCACATGACAGAGCATCATGACGTCACGCTTTGAAAACCGGCTCACAGGTTGCTGAGGAAAAGAGAACAACGCTGGCAGAAGAAAAACGCCAGAGAAGAAAAGCAAGGCCAATAACACTAGCTATAGATGGAATAACCTGCCCAGTACGCGGCCAAACTTTCCGGGCTCACCATCCACATGAGAAGGCATAAGGCCCCACTGCAAAGCCCTCAGCATCCTAGATGACAAAATGTTCATCATCGCAATACGAATGACGAACTATATATAACAGTGGCTCTCTAAGCGAAGTGCCGATAGTATATTTTATAAACATGCGTTTTGTTGCTGTTCCTGCTCGTGTTCATGTGAATGGGTTCCCACCTCTGAGCACAAGGTTTGCGAGACATAATGGAGGCCCTCCACAATGGGCCATTAAGACGGGATACAGCCAGCTCGTTTGACAACACCATTGTTGTTGGTCCCTTAATCCAGGATAAAGAAGAAGTAACTCTACAATAGCGCACGGATATTCTTTTCAGAGTTCACGTCCCTGCCACAGAATAAAAAAAAAATATTCCGCCACGGAATGATTCAATCTTGGGTCGTCTGATCTTTCTGGCAGACGTGATCTCGCGCATACATGGCGTCACGAAACGTCACGACAGCAATTAATGTGTTTGTTCTAATTATCCATAATAAAAAAAAATGTTTAGTAAACTTTTAAATTCAGATCAGTGATTCAGAGCCCCGTTATATAAATTTGTAGTTCGTGATATAAAGTTAAGTTCATCCTTTCAAACCTTGCGCTTGATGATGTTAAGATCATCTGTTTCTATGGTCGATGGTTAACAAGGGTGTC
>JADKLZ010079391.1:15158838-15178359 GCA_021533235.1 Biomphalaria straminea | reverse complement strand
AATGGTGATGTGTCTTTAAATGGTGATGTCTCTTTAAATGGTGATGTCTCTTTAAATGGGGATGTCTCTTTAAATGGTGATGTATCTTTAAATGGCGATGTCACGCCGTGCTGAATCTCAGGATGTCAACACAAAATGGGGTGGGGGGGTGACCCAATGACCTCGGTATACAAGAAGTAGTTATTAAGTCAAATCGGTCAATGTTAAACTTGGTTCTTCAACAAATACGGTTCGAATAGAAATGTCCAACTTGTTTCTTTTGATGAGCTCATAAAAGATAATATTACACTTCTCTAGGCGTTGTCTACGTTGACGTAAACGATACTCGAGTTTAAAAAAATGTCATTCCCATTTACTATCAAAACAAAATTCGTGTGCTGATCGTTCGTGTGAGGTCAGTGTGAACTTAGGTCAACCAATAAAAAAATTGCAGGCTCCGGCTAGTGATTAGTTTAATGACCTTTCGTACACTTCTTGTAGACTGGTTTAACTTCAACAACAACGTTTTGACTGACAACGTCAAATAGTTGATGTAGAATAAATCAGGCTTAATGTAGACGTAGCATAGTCACCTTAAATAACTTTCGCTTGTAGAAAACAAAGCTTGATATACTTCACGCCCTTACTGGCGAAAAAAAAATAGTTCCTCCGTGTTCTCAGTGTACTCAAAATTGTAAACAATGTCAAGTTCCTCTGTGTGTATCAACAAGATTCTCCAATACTGGACGACGAGGGCCGACAATGTCAACAATTATTAGGTGATGAATTATACAGATTGTCTTGTTTGCTTGTCTTGCTTATCAAAGTGACGTATCGCAGGTACAAAAGAAACGGCACCTTCATGGACCTAGCCCTCAGGTGTCAGGGTTCAATTTTATATGCGTGTCTCATCAATTGTTATACAAATAAGAACAACTACTACTAATACACTTTAACTTCAACTTAGATATCCATGGAAATCCAAATAATACTTTCATACTTTAATAATATTAAATAGAACTCAAATCATGAATCTACTTCAATAAATATTTAATGACCAAACACCAGTCTATTGACTTTCATGAAATATATAACTACATAAACACCAGTTCAGGAAGTTGACTTTCAACCTTCCTGGACCGTGAGCAAGAATTTACTGACTTAACACAGTTTCTCGCACATTCAACGAAGACTAAATCATTTAGTTCATAACACGTGCAACACTTTTGTAACATATCTGTTTGAGACTCCCTGTTACATATAGTGATTTCAAATCACTTCACATAAGTCCGTGCCTTTTGCACGAGGTTTTTGATGAGTTTAGTAACTGACCATGGGACAGTAGTCAGTTGTTTTCTAGACTCCTAGGGATAAGGAGCATGATATTTTTTATTGAAGAATATGTAGTAAGTTAAGACTCTGTATAATTTTCATTTGATACCATGCTTGGAATCCTGTATTAGTGGGATGGCTGGAAATGCCTTTATCTTCATTTGTATTTCTTATTGGATAATAAAAATCAATGTCTGCTGATTCAGAGTCTATCAGTGATTTCACGTATGTGTTTTATAGTTTATTGTGTGAATACAAATATGCTTACGCACTAGAAAATCTAGTGCGCATCCAAGTACATTATTACAAGGCCAGAAGAGGCCCTAGCAATACCAGCAACAGTATACGACATTCGCGTTGTAAAGTTACAATAAACACTTTACAACTTCACATCCATAACTTGGGGATATAACAATCATATCAAAATATCAAATAACTTTCATTCTCGCCATACCTCCCCCCTGACCATAAGGAAGCGTAAATGTCCGACATCTCTTGACCAGGGCAGAGTACCAAGGGACTGGATAGAAGCTAATGTCATTCCCCTACACTTCATCATATGTAAAATCCTAGAACACATAATATGTAGGAACATAATAAACAATTTAGACAAACATAATATCCTTACTCCATACCAACATGGTCTTAGAATATATAGAATAGATTATGTACAAAACAACTAATAGGACGAATGGATGATTTTTTCAAAAGGTTTAGATAATACTAATAATAGTGAGCAAATAGATGCTATAGTGTTAGATTTTCTAAGGCTTTTGACAAAGTTCACTACTACAGATTTTAAAAATATTTTGGCATCAGTGGATTCAGGATTTTCCGATAGAGAGAGAACAACTATAATAATAAATAGCTCTAAATCAATACCATTAACAGTCAACACATCTTGGTCTCCTTCAGTAGTGAAGCGACTATGGTTCACCTCTCAAACTTTTTCGTGTGGCTGTGCAGTAGCGGTCTTAGGGGGTGGCAAGTGGGGCAGCCGCCCCAGGCCCCGCGCCTAAGGGGGGCCCCGCGCTGGGAGATTTTTTTTGTTACCTTCAAAAACTAAATAAGTGATCATAAACAAGGGCTTGTTACTCAATATTTTTCCCAGTATATTTATTATACCAATTGCCATTTAAACTTTTAACTTACATTTCAATTTCAAAATACCGTTCAGTTTCGGTAAAAACAGCCTAGTTTAAGAGGCTATGATCGTTTAACAGTTCTCAATAAAAACACCTAAGTGGAAGCAACCAATCCTAATTGTTTATTTTGTATATAAATAGGGACGTCTTATCTGGTTTTATTGGGAAAATGGGTAGGGATAAAGATTGAACTACTCTTTGCAGGACTTTGCATTATGAAAAATTATATATGAAAGAGTCAATTATAACATTTGTAGTAACATAAATGCTAATTTTTAACAAATTGATTTTTTAATAAAAATTATCAGTGCTTTTTTTTTACCGTCACACCGGTACGGCGTACTTCACTTTTTTAAATGTGGGGGGAAAGTATTAATGTTCTTGTAGTTTAGCGTTTATTATTAATTTATTGTAGTTAAAAGTTAGGCAATCCATCACTGAGTACCAGCACCTATTTTTTTTAAAGCACTGAAAATAACTAAACAATTATAAAGTGTATTCTCGACTTGAGATCTCGTAAACTAAAAAAGATAGTGAAAATCCGACACCATAATATTTTAGACCATTCAAAGTTCTGATGCACCGGCTACTTTTTTCTTTTCTGAAACCGAAAAATCTATTTTTTTTTAAATCACTTATGCAAGCAGTTTCTTTCAGAAAAATACATCACTTTTACAACTATTCACTATTAATTATAACAAACATGGGAAGCTCTTTAATATAGGAGATTACTAGTTACCTTTTTTAAACGGGTTTATGCAAAAGGTTATATATATATATATTTTTTTTTTTTAATTATTGCTAAGTGTAAGTAAGTTCTGTAATACTAACTACTACATTTACACACCAAAAAAAAAAAAGATTACTTTTTTTAAGAGAAAAAATCTATTTAGTAAGTATATGAGTAGAACATAATTTAAAACAACAATTAAGAGGTAGTTTTTCATATTATAGCGTGTCATAATCTGTTAGGATACATAGACGTCGAACTTCACATTCACTTTCACTTATGTTTTGGTATGCCGGATCGCTGGGGCACCACACAAGTTCTGTCAACCTTCTTTCTCCGTTCTACTCTGTCATTTGTTTTTGATAGAATTTCATTCTTTTTGAAAATATTGAAACCTGCCTTTTTACCTGCCTGGGTTGACCATTCCGGGGGGCGAATTTTGAGTTTGTGTTTCCACTCAAACTGTCTTTGTCACCTTGTTTTTTATAAATTATATTTTGTGTAAACCCATGATACAGCCCTTCCGCAAAAGTCGGGTCTGCGAAAGTGATTAAACCACTGTACCTCCTATAGCACACTTTGTCCTTATAGAACGTCCCGTTGGCTTCAATTAGCAGAGTGAGAGAAGACATAGCATTACTAGTGTGCGAGTGTTTTCTTTTTTATTTGCATCTGTTAATGCAGAAGAATTCAAATACAGTATATAATGTGCTTTAGTGGCCAATAGCAAACCAGCAGTAACTACGTAATGTTATATGTTTTGTTACAAAAATAAGGTCCACAGCTTTGAGGTGGACTTACTGTATTGTTATTGTTACAGCTTTAGAGACAAATTAGCCGTTAGCGAGATGAGGTACGATATATATATATATATATTTAGTCTACCTTTACGGCTAGGGGCCCCGCACATGACGCTCGCCCAGGGCCCCGCGCACTGCTAGGGCCGCCCCTGGGCTGTGGCGCTCTTTTTTGGAGAGACTCCCGTCCACAAATATCGCAGGTTTAGGTGACTTTCGCTTTGGTGGTAGAGGAGCTATCCATTTTTTCGACTGTGGCCTATTCTGTAAATTCACCTTAGAGTTACCTTGGTCATTAAGTCTGTGTTCCTGTTAATACCTTGTCTATATTTGTAATTTGTTGCATGCTTCAAGAGTTCGCGATCAAAATACAACATACAAGGTAAGCACGAATCTAGAATAAGTTATCAGCTTAGAAATACTTTAACGACATCTGATCACACATGCATGCGTTACACCTGTCACTACTTTTTTTTTCAGTCTCTTTTTTTTAAATCTCGGTTTCATCTTTTTTTTTTCTTCTTTTTCTCTCTAATATTTTGTCTTTCTATGCGTATCTTCCTAAAGTTGCAAAACGGAAGGCTACGTGAGATACGTTTTATAATACACACATCCACATCATCATGCAAAGGAATTTAGGAACTTTAGGCACCGGATATTTAGGCACCTCGTGTTTTCGGATATTTAGGCACCCGAAATTTAGGCACCCGGATATTTAGGCACCCGGAAATTTAGGCACCCGGACAATTAGGCACCCGGATATTTAGGCACCGGATAATTAGGGTAATGTGTTATGTAATATAATATTTATAATATATATATATATATACGGTTGGACCTTGCAAAATGACTAGAAATTACGATAAAATATAAGGTTTTGTAAAAAAAAAAGTTTGACCCAAGTTGTAGCCTTAAGATTCATTACGTAACATTTACAACCAAATTGACATCTTCCTGCGAAAAATCCTCTCCTTTAAGTGGGAGTGTGTGCCTCCCACCCTGCCCATACCATTTTATACGACCCCCCCCTTTTCCCGCGGGCTATTGCGATTATATGTGTCGCTAAAACACCCCGACATAATAAAAAATATTTTATAATACTTTTTAATCTAAAGTATTTACATTAGTAACTAAATATTTACACAAATTGCATAATCATCAATATAAAAAACCCACCAGTCAACTTTACGGGTTGGTGATGGAGGGAAGCAATGAGCAGAGAATCATATCTACCTCCCCTCCCCTGAATCCTGTGATGTCTATATTATATATATAGACTCAGGATTCATTATTTTTCCACACATTCTCATGATTGTCATTTTTTCCCATTTTGTAAGCTTTTCTTTAGTTAGAATCGTTATAGCTGCTATTTTTTATAACGTCACCGATAGCCCATAGCCTAAGGATAAAATGTACGTTAACATTTTAAAATTATTTTGAAAATTAAGGTCGCTAATTAAAAAGTGCCTAAATATCCGGTGCCTAATTATCCGCCTAGTCAAAAGTGCCTAATTATCCGGTGCCTAAATATCCGGGTGCCTAATTATCCGGGTGTCTAAATTTCCGGGTGCCTAAATTTCCGGGTGCCTAAATATCCGGGTGCCTAAACATACGGTGCCTAAACATCCGGTGCCTAAATATCCGGTGCCTAAATATCCAGACACCCATGCAAAGACATGTATTGACACACTTATAGACCCTGACGTTGACTGACCTAAAAAAAACAGTCATTTCAAAATGTATATTTTGACACGAAGCAATTAATTGCAATCAAACGTTAAACTGATGATTGGCTAAAACAGATGAGCGACCAAATGACATTTACTAAGACATCAGACCAATGCGTACTGTAACTCTAGTGGCCGAGCGATTGGGTTAATGTGTGTGCGTCCTGATGACACGTGTGACATATGCCAGTACTACAGGTCAGCGAGCTCTGTCCCGGGCAAGTGACATTACTGGAATGAACGTTACGTGAAAATATGACCCGCTATATAACAATGTCACTGTCATTGAAACCCAAAGTCAGTGTGTAAGAGAGTCATGATGAGCACGACAGACGAACGGGTGGCTGCCATGTAGAGAGGACAACGATACGTTACAAAACGAGACACTGGTAAGTGTAGCGCTCTCTGTAGCTGTGATATAGTGAGCCGTGCTCTGAAGCTGTGATATAGCGAGCCGTGCTCTGTAGCTGTGATATAGCGAGCCATGCTCTGTAGCTGTGATATAGCGAGCCGTGCTCTGTAGCTGTGATATAGCGAGCCGTGCTCTGTAGCTGTGATATAGCGAGCCGTGCTCTGTAGCTGTGATATAGCGAGCCGTGCTCTGTAGCTGTGATATAGCGAGCCGTGCTCTGTAGCTGTGATATAGCGAGCCGTGCTCTGTAGCTGTGATATAGCGAGCCGTGCTCTGTAGCTGTGATATTGCGAGCCGTGCTCTGTTGCCGTGAAATAGCGAGCCGTGCTCTGTTGCCGTGAAATAGTGAGCCGTGCGTGCTTGACTCCCACGACAAGAAACCTTAGACTATTGCTGTAACTATCGCAACGTTAAAGACAGGCTTGATTATGTCAACCTGAACCTGTCGCCTGCACTCAGGCATTCAATGAGACCCCATGGGACCTCGCAGTTAACCTAGAGGTTTAGAATATTTAACCTAACAGAAGTTTGCTCAGAAATAAAGACCAGCTAGAGAAGCCCTGAAGGTGGTCAGTAGAGCCAAGTGAGAGCTGAGGTAGCGGTTGATGAATTTTTGCGCATAGGACGTTACCAGGAAACCCTACAGGCATGACTTCTAGGTGCGGCTCGGTTTCGCGATCTGTTTAATAACCTGAAGCGTGGTCGAGAGGCTAAGTGCGCTTGAACTTGGCTTGGCTTGGCTACATAGGGGGCTCGAGGTTCGACACCAGACTCGGGCAGAGTTGTGTTTACTGAGACCTAAAGGCAGCACGGAAAACCAGCTCCTAGATAACACCCCCCCCCATTGGTCCACATATGAGATTGGACCAAAGCGCTCTGAGCATGCTTTAAGCATGAAAAAAAGCGCTATATATAAAAGATATAATAATAATAATAACTCCTGGGGAAACTATGGTTCATTTACAAAGCATCCACAAAGAAATCAGGTTAACGCACCGCGCCGCGCAAGTTACTTTGCCTCAACGTGGCGCCGGCGTGGAAACGGCTCACTAGGGGAGGCGAGCTAGGCGAAAAAGTAACAAACAAGACCCCCGTGGGGGTGCCTACGGGAAAGACGAGAGTCTGCCCATTGCATTGAGCGGGGTTGTAAGAGAGCTCCCACAACCCGTCACCACATCCATGCCCTGTTCCTCAAGGGACTGTCTCATCAATGGCAAATCCCGCACAGTTAGCTTGGTACAATGAAGGAACATGGTGGAGGCCCCCGGTGCCACCGAGTGGTATTGGAAACAGCAATGCTCTATAAGCATTGACTCGGGTCGCTCCCAGACAGGCCTGTTGGTCCGCAGGTTTTTTTTTTTTTACTGTTTGATTTTCGGGCAGTGAGGTCAGACAGGTTTTTTTTTCAAACTTAGTGCTCGAAGAGCCTTCGGCTCAGCACTTATGACTATCCAGCGGTTAACGCACCGTTCTAGAACACGCCGTAACAATCACAGTTTTGCTACTTGCCATGAGGTTAGAAAGACAGACAGAAAGAAAAGACGTCTAGACATCCCCTCAACCAAAGGAATACCAACTGAAGCAGAAGGAGAAAAAGACAGACACTAGCTGCAACATAGATGGGTCCACCGAGATTGCAATATAAACCCAACGATAGACCCCCCCCCCCACCTGCATCGATAAGTCTCCAGAGCTCTACCGTGAGGTCGATTTTCTCTAGGAACAAAAAACTATGACGGGAGCAACGTTTTAACTCTAGTGGCGGAGATATAGGGTTAATGTGTGCGACCTAATGATATATGTGACACAGGCCAGTAATACTAGCCAGTGAGCTGTGTCGATAAACAAGGGACAGTACTGGTATGAAAGTTACATGAAAATGACCAGTCGGCTTTCAACCCTCCCCCCCCCCCCCCTAAAAAATAAAAGAGGAATTAAAATTTTGTGAGAGGTAATTTTTCTTTTAATTTGGTTTGGTTGAGATTTTAATGTTAATCCATCACTTGCCCCAGCGCAGCCATTGGGTCTTTTCATTGTAAAATTCCTCTCCAGGGGGATTTCGAGGTAAAAGCCCAACTCTTCTATAAAAGAAAAACGGACGACAGTCACCAAATTTTATAAGCTTAGCCAAGAAGGGTTGTGATTTTTAACCCCTCCCCCCCCCCCCAATTTTCCAGAGGGTTTTACATTTAAAATCGCTCATGAATTTTTTGAGTTTATAATCCCCCTAGAGATTTATGAGGTTAAAAACTTTTTTTCAACATAAAACTAAAGGTTCTTTGGGTACCCCTGACACCCAGCTCTAATAAATATACACTACTGGTTGGGGGAAAGTAAATGCGGTTGGTCGTTGTGCTGGCCACATGAAACCCTCATAAACCGAAGACCATATAAACAGATGACCGATAGGCCACGCAATCTAAAAAAGGAAACTTTTACTTTTAATTGGGGGAGAACTGTAACTAGTCAATGACCGGTAACAACAGGGGAAAGTCATGGCGGCCTGTTGTTGTGCTGCCTCATGAAAACCTAGTTAATCGTGGGTCACAGAAGTATATAACCTTTACTTAATATGCCTTACAAATTGCATGTTCTGAAACGGGAACTTTACTTTTAATTTAAATAAAAATAGGCATACTTAAAATACTGAATGATTTCTTTCCTTTTTCGGAGACAAACTTTCCACTCATGTACTTTCTATGCATAGGACGTAACCATCTTTTGTTTTTCTTTTTTGAAGTAACGTCTGTATTGTATAAGATGTTGATAGGAATATTTCTTCTTTCAATTCAAACTGAGTTCACCCAGCTGTAGTGAATACCAGACATTAGTTGGGAACAAAGTAAAGGCGGTTGGTCGTTGTGCTGGCATTATAATACCCTGCTTAACCGTAGGCCACAGAAACAGATGATCTTTACATCATCTGTCCTATGTGTCACAAGGTCTGAGAGGGGAACTTTACTTCAGTTGTAAACTTTACGTTTTTATTCTCTTCACTTTTGACAGCAAATGTCGATATTCTTAGGTGTAGTAATAGTCGCTCAAGCCGAAATTGGACTACCAGGGCCATCAGACGTCACCTAGCAAACGCTGTGGAGCGTTTTAGAGCACTGTGGGACATGTAGAGCACACTGGTCATCCACTGCACCCCAAACCAGCCCCAGTTGTCTGGACTCTGTTCTGCCACTGGATTGTGCTGGCAAGGGGCGAGAGAGTGAGGCTGATGCAGCGCAAATCTCCCTCACTTCAATAAATTTTCATCGCGCAAGCCACATTCTTAGAAATGTGCTCATCATCGAACACGAAGGAGGAGCTATTATATAATAGTCGTTTTCAATGTTTATTCTTCTTACTCTAATATGCTATAAATATGTTCACTTTTAATAAGATGTGCTGACATTGCTTTTTTTTCCCTTCTGATATCAATCTTGATCTACTTACAGTTTTGACAGAGCTAGGTCTATTTTGTTCAACTTTTCTTCAGACACTAATATGTTGATGTTTTGAAAAATAAATTTCATGAAAATTAATAAAAGAAAATATAGTTTTTTTTCCTTGACTCTCGAAGAGGATGCATTCCAAGACCGCCCGTGAAATAAAAATTTTCGCGGTATCTAATTTCATATATGTACATAATTTAGATACGAACAGTAACAAAAGACATTGCCTAACACTTTCATTTCCTAAATAATTAATTCCCACTCTCTTAATAACCTTAACATGCCAACGTTTTCTGAAAAGGCAACAAGCTATCGGTCTACACAGGTTGCGACGTCACAGGTCAATGTTGAGGCCCACCATAACAATTGGTTACTATTAAACATGTTAATGTGTTAAACGTTAATGTATTATATGTTAATGTGTTATAGTTTTTTTTTTCGGTCAGTCAGCGAAAGTCCTATCCGCGAACGTCAAGGAGCAACAGTAGCTCTTATTGCAAACTTTGTTCTTAAAGAACATCAATTTCGGCATTTGGACCGCGTATCGGGAGAGAAGATGTATAATATTATTAATAGTGCAAAGCGACTAGCCAGGAAAGTTCAGTGACTGAATCCTTCTGTGATCGTCTATGTAACTATTTGGTTATTGCAAGCGCGAGCACGTTACTCTGCCTCAAAGTGGCGCTCGCGTGGAAACGGCTCACTAGAGGAAGTGGCTAAGCGAAAGGGTAACAAACATGACTCCTGTGGGGGTGCCCACGGGTGGACGAGAGTCTGCCCCTTCACGGTGCGGAGTTGAAAGAGAGCTCCCACAACCCTGTCACGAATCCATGCGCTGTTCCTCAATGAACCGTCTCATTAATGGCGAATCCCGCACAGTTAGCTTGGTGTAATGAAGGAAAATGATGGTGGCCCCCCGATACCACCCACCGGTGATATTGGAAACAGCAATGCCCTATAGACATTGACTCGGGTCCGACAGGTTTTTTTTTTTACTTTTTGACATTTGTTCTCGGACAGATTCAGACAGTTTTTTTTTTTCAAACTTAGAGCTCGAAGAGCCTTCGGCTCAGCTCTTAGACTATCCAGCGGTTATTTGCAAGTGTTCTGACTCTCCTATTAATAGTTATCCGACTCCAGCGTGCTAAGCAGAACATATCTAGTTTGTTGATTTTCATGCATATGTTTCTAAATAATTATTTAAGTTTTTTTAATATTGTTATAAACCTGTTGGTGGCACAGACGGGGGAATTAGCGGTGTGTGTAGTCAGCCGACGCCAATCGCCCCAGGCCAGAGGAGCGGTCAAGCGTGACGAGTTACTACTCTCAGCCGCGACGCGTCTCAACAAGAAGTTTCAGGAGAGTTCCTCGGTGTGAACACAGCTCAGGAGCGCCACGAGAATTATAGTCATCTGACCACCTAGAAATGTCGAGGGGTGTTCTGTCCTGTTCGAGAAGGCCAGCAGGGACCCTATATAAAGAGCGGATGTGTCGCAGTCGAGCAGTCCGGAAAAAGGGGTTCAGAGCACGGTCGACTACAGCACAGTTCAGCGGTGTGGTTCTGTACGGAGCATTACGACGGTTCAGTGCGGAGTACTGTCAAGTACAGTTGAGACGGCTGGCGTCTTGATCTTGATCTATGATCGAGTCCGACACAACGAGCCCAAGTGTGTGAAGTCAGTCCTGAACTGTTGAACCCAGTGCAAGCCCGGAACAAGACGGAGAGACCAGTGCAACAGCTGATACGGCGATACGTTGCTATCGGAGAGATATTTGTACAGTCTGTTACGTGCTGCCAATTGTACAATATTGGCTGTTCTTTATTCACATTAAACTTTTACGTTACTTTGGAGCCCGGAGTTGTCAAGCTCTTTCAGTTGGTGGTGTATGGTGCAGTTTGCAGAGAGCCTGGATAGTGAGACTCGTAACACTGGTGTCAGAAGTGGGATAGGATCGGAGCGGATTTGAATGGATCTACTATGGCTCGTCTGAAACTGCTGTACGAACTTGAAATTAGAGAACTAAAGCAAGAACTCCGTGAACGAGGGCCGAAGGCATGTGGAACCAAGGAAACCTTACAAGCACGCCTCTGAGAAGACATTGTGGAAGAAGAGGAAGATCTGGACACGTATCTTTTTGAAGTTGAACCGGATTTGTAAGAACAGTAGCATGCAGAAGCTGATGGCCTCTATGCAAGAATAGATCACCCGTAGCATGCAGGAGCAGATGGCAGCCATGGATGAACAGATCACTAAAAGCAAGATGGAGCTGATGGTCGCTGTTCGTGAAGGGCTAGGAAACACCAATTCCAAGTTAGATGCCATGAACACTGAGATATACGCCATGAACCAACCCATACCTGCTGTGGAGGAGAAAATCACCTATACTGACATTTGCCACCAAGATTCTAAGACCAGTGTGAGTAGCCTGGGTAATGACCATGAGAACCCATTGAAACCTAATGAAGCCATTGAGAGACATAAGCAAGTCGAGAGATACCAGTCAGGTCTGTACCCAGCAGACGTTTGTCAAGCTGTCAAGACTGGAGAGGGAAGTCCTAAAGGTGGTCAAGATAATTCAAGGAAGCCTGACATTGAAGTTGATGGACAATTGCACGAAGAAAGTCATCGACAAGTTCTGAAACCAGCAGACAATCGGCTTGCTGCTGAGACGACAGAGAGAGGTCCTATGGAGGAGAAGAAAGCCGAATGGAGCCTGAAGCCGACGACGAGGGACCTTTGCAAGAGGAGTGTTACCAGACTGCCCCACCAGCATGTCCTCCAGACAAGGCTGAAGATGATGACCTATTCAACAATTTTCCGTCCTGTGGACTTGAAACCCATCCCAGTCCTTATCATCAAAGCCCTACGAAGCCACCTCTTCTACCAACGATCTTGGTATCCCCGGCCCTTACATCCTATACCTCTCCATGTGTCAAGTAGCCTCCCTCAGTACCAAACGACAAAAGAGCGACACGAACACGAAGTCACTGCAACAAGAGGATGATCAACTGGAAGAAAAGAAAGCGTCTGCGTAGTCCAACGTGCATGGTGATGCAACCAGAAGATCATTGCAGCCACATGAAGATTAACTGGCGGAGAAGAAGGCGACGTTGACTGGATGCAACTTGGATGGCAATGCAAACGCAAAGTCGATGCAACTAGATGAAGGCCAAATGGAGAAGAAGAAAACGTTTGCTGAGTTCAACGTGGACGACCATATGGCCACGACGTCAATGCAGCTGGTGAAGGCCAACTGGAGGAGACGAACAAAGCGGTCATTATTGAATGCAACCTGGAGGGCTCCATCAAGCTCAAGCAAGCCAACTGCCACCGATCGACCCCCACCTACATCGATGAAGCTTTACAGCCAAAGTCAAGAGTTTGATCCTGTCCGGGACGGACAGATCTAAGGAGGGGGCAGTGTTACAAACCTGTTGGTGGCACAGACGGGGAAGTAGCGGTGTGTGTAGTCAGCCGACGCAAATCGGCCCAGGCCAGAAGAGCGGTCAAGCGTGACGAGTTACTACTCTCAGCCGCGACGCGTCTCAACAAGAAGTTTCAGGAGAGTTCCTCGGCGTGAACACAGCTCAGGAGCGCCACGAGAATTATAGTCATCTGACCACCTAGAAATGTCGAGGGGCGTTCTGTCCTGTTCGAGAAGGCCAGCAGGGACCCTATATAAAGAGCGGATGTGTCGCAGTTTAGCAGCCCGGAAAAAGGGGTTCAGAGCACGGTCGACTACAGCACAGTTCAGCGGTGTGGTTCTGTACGGAGCATTACGACGGTTCAGTGCGGAGTACTGTCAAGTACAGTTGAGACGGCTGGCCTCTTGATCTTGATCTATGATCGAGTCCGACACAACGAGCCCAAGTGTGTGAAGTCAGTCCTGAACTGTGAACCCAGTGCAAGCCCGTACGAGACGGAGAGACCAGTGCAACAGCTGATACGGCGATACGGTGCTATCGGAGAGATATTTGTACAGTCTGTTACGTGCTGCCAATTGTACAATATTGGCTGTTCTTTATTCACATTAAACTTTTACGTTACTTTGGAGCCCGGAGTTGTCAAGCTCTTTCAGTTGGTGGTGTATGGTGCAATTTGCAGAGAGCCTGGATAGTGAGACTCGTAATAATACAAAAAGGCGGAGTCATTTATGCAGAATAATTACATAATGTAATTGGTGAAAGGCCAATAGTACAGTACTTACGTAAGTTACTATAATTAGTAGCGAAAATAGGACCAACAGCGTTAAAGGTGGACTAGCCCGTTAGCATGATGTGGTACAGTATATAAAGGCTTAGGGCCCCACTCTCTTCAAAGACCGCCTTAGCAATTATGGTTACAACATTATTCAGATCGTTCTATCTTGTCGGAAAACATTTACAATTATTTGGCTGTTCTATTTTCAATGTGCTATTTAGGCAACGCTTATCGACCACGGCGGATAATGGTTATGCTTGCCGTGGTTCCGGTAAAATATGTAGGTAACAGCTGGGGCTGGGTAGCTACAGGAAATTCTGCATTTCTCATTAATCTTTGGACTTGAAAAAAATCCTTATAATTATTATTATACCTCAAACTAGAAAATGCTTTTTACAGAAAGATATTAATAAATAAAATAAATATTAATAATAATATAAATAAAATATATAAAAACGAGAAGAAAAAAATCAACTGAAGAATAAGATTTCCTGAAACTTACAATAAATTTCTAGGTCATTGCTAGACTCTTAGTTTAGTTTAGAAACACACTGTTGTAGAAAGAATTTGAACGCGACATTTTTAGTGAAGACCTAGGCATTGGTATTGAGATTATTAATGTAGACTTTTAGGACATAGTAACTGCTAGGCTTTGAAATGATTACATTTCCTTTAGTGCCTGACTCGAGTGTGGTCCATTCTGTATTCAAGATTCTTGATTCTACTTCATGATTTTCATCTGGAGTAAACTGTTTTACTGGGCAATGATCCTTTTGTATTCTGTTTGCAGTGGTGTTTATTTAAGCATTATATTTCACACATGTAATACCCCATACAAGATACTCAAGCTTCTAGGATTTTTATCAAAATACTGTAGAAATACTTCTAGCCAAACTCACACGTACATCCGTTACACCATTATGCCTTTAGCCTTACTAAAAGGAAATTCAATTTTCAAGTAATTGAATATTCTTAGTATATAAAATAGCCTCTGACAACCAGTCCAACTCCTGGCCTTCACGTGTGGCTCAGATATTGAGTCAGGCAGAACTGTTCTCACTAACAGAAGGGGCAAAGGCGAGTAACTAGCGCATAAACCAGTAAGCTTCGGGTAGAAGGGGCTCGTCGTTAGCCATGTCTGGCTACCCACCTAGAAGAGCGAAAAACTCAAACCTCTGTTGCCTTGCAGCTATACCCAATCATGGGAAAGGCTTCGGGAGTCATCCCTATGGAAAAATAAGGAGCTGACGACCCTAAGGCAGTTTGAAGCACCCAGTGCTACACTCTGGCAGAACCTGAGACGCAGCTAACCCCAAACTGTATCGGCACTGCCGTTCCTTTGGATACATCAGCTGTGTGGAGAGGGGGGAACTGATGTGTGGGCGACATCGTACCGACCACAGCTTATGCCCAGACATTCATCTCATTTCCATGATATGATCCATACTCGCTTTGCGACTGAAGGAGGCCATATACATATATAGTATGTATAGACAAAAAATAGAAGAATTTAAAAATTGTAATACTACCTTTAGTCAACTAAGGTATTTTTATGATCGATACCGCATCTGTTAAATTATTCAAAAACGATTTTTTTCGCAATTTTTAACAAACATGTTTTTAAAGCCGACATATTGAAATTTATAAGATTATATCTCCTTTTTTAAACACTTTAATTTTGCGGCTTAATTTCCTCTGAAATTAATAAAACTCGATTATGCCAGTCGGTAGAGAACTAGACTTTATCTTATCTTATTATAAAATATGGGTTCAAGTCCCGATGGGAATAGACGCTATTAGTGTGGTCTGTCTGTCTGTCTGTCCTACCGTACGTCAGTCCATCCCGTTTCGATCTCGTAATTTAGTCTTTGTAAGTGACACCTGTGATGAAACTATGATATATATGAATATTAACAATGCACTAATAATAGCATTAATATATCTCCATATCCTGTAATATCAAGTCATTAGTCGAACAATACAACTGTATCGATAACACTCTACATTAGAGCGCGCATCTTCGTTTTTTTGTATCATTTAGTAGTTGTTGATTGTTTGTAGTCCATAGTTTCTGATATTTTTGCTAAAAATTTGAAACTTGCCCTTTTAACTGCCGAAGCTGACCATTTTTGGGGGCCTATTTTGAGTCTGTGTTTCCACACAAACTGTCTTAGTAACCCTGTTCTTTTTTTTTTATTTTTTTTTTTATTTTTTTTTTTAATAGCGTTTTTCGCAAAATTTAAGTAGTTGGTCTCGAAGCCTCGCTCGGTTAAATGTTTTTAAGAAAAGTTATTGTTATTGTGAAATCTTTTTGGCAACGTTACTTTTTTATGACGAAAAAGAGCGATGGGGGAACCACTTTGAATCCTAAAATCTTGTTACATGTTCGCATAATTCTAAATGTTATTGTACAAAGTACTTTTAATAAAAAGTATATTAAATCATTGAATGCCTCGACAATCAATTTCATGCTTTTATGATCCTTTCAATAGTCTCTACCAGTTGAAAAGGGGGATTGCTTTTTATAAGTAAGTCCTCGATCTTAGGTTGAACACGAGGGCTAATGCCTCCACGGCTTCTTCAAGCCAATACGGAAACGAATGTGCTTGTGAAAAAGGTTTTATAGTTATTTACAATTATGTTTACAATATTCTTTCTACAAACAGTAAAGGGGACTATTTCAAATTATACCACCTTATCAGTCAAGTCTAATGTCTTCCCTTGTTCCAGAATCAAAAAATAAAAATAATAAAACATAATAATTAATAGTTACTAATAGTTAATTTTGACACAATCATGTGGGCAGCGTGGTCGAGAGGCTAAGTTCGGCTTGAGCTTGGCTTGCTTGGCTACCTAGAAGGGGGCTCGAGGTTCGACACCCGACAGAGTTGTATTTACTGAGCGCCCAAAGGCAGTACGGAAAATGAACTCCTAAATACCGCCTCCCCCCCCCCACACCCCACTGGTCCACAAATGAGATTGGAACAAAAGAGCTCTGAGCATGTTATAAGCATGAAAGTAGCGCTATATAAAAGCTATAATAAAAAATAATAATAATGTCATCGGCATAAGCAAGGTAGTGTAGAGGTTGGCTGTATATTGTCCCTGTTGGTTGCAGACCCGTTTTCTCTCCTGAAGTAGTTAGTAATAGTTCCCCTTGTGTTTATATGTATATTTCTTGTAACTCTCTCCAGTGTCAGATTGAAAAGCATGCAAGAAAGTGAGTCACATTGTCTTAATCCTCGTTTAATCCTAAATTCCCGTGAGTGTTCTCCTTGTATTACGACTTTACTTTTGAGTTGTTTAATGTCATATGTACAAGTCTTGTCAGCTTGTTACGTATTCCAAAATCCTTTAGGTTGTCTTATAATTTTTTCCTTCTGATACTGTGATAAGCCATTTTTTAGTCTATGACGCGTAGGACGTAATCATCTTCTTTTTTGAAGTAACGTCTGTATTATATAAGATAAGATAAGATAAAGAGTTGGTGGATTGGTATGTTGTATTCATGGCATTTTTCTAATGTACGTCTTAGTGTGAAGATGTGATCAGTTGTGGATTTATTGGGTCTGAAACCACATTGTGGTAGTCACCTAAGATTTCTTCTTAATATTTTCCAAGCCTCTTTGTTATAAACCTAGACAGGATCTTATAAGTCACATTTAGTAGAGATATTCCTCTGTAATTACTGCACTTAAGCTTGTATCCTTTTTTGTGTATTGGCGTTATAAGAGCAGTTTCCCATTCTGTTAGTATTACTTCTTCTTCCCAAATTCTGGATATTAGTTTGTGTATTTGGGAATAAAAGTCTTTCCCTCCAAATTTAATTAGTTCTGCTGTAATTTGGTCCTCTCCTGGTGCTTTGTGATTCTTCATGGTCTTTATTATTTCTGATGTTTCAATTAGTGTTGGTGTGTTCACTAAGGGATCTGGTCCTGCGTGTTACAGTTCATATTCTCCATTGTCTCCATCTTCAGTAGTATTTGGAATCTCCTCAAAGTATTCAGCCCATCTATCAATGACCCTGCTGTTTTCTGTAATAAGCTGACCATCTTTAATCTCACACATGTGTGATCTAGCTTGAAATCCGTTCTTTTCATCTTTAATTTTCATATACGTTCCTCTCATATCTCGATCAAATGCTAGTTCCTCAATATGAGTAATCTTGGCCTTTTCCCATTCACGTTTTTTCTTTCTCACAACTTTTGTGGCCCTCTTCTCGCTTCATTGTATTGCTGTCTTGTGTTTCTGGTTTCTCTTTGTAGCATTATTATCCGAGCATTGTTCTTCTCTTCTATATTTTTTCTGCATTCATCATCATACCATCCCAATCTCTCATTCTTTTGTTTAAAGCCAACTACCTCTTCTGCTGTTCTTTTGATAACATGCTTTATTATTTCCCAATGCTCATTTATGTTATTTTCGCTGTCCTTTTATAATGTTGTGATTGGAGTGCAATTCTGTAAGTTTCTGCCACAAGTGGATCCTTTTTGAGTTTTTAACTATCATATTGCTGTGTTCTCTTTCTTTGGTAATTGTGTACGGTACTTATTCTTTGTCTGTTTAGCTTTTACTAGTAGGAAGTCTGAATCAGCATTTGCTCCTCTGAAACTCCGTACTTTTAGTATATCTGATCCATGCCTCTTATCTATGAGTATGTGATCTATTTGATTCTGGGTGTTAACATCAGGTGAGATCCAGGTTAAATTGTGAATATTTTTATGCTGGAATTTTTTGCGCTATTTATTATACTTAGGAGATACGGTTATTTTAGGAAAGTGTAAGAAACGATGTTTTTTATTGATACCCAATATGCCTAGGTCGAATATGACTACTCATAACTATTCAATGCGTTACCAAGGGCATTATTTACACGTAGATTCGAAATTTGATTTAAAAAAAAAAACATTATATATGCTCTGGAAAAATGAATAAAAACAATATTTCAAAGTAAAAATTACATATTTCAATCTTCAAAACGTGTAGAGAAATGAATAAACTTTCAAATAATGAAATTTTAAAAAGTTCGATTTTTAGCGGCCTCCGAAAGGGGAAAAGACGCTATTAGTTTTGTGTAGCATGTCTGTCCGTCTGTCTGTCTGTCTGTCTGTCTGTCCGTCCGTCCGTCCGTCCCGTTTAGTGCTCAGAAAGTAGAAGAGAAAATGAAAATCTGACATCACGATAATATAGAGCATTCAAAGTTCTGATGCAACGGCTACTTTTTTTTTTCTAAAAGCTCAAAATCTAATTTTTAAAAATATTTTATGCAAACAGTATTTAAAGAGAAAAAAACTAATTAGTATGCAATATAAATGAAACCTACTTTAAGACAATTAATAATCTAATATACTGCATTGGTTTTCACATTTGTTTTTTTCCAACATACGAGTAACATACCAGTATTTACTCGTAAAGTAATCAACTCATAAAAGAGGTGTGGCAGTTGCCTTGAACATCGGCTTTACAAGGCTAACGTTGAGAGACCAAAGCACGGAAGATGTATATTTTGACCGCTGGGGCACTAAGTAAGATCTGTTGTTTATCTTTGATATAATTTTTTTAAATGAACTTTTAGCAGCGACAAAGAGAGTTTGTGTGATACACAAACTCAGAGGCGGCCCCTGTTAAGAGATCAAAGCACGGAAGATGTATATTTCTGTCGTTTATCTTTGATATAATTTTTTTTAAATGAACTTTTAGCAGCGACAAAGAGAGTTTGTGTGATACACAAACTCAGAGGCGGCCCCCGTTGAGGGA
>JADKLZ010079391.1:15142250-15158828 GCA_021533235.1 Biomphalaria straminea | reverse complement strand
ATACACAAACTCAGAGGCGGCCCCCGTTGAGGGATCAAAGCACGGAAAATGTATATTTCTGTCGTTCATCTAAGTGTGTTGAAGTAGCAAAGTCGGAAGTAAATTCAGGAATAAATTTAGAACCAGTGTCTTGAAGTCAAACTCAGAGGCAGCCCCCGTTGAGAGATCAAAGCACGGAAGATGTATATTTCTGTTGTTTATCTTTGATATACTTTTTTTTAAAATGAACTTTTAGCAGCGACAAAGAGAGTTTGTGTATCACACAAGCTCTCTTTGTAATCTTGTTTTAAGTTTAAATATCGATATTTTGCTTCTTAGTGGTGGTCCTCCTCCCCTTAAACGGTTTGCTTTTAGAAAACTAAAAGTAGCCTTTGCACCTAAACTTTGCAAGCCGCATTTAATGGTGAAATAATATTTTTCGTACCTCTTCTAGTTTTGGCGCCCTGAGTGCTACAGACGGACATTTTGCACAAACCTTATAGCGGCTTTTCCCCTTACGGGGGCCGCTAAAAATGTGTAAGGATCAGGTTTGTGACAATTAAATCTCCGATCGCGGGGCCGCCCTCATGCGCGGGCTTGGGGCGGTTGCCCCAATTGCCACCCCGTAAGGCCGCTATTGATTTGCTAGACGGCTAGACTGGATAAAGATAACTATCTGGAATTAAATAAATAATTAAGTTAATTTAATTTCACAAGCATTACATATAATATATATTTTATCTCTTCAGTTTATCACTGCAAGACTAGTTGTGAGAACTCGTCCTTCTCTGTTCTGTGCCTCTTAGATTTGTTTCAGAAGAACAACTTTGAACCTGGAAGTAGTTTAAAACTTTTACAAACCGACAAGAACAACCAAACATCGGTGGTGGCCATTATGACTAGTCTTTGGCAAAAAATTGTCGTAAGTATTCTTTATTTAAAATAATATTAACTAAAGTATTTGTGAAAGTTACACTGAGCAGGGCATGTACCCTGTATGGGCAACGAATTTATTTTAAAAAATCCGTCTTTTTTGGTGAGCTTAAACTGTAAGTTGGTCGACGTAAGAGAGGTTCTCCTAGCCTCTAGGAAAAGCTTTCAGTTTCAATAAACCAGACAACTTCTGTGTCTCTTGTTGGAGAATGATGGAAACATATATTCACTTGATCAGTTCAAAATTAGATCTAATAATTCGCGGCACCACTAGTCCAATACCTCTCCTTGACGCTGTTTTTGTGTAACAATCTATTTTGTCACGTGTCATGATGCTTCTGGCATTCGTGTGTTGTCTAGGAAGTATTTTAAAGTGTGCACTTTCACATCAAAGGTTTACTGTGACAAGAGGGACAATAAGGGTGGCTACCTTTATTTTTTTTATTAGAGTTAGTCCCCTTTATTAGTTAATTTATGTCCCTGACTACTGTTTACGATTGCCACTCACTCTTGAATCATTGAGCTGACCAGTATAGTTTTAACTAGGCTAAATATCCATATTGTTATTGTTATTATTCTATTACTGTGTCACTCAAGAGGAGTGTGCCACTGTTATGGGAAGAGAATTCTGATTATGAGCTAAGTAGACTTTATTTATTTGTTAGTAATACTATTTGGTTTATGAGTTTATCAGTTTATCATAGTTTATGTAATTTATTTGTTAAGGACCATCGAATATTCGATATTCAATTCGAATTCGAATATAAAAAGAATATTCGAATTCGATTCGAAATTATTTTTAAATTTTCGAATCTTCGAATATTTTCCAAAAAAAAAGAAATGTGCAAGAAATCCACCAAAACCATCAACACAAACTCTACAAGATACTCTGAAAGCTACTCTTCCAATTCTAAGACCAACAGCAGAAGCAACAACAGTTTTGAGTGCTGATTCCAATGTCAGCATAAGTTTGATCTATCCTTGCATTTTTACATTGAAGGAAGAGTTAGTGTCCAAATCATCAACAGGTCTCCAACAATTTCGAGATGAGCTATTGAAACAACTTGGAGCAATATTTGATTTGACAATGTATCATCTCCTGGCAGCCACATTCATTGATCCAAGATTTAAACACTACTTATTATATAATTAAAATAAATTAAATAAATATGGATAAATAATAATTAATGCTGTGACAAGAGTGAGCGAATCTGACAGCGAGTTTTTGACTTGTCACAGGATGAAGTCACTTTGTATTCAAAGCAAGCAGTTGTAGATCGAAACAGTGATCCTCTTCACTTTTGGAAAGAAAGTATTAATATTTTTCCACTTTTGGCAAGAGCAGCTAGGAATTTGCTTGCAGTTCATCAACAAATTGTTCTTCAGAAAGAGTTAATTCATTTGGAGGACAAATTATTACTGACCATCGTCACAATCTCTCGGAAAATTATGCTGAAACTTTGATTTGGGCCAAAATAATTAAAAATTGACTAATTTTTTAAAAGGCCTGCTTTGCAATTCAATTATTGCTAACTTTTTGTGTTTCAGTATAAATAAATCTATATATTATTTCTCAAAGTAAGAGGTCAAACGAGCAACAACATGCAACAACATGCAAGCAACAACAAGTAAATAGGAAAGATCCCATGGCGTACGCACGCGGTGTGAATGGACCCAATCCGCACTATTTCATTCACAAAATAGCATAGACATAAATAAATATAGACTGGAAAAAAGGAAGTAACTTCGTGTAACTTGAAAACACATGTATATATATCTACTATTGAATTATGATTTCTAAATTATGAAAAAGAAACAAATTGCATGATCCTCAGTCTTAGAGATTAAACACAATTTATAAACATAAAATAATGTACACACAATTGTAATGCACACATTTTTGTTTCATAAAACTCTCTTATGAATTTGTGTAGCGAATGGAAGGCAGGCTAAAAAAGTGGAAGCCGGAAGAGATTATATTGTGTCGACAATACACAGATAGATACTACTCTCAGGTTTGACTTTAGCGCGGGAAATCTGTTATATCATGTTATAAAATGGTTCAATTTAATAATTTATACACCTAAAAATTAGCACGGGTCCAAAGAAAGTTCGGGACCCACTGTGGTCGCATATGTTGTTGTATTTTTTTATTCATGAATTCACTTATAACAAGTAAATGGGAAGATCCCATGGCTCGATCATAGAACTTCTCTTCGCAGAGATAGTTTTATGCTTTAGCACATGAACGTACTAATTATAGTCCATTTAATCAAATTAACATTCAAATTTGTTTTTCTAAAGCATTGTTACATGAGTGCAGCTATATTCTTAAAATTGCGTAAATTAAGGTCAATTAGCCATTTTCATAATATTTTTCATTCATGAATTCACGCATTCACTTTACTTATATCAAGCAATTGGGAAGATCCCATGGCGCAGCATGTTGTGAATGGGAAATAATATATCCAAATCCGCACCATTTTCATTCACAAAATAGCATAGACATAAATAAATATAGACTGGAAAAAGAATTAACTTCATGTAACTTGATTTAATAATTTATACACCTAAAAAATTAGCACATTTTTTTTACTTTAAAAAGATTTTAATAATGTCCGGAAATTTCCAGGACTTTTTCGACCGGCGGCATAACATTTAATAATTTAATTTAATCAAGAGGCCGCGGGAAATCTGTTATATGTGATAAAATGGTTCAATTTAATAATTGATACACCTAAAATTTAGCACGGGTCCAAAGAAAGTGCGATACCCACTGTGGTCGCATATGTTGCAGTGCCTAAGGCCTGCCTTGGAAAATAGCGGCGTATGATATGCCGCCGGTCGACTAGTATAATATAATAACAATTTTGAATTTGAAGTTTTATTTTAAACTTGTTGGTTGTCAAGTTTTTTCAAGAATATTCTATTTGAATTCGATTCGAAATTCAAATATTTTCTGATATTCGATTCGATATTCGATTTGAAAAATAATTTCTGATTCGCAGGTCCCTATTATTTGTCTACTTAGTGACGACTTAGTCTTAGTCTCTTATCCTCTCCTGTATAAGTGTATTTTATTTTGTAAAAGACATATTTTGTCTGTAGTGTATATGAGACAGTATTGGGTCTCATGGATGACGTCATGTCATTGTTAATGTATACATGATTTTTTAGTAAACCATCTTTTTGGGGTTTTTTGGACATAAGACGTTATTATTGTACCTCGGTGGTGGTGGATTCTTCAATTATTTGGACCTGAACCTGTCGTACTACTTTGATTTGTTTTTACATTATTTTCTTATCTTTTGTGAACCTTTATTTCCTTTTTTTCTTTCCGTGATTTATTTATTTTTTTGTAATAAATACTATTTTTTCTTGTTGTTAGAACTGAAATTTTAGACTTGTTACTTGTTTGTCTCAGTAGTTTTGTTTATCTGGAGGCTATATTTAATAGCCTAAAGAAAATAATTTGGGACCACAAAGTACCACTGGACTAACTTGTCAGTACAGCAGAGGTCACTGGTCTTATGACCTATCACAAAAATTAGGTCACATTTACATTCATTCAGGCACATTACAGGTAATACAGTCAATGAAAAATAGATGCAATTATGGAAAATGTTATACTTTTTTTTTTCGGACTGAAAAAAAAATAGAGAGGACGAGTTTATGTAGCAATGGGTGGTTATGTATTAAAGAGTGAAGTATGTACTTATCATTGTCGCATGTGTGTAGCCTACAATCATTGTAGTACAATGTCACGTCTGACACCAAACAAATACAGCTCACCAACTAGAAATACCTTACGAACCTTGCGTCATACAGTATATCACAAGAATTCTGTTTCCTGCATAGATCACGCTCAATAGCAAGAATTACCAAATGATTACCGTAAATGACTACGGTCAACTAGTTGATTATATTTTCTTGTTTTTTGTTTTTGTTTTTGTTGATGTTGTTGTTATTTCAATTGTGATTTTTTTTTTTTTTTTGGAAATGCAAACTGTTTAAGCAATTCACAGACATATATTATACCTAGACGGGAAAACGGAAATAAATCCTTATCCGCGATAAGGAGTATGTCTTTCCATCCAGAAAAATGTCAGTTATTTAGAGTAACAAAAAAACTAAAACAAATTAATTCCACCTCTTTTATTCATGATAAACCAGTAACACAGACTAAAAACGCAAAATACCTAGGTGTTATAATAGATGAAAAACTGTCATGGAATCCCCATATTGACGAAACAATAAAAAAAATCAAACAAAGCATTAGGGTTTATTAAAAGAAATTTCTATAAATCAAATAAGAACATAAAACTTAAATGTTATTTAACCTTGGTTAGGACTATAATAGAATATGCATTCTCTGTTTGGGACCCCTCAACTTAATAAAATACTCAGAAAGACACAAAGAAAAAGGCACATTCCTCGTCCCATATGCTAGGACAAATTTGTACAAAAGCTCCTTCTACCCTAGCGCTATTAGAGCATGGAATGGATTGCATGAGCTAGCCAGGAAAACCAGTGACTTGGCAGAATTAAATTCATTGGTTAATATGCATGACGCGTAGGACGTAATCATCTTCTTTTTTGAAGTAACGTCTGTATTGTATAAGATAAGATAAGATCGATTCACTTCGTAGATTGTTATGTACGTAAACTCCTTTTTGGGCGCAAAGAAGTGATCTTTAGTTTTCAAAGTTTAGAAATAATGCAAAATCATTTCTCAGATATTCACGCAAATATATAAAACAAAGCCATTTCCTGTGTGTTTCCATTGATCCAATTTTTTTTTTAAATTTACAGGACATTTTTTGTAGTTTTAAAAAGTCTCCATATCCCGTCTATGTATAGAATATGTCTATGAAGCGATTCCTAGTTGTAATTTTAACAAATCCATCTTTTACACTTTTAACACACAGTACAGTATTCAGTAATTTATTTTCAATATTAACCAGGTATAACAACATATTTATTTCAGAGCAAAGCCTTTAAATTTCAAAAGGATATTATTTTTAAGACAGGCCTCAATAGTTCAACAGGAATATACCTACAAAATGCCAGCATTTCCGTTGTCACCCAAATGGAATGTGCTTTTGAATTCCGTAGTACCGGTACTTCGATAAGTGTTGCTACTCTCAAGTCTAATCCTTTGATTGAAGATACTGGTATTTTTCATTCTCTTCATTTTTATTCATTATTTGTTTTATAATCTAACTTACATAGATTCTGTTGTACCAAAAAACAAAAACAACATATTTTTAGCAGAGTATTTACCTTTTAGCCCCACCGTTATTTCTTCACATTTACCTGTTTATACAAAGCACTTTGACACTTTTATTGCATCGAGTCTCGCACTCACGTCTCACGTCACCCAGCTGGATCTATCAACAAACATCATACATCTAGACAATGACACATGCGCCCTCTCGTGTATCCAGTCCTCAAAATGGCTGGTATTCTATTACATAAACCACAAAATATAAACATTCGACACCAATATGTGGCGAACTCTGACACTTCAGAATTGATCAGTCACTCCAGATTCTGCAACGTTTCAAGACGTAACCGAAGCTAGTGACTCATCTGTGCACATTCATTACAAAATTATACTTGGTATTGGCTAGAGATGGGAAACGAACCGAACCCAAACCGAACGCACCGAACTCGAACCCTACTTATGACCGAACCGAACCCCACGTATGACCGAACCCGAACTTTAAAGCTGCTTGGTACGAACCGAACCGAACGAACCCTCCTTTTCTTAACCGAACTAATTTTGCAATTTGTGCAATCCTTACACATATTGAAATCCAAATATATTGAAAAATAAATAATTGTAAAATCTATACAAATGATTGAAACTTTTTTATTCTTATCACTTATAATAAAAAGGCTGAAGAAACATTATCTCTAAACGTCCTTCTAAAACGTTTAAAGTAAACGAACTTTATAGGAACATTTCGATATATTCAGTAAAACACATAAGCCCAGGCCAGTATTCATTCAATGTTATGACGAACTGTGTTGAAAGAGTTGTGTTGGCTTGTACAAGATAGCAAGGAGATGGAAACCTTACACAAAACTACATTGAATTTCAGCATATTATGAGAGAAACTAATAGTGTAATTTAGAAAATAGTCACACCGCTGTCCTTAAACATAGCTGCTAAGGTCCTTAATTGTTGATGGAGTTGTCAGGTGATTCTCTTGGTTGATGTGACAGGGTGACTTGTCATACATTTGAATCATCTTCCTTGCTTAATTTCTATTAGTTGGCAATATTAAGTGGTTTCAGTGGACCACATTCTCAGTCTATGGCCTCCAATTATCCAAGGACACCCCGACTGGCAGTTTCGAAAAGTACGTGAAGATTGGAATAAAAACATTCTGAAGTTCGGTAACACGGTAGTTTTCTATTAGATAAAAAAAAATACTAAAGACTTTTGAAAATATGATTTAACTTTTAATGTGCCTTCAGAAATTTTGCGTAGTTTAAGTATCTATAATATATTGTTCCTCATGTTTATGTCTAGATCTACATTGAAATGTTATAATAAACTAAAACGAATCTTCTTTTTTTAAATTTTATATTGCATTCCTTCTATTGATTATTTGGGCTTTTTTTTTTATTTTACGTAAATTTTATCTAAATTACATCCAAATTATTAATAATAATAATTCATAAGATCAGGGCCGGTCCTGGCGCTTGCGGGGCCCTATGCGAAACTGATTGCGCGGGGCCTATAGTCTGGGTGGGAATAAGGATAATAAGTGAAAATTAAGATTTTGTATAAGAAAATAAATTCGGCTTTCCTATTTTTTTCTTTGTTTTCTAAGTACAAAATTGCGATCAAGTTGGCTTTACTGTACGAATCTTGTAACTTATTGAATATTTATATGCTAGTGACTATAAAAGAAAATAAGGTATGGGAACGTCCTGTTAAGGTGAAAAGTTGCCCGATTGGGACTATCACATTTTAACACGAAAGCTGACAATGCCTTTTTTCTTTTATCGCGCTTAGGATTGGTGTTTTCCGCAATGAATAACACCCACAAATGACAATTCTGTCTATTTTTCATGAGATTTTTATGAGTTTTCAGATTTTAATAAGTGCAAAACATTTCCAGGAATTTTTCGTATATATTTTGCAATAATTAATTACACATAGAATTAGCGCGGGGCCTATGAAAGCGCGGGGCCCACTGCGACCGCATAGGTTGCAGTGGCCTAAGACCGGCCCTGCATAAGATATATATTAAGAGTGCTAAATCAGAAGTTTAGTTTATGTAGATCTACATCTCTACAGATCAATGCTGAAAGATTATTTAAAATCGCTCATGTGACATATTGTATTTATCAGGCTATTAGTTTGTAACCAGTTGGTTTTTAAGTTAAGAGCAATTCCTTGTTGTGCGGTTAGCGTGCTGAACTGATTATCTCGATGCTCCCGGGTTATGTGTCTGTTTGTTTTAGGCTACATGTTTCGAATGTTTCTTCAGAATTAAAGATAGTTTACTTCCTAGTCCAAACCTTCCGCAGGAGGGGATGGGAGCATGCAGGAATTAAGCCAGGGACCAACGATAAATCCGAACTACAGTCTAGTGTGCAAACATCAAGGTAAGGCAGGTTTATACCCTGCTCGCTGCCATCCTCCGTCGTCCAGCGAGAAGTTAATTATTTTCAACTTAGAATGAACATCCGAAACATCTCGCGAATAGACGGATCTGACAAGAATCCGACTCCGACGGGGGCCGCCTCTGAGTTTGTGTATCACAAAGAAAAAAAAGCAAGATTACAAAGAGAGTTTGTGTGATACACAAACTCTCTTTGTAATCTTGCTTTTTTTTTTACACTAGATACGTACCCTTAAAAAAAGAATATAAACTATGTTAAACGGTTGCTGAGCGGTAAAGCGCTTGGATTCTGAACCGGAGGTCCCGGGTTAGAATCCTGGTGAAGACTGGTATTTTTATTTCGGGATCCTTGGGCGCCTCTAAGTCTACCCAGGTCTAATGGGTACCTGACATTAATTGGGGAAAATTAAAGGCGGTTGGTTGTTTTGCTGGCCACAAATGACACCCTCGTTAACCGTAGGCCACAGATTCAGATGGCCTTTACATCATCTGCCCTATTGACCACAAGGTCTTAAAGGGAAACTTTACTTTACTATTTACTATGTATAACTAGATTTTATGAACTATGTCCATTTCCTTTATTGTGTATTTATTTTTACAAACTCAGGATGCAACGATACTGATTCTAGAACAGCAGAAACATTAACAAGTAAGAGTATAGTTTGTTTGTTTATGGGTTTTTTTTTTTACGTTACACTTGTTATAGTTTATGGTTTCATAGACAGATGAACGGAATGATATACAGAGTAATTTTTTAGTCTGAATGTGTTGTTTATTTTTATAAATAAATGATCCTTATACCGGGAGGGAGGGGTTTTGAGTTTAACACCCCCTGTCTGTGGGTTTTTGCAGTTAAATCCCCCCCCTTTTGCCATAAAACAAAAAAAAAAAAACGACAATCCCCTAATTCTAAGAGCACAGCTAAGGAAGATTTTGATTTTTTAACCCCTCAGAAATTTACGAAAAAACCCTTCTTCAATATATATATAAAAAAAAGAAAATTACACACTCAAACCTATATGAGCATAGCCTAATATGGGTTTTGAGTTTAAATCCCCTTTTCAGCAGATTTTGAAGCTAAAAAAATCTCTTCAATATAAAAAAAAAATTAACACTACTCACTCAAAATGTTATGAGTGTAGCTAAATGGGTTTTGAGTTTAAACTCCCTTCAGCAAAGTTTGAATCAAAAACAAATATTAGCTTTTCAACAATATAAGAAAAACAAATTATACACTCAAAATTCTAAAATTCTATGGAAAAAAAAAAACACCCAAATATATATATATAGAGAGAGAGAGAGAGAGAGAGAGAGAGAGAGAGAAAGAGAGAGAGAGAGATAAATAGCCTGAAATGTGAAAGAGATTTAGGATTTGTTTTTATAATATAACGTTGGTAATCTGTAGGCCTAAAAGTAGGCTTCTGAAAATGTATAGCCTATTTATGACATTCATGGTTCCCTTAGCAGACAAGACGATAATGCATACATTATCTAATATCTTATCTTACATAATACAGACGTTACTTATGTTTCGCAAAGAAATAAAAATCGTTGATATATCTTGTTAAAACATGATTTTTTCTTATATCATTTGTACTCTGTAGTGTCCCTCTCTCAACCGAAAGGCTCTGAAAATAAAAAAAAAAAGAAACAACAAAAAACTAACACTAAATATATACTTTTTTAACAAATCGGGTAAACCTATTTTCTAAGTTTTTTTTTTTTTTTTTTTTTTTTAATAAGATAGCCTATCAATATGTCTGCTAAATTGGAAACCAGTTTTCACACTCCACTTCATTTTCCTGTCAAAATAACAACAACAAAAAAAATGTTAATGAAAAATTTGCCATGCCTGTCATAGATCTGGATCTAAATCCAATCCACTAGATTAGAGCAGCAGGTCACATCCGGCCAGTTTACATTAATGTACAATAACAATGATTTTGAATATTAGATGATCTAGATTCTAGACTATATAATATATAGTCTAGATCTCTCTCTGTATATATATATTTATTTATTTACAGATCCTCACATTCTGCCAAGTGTAGTGACTATTTCAGTCTTAGTGACTATTATAACAGCTGTAATTGCTATCGTTTATTGCAGAAAGAGAAGAAATGGTATGTTACTGTCATTATCAAGTTCAACTTATCAAGTAACTATACTAGTATACTAAATCAGGGCCGTCGAACAACCTAAGGCAAGTCGCGACCATTTTCAACTTTGAATTGTAATAGCTTCGTAATGATCAGACCTATGAAAAAACTGATAGTGTCAATGGATTCCTCGTCCTTTTTTCAATAAAAATAGATACAACGTATTGTATCACTATTTATGCCATGTTAAAATTAAAAATAAAGTCAAAGAGGTGTAGGGTCGGTATCGTCGCGCATAAAGAAAACCGAACAATTTTCCTCCGTGTCAGGAACACCGAAAACTGTGTAAGGGTTAATGGAAACCACCACAAAATATCATTTTAAATATATTTTAATCTTTAATTTAAGATCTAATATATAAATCATTTACACCTGCAGTAAGAACACACGTCTTTTTCAGGTTTCCCACACTTGGTATAGTCCATTCTAGGTTTGTAAGGGAGTCACACCAAGGCTTAGTGAAAATGGGGGGGGAGGGGGTTATATAGGTCAAGTGCCCTATCTAACAAGCATGCTCAGTGACTACAAGCAGTACAAATGAGGTCACACATTGGCAACATCTGTAATCTACTCCTCCCTCTCTACTCCTCCCTCTCTCCCCCTCGCCAGTGTTCAGGATTTCAGATATCTCCATTCTTGGCTTGTAAATGATGTCACACCAAGGTCATTGGACACTAGTTTTACCTGTAGCTTGTTACAGCTAAGTGAAGATTTAATAAATACCTCAGTTAATGTAATTGGCATCTTACAACTTTTATAACTAATCTATATTACTTTAATCTAGTCTGCATCCAGATTATCTTAAACTACAATACATTAATTGCAATTTTATCTCTAGAAAAGTTACGTTGTACGGATAGCTTGCCAGACTAACATCCATCATGTACGACAGACACCCCCCTTTAAAAAAAAATTTGGCTCAATTGACAACATATTTAATAAATCACAAGTGTTTCCTCATCTATTTAGAAGCCAAAAATATAAGTCTCGTTGAGATGATGCATCATCAGATTTAAAAATAGCCTTAATCCCATGACCCCCTCCCCTTGTTTACCAAGAGGGCAAAAATTTTTTTTTCGTATCTGTCTACTTTGACCTGAGGATGAACTTTGCCTCCTCAAGGAAAAGGAAGCACCACATGTCAAAAGTGGGATAAAATGGTGCCTGTGCAGTAGCAATATAGCTATTCCGGTATAAACATTAAAATAAAGGAGTTATTTTGATAATAAGTGGAGTGCACGGATAGCTTTACAAAACATCGCTGTCTGTTGACCCTGTTTTACTCTAGTACTTTTTGTAATGTTATTCCTTTAACTTTAATATGAATTTCTAATGTCTAAATGAGTATTATAATTAGATATATTATTAAATTATTATTATTGTCAGTGTAAATATTGTATGTATTTAGGGATGTGTAATTTAAAAAAATTATATTTGAAAAACAATATTTTTGTTAATGTTAGTACTGGTACATCATTAAAATACTTTTAACCCTTTTAAAGACGGAGCATTTTGGCATGTATTGTGCCAGAAAGATGGAGCACTATTTCCAGCCTTAACACTTCTCTTACAAAAAAAAAATTATAACAAATAAACTAATTACTTTACATGTACACAAAACTATATATATTATTGTAGGGAAATGAATTGAACTAATTTAATCTTTTATGGAATTGATCTGAAATATTAACATTTATAATTTATAAAAATAAGCCAAGCTAATTTGCCTAATTTATGCACATAAAGTTTTTAAAACATTTTTTCAAAACAGAACAGAATTATAAAGGTAAGAAGAGTATTTTAAGAAGTTTTAGGCTTTAATAAGTCCTAATACATGTTTTTAGAGAAACAATGCACATTGAGACCCTTCAGACACTTCTATAACTTGATTTTACTACTTTTCTCCTCCCCCCCCCCCAGGTACCATGAAAATAAATACCTTCATTGTAATCACCTATTTATGACCCAGGGATCGTTTTTTGAGCTGTTTTTTTTATCAGAAAGTTGGCATCTTATTTATTAGTGTCCCTGACAAATGTTTGAACTAAATTGATAGTAAAAAAATAGCATAAAACAGTCTATTGGATGCTAATCCCTTGGTTGTCAAATGTGTCTTCTCTATCCAGCTACCCCCCCTTACCTCTAGACCTTGTTACCAAGAAAAAACATCGTCAACAATTACTAGATCTAGATCTTGTAATAGTGTTAAACGTATATATATCTAAAACTTACATCAATAATGCTGTTATTTTTATTAGTATTCTAACATAGTTTAAATAAAATCTGAGAGGGAGTTTTGCTTTCCTAAATATCAATGGCTGACATAATAAAATTTTCACCTCTCACTAGCTAAATTCAAAAAATCATTTAAAAAATATAATCGCGTTAAAACAGCGAAGGAAGCCGCCATTACAGTCTATTAATTTGTAAAAATAGTAAGAACTAATCTGATTGGCTGATACAAACACTGGCTAGCCAGTCAGATCGTTGGAAACATCGCGGCCAATAGATCGGCCGTGTCGTCTTTTTGGCCAAATAGCCTTGGGCCGATAGATCGGCCACGTCATCTTAAAAGGGTTAAAGAACTTTTCAATGGTGTATAAATTATGACTGTATGATTATTTTTTTTATATGTTTAAGTGAAACTGTTAGAAAGTTATTATTTTTAGTGTCGTTTTGATATTGGATGATTGGTTGACATGGAGCGAGTCAAATGACAGCCTCTCCCTCGCTTTGCGGGCGAGACACACACCCCGCTCGAAAAGTTAAAAAGTTGGAATTGAGTTTCGTAGAGGATAAATTTAAATCTGCTTATTAAATAAGAAATTAAATAGTAGATCTAGTTATCATAGTAATTTCTAGCTCACAAAAATTAATTAATAAACTTTTAAAAGCATTGGGTGTCAGGGAGGGTTTTGAGGATGTTTCGACGTATAGGGTATGAAGTCTTGCCCGGGCCTACCCTCTCCCTGATCAGTCTAAGCTAACATAGTGCAACGGCCGGAACAAGTAAATGCCGGCTATAAGTCATTCAACTGAACAATGCCAACTTATATCAGCTAAACAACAATGATATAAAGTTAACAGTTTAATGAGTGATAAAATAACATGATATGAAATACAATAGATAGTATCAATGAATGCGGGTTAGCAGCCAGTATTCATAGTACACAAGTTAAATATGACATATTATATAATTACTTAAAGTTCACATAGCGCACCTCAAACTCGGTGACATAGCTCAATAGTTGCCATAGTTGCACGGGCCCTACACTCGTATAAACAACACTCTTTCTGAATCAGACATGACCATGACAGAGTCCCAAAGCCTGCGTCCCTACACAAATAAAGGAGCAATACTTAGCATCGCTTTTTGGCAAGATCATAATATAACGATTTGAGATATACGACATTCACCTTAACTAAACCAACTTACCCAAAACTGGGGAAAACAAACACCAAAGCCCAAAGAAGCCAAAGAAACCACCATCGACCCACTCACACCGAGGCAACCAAGAATGACAACAAATCGCACCACCTTAGAAACAGATACTCGCGAAGCTTATGGTGTAAAGAAAAGAATACCAATCCCAATGCGCATAAACAAGCTGTGCATGACATTGGAATCTTGCATTTAGATCGAATAATGAAGAAAACAATTTTTTTTTGATGACTCTATGTATGTGTTGATGATTAATACTTAACATATTACATTTTTTTATGTGTTTTTTTCAGGTACCTGCAAAATCTGGTAGGTACAATTTTAAACATAAATCTGTTTAACAGATCTATTTAACAGACTAAATTGATTTCATCTTTGTAAAAAAAAAAAAAAAACTAAGCGACTCCTTAATGTGGATACACTACAAATGAGCTAACAAACCTTTGATCCAGAAATATAAATATATATCATAAAAAGATTATCAAACCTATTCCACTACCAATATAACTCTCACTTCAAGTAAAAAGGTCTCTTTACAGAGCTTATATCAAGCCAAGCTGTCTGTATTTGTCTAGCAAAAAAAAGAAATTTATGCTTCAATCAATATTCACAGATATGGCTAAATTTGTTGTTTTTTTAGCTTTTCCTATCCCTAGTCTGTTGAGCCGTTGGGGCATCATGTTGACTGTCTTTCTCTATTTCTCTATGTCATTCGCTTTAGAACCTCTTTCAATGGTAGGCTTGTCCATTCTTTGATGTTGTCTTCCCACAATACTGACCCTCTTAAAAGTCCTGTTGGCTATTGGTCATGATGTGTTGTTGTTGTTTTTTTTTTTTTTTATTTTTTTCATTTATTTGCATGCCATAGCTGTGGAAGTCTTGTTTATGCACATCACTAAGTCAGCTAGTTCTTTTTCTGTCCCTGATAGACCATCAATGTTATCTGCGAGTTGCAAGTTAGTAATTCTTTTTCTCCAATGCTTACAGTACCTTCTTAGCCCTCGAGGATATCTTCCATTATCCTTTCAAGGTAGATGTTGAAAAGTGTTGTTGAAAGTAGGCAGCCTTGTCTTACTTCAACTGTGGTGTCAGAGCAGTTCCCAATATTATAGAGGTTCAGGATAACTTTATTAATGATTTTATTTATATTGTACTTTACCATACTGGGTTGAAAGCTTTCTTGAAATCAATAAAGACACAAAAAGATTCTATTGATGTTGGAGGTATTTTTCACAGTGTATACTGAGGTTTAGGATTTGTTCTATTTGGGTTTAGTCCTCTTAAATAATTGTTAACTCTTTCTCTCCGTTATTACTTAACACGTACTGATGGAATCAACGCTGATATCGTTAGTTAGGAGAGAAAGAGTTAATGCTATTTCTCCTTCACGCATTCTCTGATCAAGTTGGTTCATTAAACAATTATTTAGTGTACCTAACAAAACATGAATTAATAAAACATTACTCAACAAATCATTGGTAATTTATTTTGTTTGTCTGATTTAGTTTGATATCAAATAAGAGAAATAAATTATACATTATATGTAGATTTATAATTTTAAGGATGAAGTATTTCCCCTTTAAATATGCTTTTTTTTTAAACAAAGTTTCTTTTTTTATTATTATTTTGTTTGCTTTTATTGTTGCTTCACACTGAGACGACTTTGTAAATAAAGCAAAAACATTTCTAATAGCTTAAAAAAAAATTCAAAATTAATTCCTATGAACCTACTTAGGCTGTAAATATTTATCCCTGCTAATAGTATGCAACATCTACATCTTTTACATCACCTAGTAATAACTTGTTTCTATATATTTCTTAAAAAATTACTTTAATAACTGAAGTATTCTTTCTAACATTTTTTTAATATTACAAAAATAAAAACTACCTAAAAATTAGCATTCTAAAATGCTTTTGTGTTGTTCTATCTCTAGTAAACGTTGCTCAGTTTCTGACGGAACAATTCAAGGGAGCGTTGAAAGAGTAAGTTATAATTACATATTAGTTAGCGTTCTTATAAATATATTTATTTGATTTTTAATCAAGGCCCATTGGCAGAGCCTATCAATGTAAGAATAAGTATTTTAAATTCTTATACCATCATAATAAATATTGTGTTATTATTTATATCATCTTTGAAGGGAGCCTAATGAACAAAATGTTATCATTTTGGGACTGTAGCATAATGAACATAATGCAAACATTTTGGTATGAAATCATAATGACCATAGTCTAATCATCTTGGCACTGGAGCATAATGAACATAGTCTAATCATCTTGGCACTGGAGCATAATGAACATAGTCTTTATCATGGCACTGGAGCATAATGAACATAGTCTTTATCATGGCACTGGAGCATAATGAACATAGTGTTATCTTGGCACTGGAGCATAATGAACATAATGTTATCTTGGCACTGGA
>JADKLZ010079391.1:15117649-15129331 GCA_021533235.1 Biomphalaria straminea | reverse complement strand
CTATCTATCTATCTATCTATCTATCTATCTATCTATCTATCTATCTATCTAATCTATCTATCCATCTATCTATATATCTATCTATTTACCTACCTACCTACATATCTATCTATCTATCTATCTATCTATCTATCTATCTACCTATCTATCTATCTATCTGTCTGTCTGTCTGTCTGTTTGTCTGTCTGTCTGTCTGTCTTTATATCTCTCTCTTTCTCTTTAAGTGTTACAGAAAATAAATGGGAATCACGAACTAAGAAAAGTAAACAAATGAGTTTGTACTTTTACAAGTCAACACTCTGGCCTGTAAAATAGGAAGAGCTCCTCAATACTCTGAATTACGAAAGCTGGGCTGGTTAGGTCATATTGTAAAGAATGACTTACTTACAAAAGTCATCCATCAAGGTACAAAACACGATGTGAAAGATGTGACTGGCCTCTCTCTCTCTCTCTCTCTCTCTCTCTCTCTCTCTCTTGTCATTTTACTAGGACCAGCTGCTGACTTGAAAGAGCGGAGTGATTTGGTTACGTAAACTGTAGGATTCAGCCCCCGTCGTCTCAACATGGCGTCTTTTTTTTAAAAAACAAAAAAAGTCTCGTAGTGGAATTTAGGCTAAGAACGAAAAGCCATCAAAGCCTTTTCCGGGCTACCTTGAATGAGCTGGGGATAGAACTTATAGCCCGGTGATCCAATCCAAAACGTCCGCGTGGCCGTTCTACGCAGGCGTGGGGATGACATCATTGAGCATTAGCTGGAGTGGCAACCCTTACACGAACAGTAGCGTTTACAGTCTAGGAATAGGAGGGGAATTCCCATGGTAAGCTTGCCCTCGACCATTTATAGCAAACGTCCTCCAAGATGAGGCGCGGGGCGCCGTGTAATCGGTATTATCCACTCTCGATCTATGGAAACCCTAAGTCAGGACTAGGGGTGAAGACCTTCCTGTCATTGCCTGTTCGCTGGATAAAATCCTTTCGAGCGATCACTCGGGAAAATGGCGCCTTGGGCAAACTATTACAGCATCCCTTCGAGGAAAGTCTAGGGACAGGTGAGAACTAATGAGAAAAATATCGAAAGAATTCACTATCGTTATCTCCAATTATACTTATAGATATATCACTATAATGGCTTGGTGTGACCCAGACAGATAAATGTAGATCTATATATTACACAGATGTTCCATGGCTGGTATTTCCTGGGTTTATACTTATAAGTTCTGGTGGTATGGCTCTGTATTTAACAAACAATCAGGTTAGTTCAATAAGGTAAATATTTAAATGTAAATAGATTTTATACGTGTCTTCACAACGTGTACTTAATTAGTCCTGTTATTTTAACTAGCCGACCCGCGGCGTAGCATACGCCGCTATTTAGTGACGGGTGTACACTTCGACAGTTGTCCAAATGGGGTGGGTTTGGGCAAACGGCTGTGAGTAAATGAAAAGGGGGAACTCTGGAGAGAGAAACATACAATTGTCTATGATTGAAAACAGGTTTTGGAAGATGCAGGCATATCTTTTTGAACGTTTGGCCCCGTGTTTTATTAATTGTAATGGCAAACGTCAATCTAACAGAAGATCGTCTGCGCGTAAAGGTGAAATGCAAATTTGAATCTGAGAAAGTCAGGGATATCCGGGAATAAGGACAGTTTGTAAGGTAGCAGCTGTGATAGTTTTACGCTTCAGTAGTTTCTGAAAATACTGGTAACAGTCAGTCTAGTGTCATTACAGAGACTTCCTACTTGTTTCGGCCCGGCGCCCTTTTTTTACGGGGAGGTAGGGAGATTCTTTCTTTCCCCCCCCCTCCATCTTTTTTTTTTTCTGAGTCGCGCTCTTTGTCGTCTCGAAAGTTACGTAGGGAAACTCTAGTCCGACTTGCAGAAATTAAGAGTCATCTTTCCATGACTTTTTCATCGAGGGTTAAAGAATCGGCGTGCGTGCGTATTGTCCCGCATAGTTGGGCGACATAGAGAAATATATATACAAGTTCTGTCCCATATTAGATCGTCTGTTATTGTTAGAGTTATCAGATCTTTTCCATATTAAATATTCACCTTCACATATCCTTTTAGTTTGCGCATGCACTGAGGCTCCGTGTTGAGATTAATCCTTTATAGCACTGTCCAGGTATCTGGCAAAGTTCAGTAAGTTTGCCTGTCTCCATACAGGACCCCTGCATGCACTAGTTCTATTTCAAGACTAGCCGTATCTTCAAATGTTTCTCTGAGCATCCTGCAGAATTAAAGGATGTGCTATACTGTTTTGTCTTTAGTGTGACAGTGTCAACATCTGGGATCGTGATTCTCTCGGATCCTAGAGAAGTAGGCTTCTATCGGACAGTGTGCCTTGCGAACAAGTGCCAAAATTGTCTGATTCTTTCTGTCTAGCTGCCACCATTCGTCCTTCCTGTTTGGGCGTTTAAAAACATTCCAGACTTCCTGATCTGTGCTACAATGGTCGCAGCTATCGTACCACTTGCACTTGATCTATTCTTTTACACTTTCGTATGTTAGCGGCTCCTCTGGTGGGTCTATAATAATAGGCTTGTCTTCGAGTCCGAAGATTAGTGAGGAATACAGTGTTTCCCGTGGCTGTGCAGTCCCAGCTGTGATGGTGGGTCTATAAGTGTTACTAGAATAGACATGATTGTGGTATTCAGAGCTCTACCATCTCAACCATCCACAAGATCAGATCCAGATCTTAACTATGGGCGCCCCTCCCACGACCTCTCAAGTATGCGAAACGTCCTGGCAAAATAAAAAAAGGTGGCACAATAAGCAGGACGGTTTTTTTTTTAAAGTTAATCAATAAAACTTTGCCCAAACGCTTTCATATTCTACGTAAAACTAGTCATATTTTAAAAGAACATTGACGTGAGACGTCCGTACTATTTGATATATTCTTAGACTGTATGATATATTATTATAAAAAAAAATTCTTATATCGCTTATTTCTTCAAATATTTCAGATTTCTTATCTTTATTCCAAAGGCAGTGCTGGTATAGTGGGCCTCTTGTGTGGTGCACTGGAAGCGTCGTCCTTTGTTCAAACGGTCATTAAGGTACTGCAAAGTCAGCACTATTTCAAATATAGTGTGTTTATCAGTCTCGTTGAGCAATGACTTCTACAGAATTGGTGTACTTTGAATTGGCCTACCACAATGGTTTTAGAGCCAGCTTGTTAACTGGCAAAGCGTTTCGCTTACAAACTATTGAGAGATCTCGGAGTTCGAATCCAGGTTGAGACTGAAGACTAAAGTAGGTGTTAGGAACAAAAAAAAACTTTAAGTGTGGGAATAGTGGCTGAGCTTCTAAACTTGAGGTCAAGAGTTCGAATCTTGGCGAAACTGGGATTTTTAGGGCTCCCCTGGGTCCACCCAACTCAATTGGGTACCTGACTTTAGTTTTCGGAAAGTAAAGACGGTTGGTCGTTGTGCTGGCCACATGATAAACTGCTCGTTAACCGTTGTCCAAAGAAACAGATGACCTTAACATCATCTGCCCTATAGACAACATGGTCTGAAAGGGGGAAATTGACTTTTAAAAAAAAATAACTTTAAGTCATTATTGTAGAACGTTAGTTTTTTTAAACCCATCATGTTGTAAAAAAATGTATTACAATTTACAATGTCATTTGCACATTGATATTTGATAGTTCTACAAGCATCCTACAAGCTAGAACCAGAATTGTAGCTAGGTATCCTTGAGACCAGGTTCAATGCTATCAGGAAGGGGCTCCATCCCGTTATTTAAGTGTAACAAAAACAAATTGCGTCATCCTATATGTATTAGTACATTATAAAAAGACATTCCAAATCCAATGGTGCTGTATTTAGACTTGGAAATGCCCTAAACTTTTAGAGATATAAGACCTAAGACATATAATATATGTCTGGCAAAATATTATATATGTCAGTGCTAAGGTATATCGGGTTTTTTATTGGTGTAGTTTTCCCCTTTTACCACCCTTAATTAGCAAATAGCATAATTACACTTATTTTAGTAGCCTATTACAATTAATACATGATGTAAAATTGAAACGTAATTTTGTTTTGATCTATTTTTTTTTCATGTCTTTTTTCGTATAAGGGCCCTAAATTATCATTGGCGCAGTTCTGTGGCATTTTACGTCTCGAGAGACGATCTTTTCCCCTTGCAAGCTCTTGTGTGACTAAAGAGACCGATTCTTGATACACAGCTGCGATCGCAGGTTGGGTATATGTAGTCAGGCGCCGTTGCATTTTCACCCTTCTTTCTGCTTCTCTTGTGCATGGCATCTGCTATCCAAGACCCCTCCTTTATGCTCTCTCTCCATGTGGATCTATCTAGTGCCACCTCTTCCCAGCTCCTAGAGCTTCATGTCCTGTTTGCATACATCCGTATAACGTAAAGGTGGGCGACCAGCGGCTCTTCTGCCTTCTATTAGATCGCCATATAGAATATCCTGTAGAAGTCGACCTACTGGCATTCTACGAACTTGGCCAAGCCAGCCAAGGCGTCTGATGCTGATAACAGTCCTTGCAACCTGCTCTTCGTAGCACTTCCTCTTTGATTATCCTATCTTGCCACCTTATTTTAAAGATCTGCCTTAGGCATCGGAGGTGGAAGACATTAACCTTTTTCTTCCTGCCATGAGTAGGTTGACCGCGTTTCACTTCCGTATAGCAAGGTACTCAATACAGAGGTCCGTTAGACTAGGGCTTTAGTACTATTAGTCAGTTGGCGCAGTTATACTCTACTAAACCTTAATAGCCGCGGCAGTGTCTTGAATAGCTGTTTTTTACGAAATATAAGCCTATATTTAAATACTTACTCCAAAGCTTATATCAACTCACTCTGTCCATCTGGGAGGATTCTTATACATCTTTTCTTTCCCATTTTCGAATCCTGTTGTAACTTAGCACTTCATTGTCGATGACAACACTTTTTAGAAGCCCCCGTAAGGGGAAAAAGCCGCTATTAGGTTTGTGCAAAATGTCCGTCTGTCCGTCTGTCACACTCAGGGCGCCAAAACTAGAAGAGATACGAAAAATATTTTTTCTCCATTAAATGCGGCTTGAAAAGTTTAGGTGCAACGGCTACTTTTAGTTTTCTAAAAGCAAACCGTTTAATTTATAAAATTAACTATGCAAGCGATTTTTTAATAACAAAACGCCAATTCTGAAACAATTACGTAAATGTAAGGGAGGAAATGTTACTATAAGTAATGCTCTTGGCATGTAGATATCACGCACATTTTTTTAAATGAGTTTCTGTCTGTCTGTCCGTCTGTCACACTCAGAGCGCCAAAACTAGGAAAGATACGAAAAATATTATTTCACCATTAAATGCGGCTTGAAAACTTAAAGTGCAACGGCTACTTTTAATTTTCTAAAAGCAAACCATTTAATTTATAAAATTAATTATGCAAGCGATTTTTAAATAACAAAACACCAATTCTAAAACAATTACGTAAATGTAAGGGACGAAATGTTACAATAAGAAATGCTCATCACACACAGATATCACGCACATTTTTTAAAATGAACTTTTAGCTGCGACTTTCGTGTACTAGCGTAAATCCCGGCAATGACATAATTCTAAACTAATTTCTTAAATTTTTAAAAAAATCAGATTTAAAAAAAAAAAAATTGTTTAGTGCCCCCATTAGAATGAAAGAAGCATACTTTTTGTGCGTTTTGTCTGTTGGCTGGTCTGTCCGTCACGGTTAGATAAAAAAAACCACTAAAGGCTTTTGAAAATATGATTTAACCTTTACTGTTCTTTCAGTAATATTGCGATAGTTTAAGTATGGGAGCATGCGGGAATTGAGCCAGGGACCAACGATAAGTCCGAACTACAGTCTAGTGCGCAAACATCAAGATAAGGCAGGTTTATATCCTGCTCGCCATCCTCCGTCGTCCTGCGAGAAGTTAATTATTTTCAACTTAGAAGGAACATCCGAAGCATCTTGCGAATAGGCGGATCTGACAGGGATCCGACTCTGACGGGGGCCGCCTCTAAGTTTGTGTATCACACAAACTCTCTTTGTAATCTTGTTATTATTAAATTAGTGAAAATATAGTAATTTTTTATGGCAGCAATCGTGCGGTTCTTTCCTTTAAATAAGATTTTTTTTTTAATTATTTTATTTTTTTTCCATGATTCAAATTTCACTTTCAAGATTGCCTACGAGTCAGGAGTCAGTTTACTCGTGTCCCACCTGGTGCTTGGCGCCCTGTACTTGTGCACCCTGCTGAGTACATTCTTCTTCTTACCCAGAAACTTCATCCCCAGCCAAGAAGATGTTCCCAAGAGCAACATAGATAATGAAGAACACATTAAATCTACTGATGCCATTGATCTAAATGAGATGAGAGTCACTCCAGACGCTGGAGATTCTCAAAAGAAGGACCACGTTCTTGACCAATGTAAGCCTGTGTCTATGTTAACTCCGTTATTATTTACCACATTCTGATGGAATCAACCTTGGCATCGTCTGTTAGGAGAGAAAGAGTTGACATATTTCAAACTGCTTATTTATTCTTCTTATAGTTATAACTTCTCTTAGATTAGCTTATTAAATAAACAGGAAAGAGCCTTCGAAAAAAAAAGAAGAATCTTTTAGGAACAACATTCAACTGATGATCGTTGATAAGGGTTTCTCCCAACAGATAAGCGTGGACAGGTTGCGCTTGGCTTAAAGTCCAGTCCAAATGTTCCACAGTGGGAGTGACTATGACAGTATAGCTCAAAGTTCTCTGGTCCTTGTCCGCAAAATGTGTCCAAAGACTGCCCAACTCTAAGTAGTTTCCTTATATTCCAATTGCTAACTCCAAAATCGTAAGATGATCGCCTGTCTATTGCTCTCAGCAATGTGACTCCCCTTGTAAAAAGTAATGGCGGACTTTTTGGACTGGGTCTTCGGAATTCCACTGAGGTAATCTGAAAGGGGCTAGGTTCCTCTTTCAGGCCTTGTGGTCTAGAGGACAGATGACGTAAAGGTCATCATATTCTGTGGCCTATGGTTAACAAGGGTTTTAAGTGGTCAGCACAACAACCAACCGCCTTTAATTTTCTCCAACTAATGTCATGTACCCTTTAGAGCTGGGTGGACTAAGAGGTGCTTGTCCCCGGTTCGAAAGCCAAGTGCTTTACCGCTATGCCACGCGCCTCTAGACTAAGGGATAAGTGCAGCTGAAATGACAACTATAATTCTATAGTTTACAGTGGCGTAGCTAGGGTGTGGGGAGGAGGGGGGAATTAGAAAATCCCCTCAGGCCCCCACCTGAGGGGGGCCCACAAAGGAGTGTTTTTTACATTGAAATTTAAATATTACGCAAAATGCAAGGTCCCCCAAAGAGGCCAAGCCCCCCCCAGACCCCAAATTCCTAGCTACGCCCCTGATAGTTTAACAACTTTCTGTTAAGCGTTTCTTTTCATAAGTACAAATCTTCAAATAATGTATTGTTTTATCATTAATTATAGTAATATTCACATTTTTGACAGACCAATTCGATCACATTGTTCAAAATTATGTCACCGAAGAGGAGGGAGATAGACCAATCGGAGACTGCCTTCAGATTCAAACAAATGGCGGTAACGATGTTCTTAAAGAAGCAGGCAATTCATCGACGTTGAGCGGATCGTCCAAAGAGTTCAAAGGTCGTAGTACTAAGAAACTACTCGAGTGCTTATTCTCCAGAACATACTTACTCTATCTCTTTTGGGCATGCGTAGTGCAGATCATTTTGGCAATGTGTCTTGGGACGTTCAACCCATGGCTTGAATTCGTCACAAATAAAAATCTTGAAGAAGGTAAAACTTTTTCTAGCTCTTTGTTTATAAATCCTATTTGTTAGTATTTATAAGTTATACGCAATGTAATATTTTTATCTTATTATGTTATTACTAGTCGACCGGCGGCAAAGCATACGCCGCTATTTACCAGGGCAGGCCTTAGGCACTGCAACATATGCGACCGCAGTGGGTCCCGCACTTTCATTGGACCCGTGCTAATTTTTTAGGTGTATAAATTATTAAATCAAGTTACATGATGTTAATTCCTTTTTCCAGTCTATATTTATTTATGTCTATGCTATTTTGTGAATGAAAATAGTGCGGATTTGGATACACAATTTCCATTCACACCATGCTGCGCCATGGGATCTTCCCATTTACTTTTTATAAGTGAATTCATGAATAAAAAATACTATGAATGGAGCCAAAAATGGCTAATTGACCTTAATTTACGCGATATTAAGAGCCGCTGGTCGCCCACTCTTACGTTATACAGATGTATGCAAATGGGACATGAAGCTCTTTAAGATCGACACCTGCAACTGGGAAGAGGTGGCACTAGATAGATCCACATGGAGAGAGAGCATAAAGGAGGGGTCTTTGATTTCAGATGTCATACACAACAGAAGCAGAAAGAAGGGTGAAAGTGCAACGGCGCCTGGTGACTACATATGCCCAGCCTGCGATCGCAGCTGTGTATCAAGGATCGGCCTCTTAAGTCACACAAGAGCTTGCAAGGGGAAAAGATCGTCTCTCGAGACGTAAAATGCCACAGACATTAAGAGTAGAGTTGCACTCATGTAACAATGTTTTAGAAAAACAAATTTGAATATTAATTTGATTAAATGGACTATAATTAGTATGTTCATGTGCTAAAGCATTAAACTATCTCTGCGAAGAGAAGTTCTATAATCCTAGAGTTGAATTCGAGTTTTAGAACTAGATCTAGATCTAGGAATAGAGAGATGAGTTACCTTTCGTAATCATGTCTAATGAACGAATGTGCGTAATTTTGTGATATTAATTAAAGTACTTCTAATTTCTAAAGTGAAACCTGAGAGTATACTCTATCTGTGTATTGTTGTTCTAGTTTCAATAGTCTAACGACACAATAATCTGGAATTTTTTTCAATATTATGACAAAAATTGAGAAGAATAGAATTATTTAAACACCACTTTCATTCACAAAATAGTGCGGATTGGGATGCACCAATTTCCATTCACACCGAGCTGCGCTATGGGATCTTCCCATTTACTTGTTGTTGTTGTTGCTTACTTGTGTGTTTGAACTTTTGAACTTGTCTTTTGAGAAATATATATAGAGATTATTTTTTTCACCCGTTTTTTTAAGTTTCTTTATTCAATAGAAACAGTGTGATAATATTTAGCTATTTTTAGGTCCGACTGATTGTAGGAGGGACAAGTTTTATCAAGATTGGTCAAATGGTTTTCATTTTTGATTGGAACATACATACATACATACATAAATACGCCTTACTTTTCTGCTTTATATATTAACAACAATGCCAACGCAATCAACCCTCAAAACGATCACGTAATTGACATTAACATTTCAAACCATCACAGAATTATCTAATAATGACGAAACATCTATCGAAAAGACGTTTTCTTTTTTTCAGTAAGTCGATTTACAGATGTCTTACTGTATTCAATGCTAGGCAGTCCTGTACTGTCACTGTGTATCGGCTTGTGTATGGATTTCCTAAACAAGGGAGACAACACAGGTAATGAGTGATACCATTTGCATACAGGTACATACTACATTCAGAGTTTTCCTTCTCCTAGATGGCTAGCCAACCAAAGCGTAACGAGCCCCCCTCCTACCCGAGCTTACTGGTTTAGGCACCAATTGCTCGCCTTTACCCCTTGTTCTGTTAATGGTAACGGTTCCGCCATGCTGAGTATCTGAGAAGGCCAGGAGTTAGGTTGGTTGTCAGAGGCTATTTGAGACACGTGCCATTGGAAGCATTTTATAGGGAATGATGGGCTTAAGACGATTAACACTTCCGGCGTTAACGACATTGCGTAACCTACATGTAATCTTGTGTAATTAATTTACTTTTAATATTGCTGATATCGTTTCATATTCTTCCATTCTCTTATAATTAACTTAATCAATGTTTTTTTGTTTTTTGTTTTATATGTTCCTTTCGTTTCTGCAGAAATGAAGATTATTATATATAAGCTCAAACTTCCTGCTGGATGGTATGACGTGGAAGCAGGCAGGATTTGAACTAGTTACCCTCTCAAAAACTGTCCAGAGCGCGTACCACTGTACTAGCAATTTAAGTCTCAGGGTCATTAGCAAAATTAATTACTAGCAGGGGCGTCCTTAGCAGTGCGCGGGGCCCTGGGCGAGTGTCATGTGCGGGGCACTGAGCCGTAAGGATAAACTATATATACCGTACCACATCATGCTAACTGGCTAATCCGTCTCTTACGCTATAACAATAACAATAGTATGTCCGCCTTAACGCTGTGAGACTTCCTTATTTTTGTTACTAAACATAGAACATGGCGTAGCCATTGTTGGCTTACTATTGGCCGCGCTAAGTGCTATATATACTGTATTGTAAATGTTCTGCATAAAGAAAATTCGTTCTAATTTTTAAAAAGTTTAAAAATTACTCCCATGGGCCAATGCCATAGCTTTTTGTGAAAAAAAAACACATTGGCGGAAGCAACCAATCCAAATATTTTATTTCGTATATTAACATCGACATCCAATCGGATTTTATTAGGAAAATGTATGGTGATCACACGTTTGTGACATTAAAATCTCGCGTCGCGGGGCGCCCCTCAAGTGCTTGGCCTTGGGCTGCTGCCCCACTTGCCACCCCCTAAAGCAGCTACTGATTACTAGTACCCTGCGCTTTCTTCCAGTCTTTTTTTTTTAAATTCACAGACAAGCAACAAGCAGTGAAGAGAACTCTGATTACTTCCGGTGTATCTTTGGGCGCCACCAGCGTCTTGGGAGTGATCACGTGTGCCTTCTTCATTGTCAGTGGTCCAGACGTTATTGTCGTCACCAGCATTGCGCTTGTTATTTTTAGAACCGCCTTGTACAGCTGTGGCGCTGCCTTTCTCAGAATCATGTACGTAAAAGTCTTTATAATTACTATTCCTCTTTTCAGGTTTATCGAATTATTATATTTTTTTAAAAAGGTGGAACCTGGGAAGACACGTTTCTCGAAAACGGCTCTATGTTCCTACAAAGTAGACAGATGATGTATAGTTCTTGAGAAAATAATTACTCGCTAATTGGCCACACTGGGGAAACTCTAGTTTGACATTTAGAATTATATGAGAAAAAAAGAATTTAAATTTGGCGAAAAGTCTAGGTAATCTTTTTCTTTGATAGACAGGATGTCAGCAGATTTCTGCGCAAGTAGGCTTTATTCATTAACTAGTTTGATAAATAAATAGAAGTACTGAGAAGATTAAAAAATTCTCGTAACCTGTTGTTGTTGTTGTTGTTTTTTTGAGAGGGGAAGGGGGGAATTCGGGCTGGTATTAAAAAAATGTATTGTATACAATTGATATTATAATGAGAACTGCCTGCTCTAGGAACCATTGCTCAGCTTATCTTAGGTTATTGAGCTGAACTTTGCAACATGAAATATGAGAACGAAGAAGAACACTGAAAGTATAATTCGTTAGCTATTAAAAGTAAAATAAACGCTTTGACGAAACAGTCATTGGCTATATAAAGGAGTTTTTTTTTCTTTTTTCTTTTGCTTTTTTTTTTTTTGCTTTTTTTTTTTTAATATTTACTTGTTAATATCTTAAGTCGATGATGTCATTTCCGGCCTGGGGCTTTATAAATTTCCGACTCGGGTCTTTTTCACGTAAATATATCTCTCTCCCCTCCCCCCCCCCCCCC
>JADKLZ010079391.1:15075417-15108001 GCA_021533235.1 Biomphalaria straminea | reverse complement strand
TCTCTGTCTCTCACTCTCTCTCCCTGTCTCTCAATCTCTGTCTCTCACTCACTCTGTCTCTCACTCTCTCTCTCTCTCTCTCTCTCTCTCTCTCTAAGTCTCTGTCTCTTTCTCTCACTCTCGCTTTGTCTCTCACTCTCTGTCTGTCTCCCACTCTCTCTCTCTCTGTCTCTCACTCTCTCTCTATGTATCTCTCTGTCTCTCACTCTCTCCGTCTCACTCTCTTTCTCCCTGTCTCTCTCTCTCTCTCTGTCTCTTTTTTCAAATTCATAACTCTCTTTACTTTTTACAGTTTGATATTTATGCTCCTCATTTGATGATTGTTACACATCTCTTAGTTTATTACAAACTGACTTGTTTTTTACAAAGCTTGCATGAATGCATTTTGTCTGTCTGTCTGTCTGGAGAAAATGTTGAATACATCATTTCTGTCACTCTTGGAACTTTGCACAATTCTTTATCGTTCCTAACAAGACATGAACATTAAAAAAATTTAACCAACTAGCTAATTATAAAAGTGGTAATTAATTAATTTCCTTTGACATTGAAAAGTGAAAAAAAAAATCCTTACAGTATTATGATAGTGCTGTAAATGTCCAGTTCTTCTGCTTACATTATTTTTTTTAATGTATTTGTTTTTTTATAGTCTGCATTATTCTTTGTTGTTTCAAAAGTTTAATCCCCCCACCAAAAAAAAAAAAAAAGAAAATGTGTATGCTACAGTAAAAATTATTACATCGCCTGAAGTAATTATGCTGAATTATTTAGGCAAAAACGAATTTATTTTATTTTTTTAAACCACAATCATTAGTTGCTTTTAATTTTTAACGTGAACTGAAAGGAATTAAAGAATTTGTTCGAAATAGCTATGTAGGTCATTACAATTATTATTATTTGTTGTTTTATTTTTTATTTTTTTGCAAAAACGTTTATACAAACACATCACACAAATACCCTTACACATATATGAATAGACATATCTTGTTTTTCAATGTGAATTGATATACGAAGAATTATATATATATATATATATATATATATATATATATATATATATATATATATATAATAATAAGATATATATATCTTTATTCTTCTTGGCGATCTCAATGAGGATGCGTGTAATAAGGGTGTTACGAGCGGATGAGACGCTAAATCATACATTAAGCAGGCTGATTGATAGCACATTAATAACCTTGTTTACATTACTCCATTATTCATGCTGCCTTCTGTCTTCCTCTTTCAACACGCATTCGCACCAACCACATTGCCAGCATGCTGCGCACCATTCCACATTCCCACTTTGCTACGCACAATTCCACATTCCCACTATGCTACGCACAATTCCATATTTACACTATGATGCGCACCATTCCATATTCACACCATGCTGCGCACCATTCCACATTCACACTATGCTGCGCACCATTCCACATTCACACTATGCTGCGCGCCATTCCACATTCCCACTATGATGCGCACCTTTCCACATTCACACTATGCTGCGCATCATTCCACATTCACACTATGATGCGCATCATTCCACATTCACGCCATGCGGCGCACCATTCCACATTAACTCTATGGTGCGCACCATTCCATATTCACACTATGCTGCGCACAATTCCATATTCACACTTTGCTACGCACAATTCTACATTCAAACTATCCTGCACACCATTCCACATTCCCACTATGCTGCACATGATTCTACATTGAAACTGTCCTGCACACCATTCCACATTCCCACTATGGTGCGCACCGTTCCAGATTGTAACCTTACTGCCTACGTAACAAGGAGGTTAGGGAAAGGCCAAAGGCGAAGGCAACTTCGGATAGTTCAAACAGTTCTGGATCCAGTAGTGTTCCAAAAAACTATTTGAACTGTGTACACATTTCATTTATTACCCGACAGACATTTACAGTAAGTTGAAATAAGCTCTGTAAATATTGACTAATATTAAAATCAGAATTAACGGAGTCCTATCGTCAACACAATAAAACGATGCAATACGCACCAATACATTATTATCTCCCTTGCTAACCTCTTCTAACTTCCGACTTCAGGTAGCCCAGGAAGCTAAAACGTGAAGGTTAAACAATGTCAAGGGCGCTGAATTAAATTTCTCCGTTGACAATTAAATTAAAGGGAATTAAGCAATAGGGTTACAATATCTGATGGCATATCGCGGTTTATTTTAGTATCAGGGGCGTAGCTAGACATTTTCCATCGTTTGGGGGCCCGGGGGGACTGACCTCTTTGGGGGCCCCTACATTTTGCGTAATACTTTATTTTTAATGTAAAAAACACTCATTTTGGGGCCCTTCTCAATTCTGGGCCCTGGGGGATTTTCAAATTCTCCCCCCCTCCTCCCCCTCCATAGCTACGCCACTGCTTAGTATTGGCTCTCGTTACCGCTAGTTCTTTGCTTATTAGCTTCAACATAAATTTTAAGTCTTAGAGTGGGAGTCTAATACTTTTTCTATCCTACGTTGTGAGCTGAATATTTCTTCAGCTCGCAACGGCCACTGATAGCCAGCTGACCTTTCCATCCAAAAAAAAAATGGCTGCTGAGTGTTTGCGTATAGAAAAGCGAAAAAAACGTGGACACTATACATCCTTAGTCGTGATGTTCAAGATCAATCCCTTTTTTATGAACCTTTGACCCGGGAAAGGACTTATAGCCCTTTGACCCGGGAAAGGAATTATAGCCCGTTGACCCGGGAAAGGTCTTATAGCCCTTTGCCAGGATGAAGGAATGGATCTTCACCGACCCTTCCGGCTGGAGGCCCCGTGAACTAGATGATCTTTAAATCAGATCCCGTTTGTTCATGGGTCACTGTCCCTTGAGCCAATGCAATGGGTTGGCTTATCCCTTGCGAGGCCGGAGGTCGAGCCCACCAGGGGACTAACTCAAAATCGTACAGTGTACCATTGCTATCCTGGAAGGTGGCGTTTCATCGTCCGTATGGATCACGGTGGTGAACAGTGCCAGGGATGCGCATGAGTGAACAAGTCTTTTTCACATATTCAACATGTGCAAGTATACTCGCTAGAGCAGCGGTTCTCAACCTTTTAAGCTCGGCGACCCCTTTTTACAATCCACTACTCTTCGGCGTCCCCCACCCCCACACACATACTGCAATAGAAGAATCGACAAATAGAATCCATATTTTCAATAGTCTTAGGCGACCCCTGGCAAATCGTTAATCGACCCTCATGTGGGTCGCGATCCACGGGTTGAGAGCCCCTGCTCTAGAGCAAAACTGTGGTAGCCCACTGGAGACTATGTTCAGTTCAAGTTCTTAGCTTTTCCGCTTCTCCGGCCGGACATTTCCACGGAGGTGCTATGCTGAGTCAACTGGAGTCTTTTTTCTTCCGGCTCTTTCGCCGCTGTACGTTACTTTAGAAAAAAACAACAACTTTGTTTATCAGCACTTCCTTCATCCAGTACACCCGATTCGCCGAAAAACTAACTATCTAAAATCGTCCAAGGCCATTGTCGTCTTAACATTAGTAGTCAATTATATATATTTTTCCCTTATACATTGCTTCAATGCCTCATGCTATCGTGGCATGTTTTCTTAATAAGTGCTATTTAATGTGCATGCTATTAACGCTGTTATTAAATGCCATTTACTTATGCCTACATGTGGGCTGATCGCGAAACTAATTAACAAATGGTCTGGTCTCTTACCTGTCACCTTGACCTACTTACATATATTAAAACTAGTGCTAACATTTTATAGAACAAGGTTCTTAATCATTGTTCAATAAGTTTGTTAGAAAAAATAATTATAGGACTTTGTTTTCTATAGAGGGCGATGATGTTAAAAAAAGTAAATAAGTAAGGTTCTACTTTCAGACCTTGTGATATATAGGGCTGATGATGTAAAGGTCATCTGTTTCTATAACCTACGGTTCACAAGGTTGTCAAGTGACCAGTACAATGACCAACCATCTTTACTTTTCCCCAACTAATGGGTGGACTCAGAGGCGCCCAAAGATCCCGAAATTTAAAACCCCAGTCTTCACTAGGATTCGAACCCGATACGGATGTCAAGCGAACCTCATGATGATGTAAAGGTCATCTGTTTTTTTTTGTTTTTTTTTTTGGAAGACGGTCAACGAGGATTTCATGAAACCAGCACAACGACAAATCACCTTTAGTTCCCAAACTAATGTCAAGTTCCCTGTCAAGTTCCCATTAGTATTGGATTGACTCCGTGGCGTCCTAAAAAATACCCTCCCCCCCCCCCAAAAAAAAAAATATGATAATCAAGATCTCAGTTTTAACCTAGATTCTAACCCGGGCCCATCGGTTCGAAGGACAAGAGCTTTAAGACTCAGCCACCATTTCCCCAATAAGATCGTAAACCAGTTTCTTTTTGTGTCTTTATCTCCACTGACAAAGCTCGGGTACTCTGTATGTAAACGAGATTCAATGACGAGTCTTCCGTCGTCTCATTCGTCTCAGTCACTGAGACTACAAAGTACAACAGCTTGGGGAAGAACAACAAATAAAGTTTGAAGTTGTCGCCTATTGTGTGGTGTAGTAATTTACTTTACACAGCTATCAAGGTCTGAAACACATAACAGCAGTCACACTATTGTCTGCGTTTTAATCCAGTGGTTATTGTAGGCCTATTACCACCTTATTAGATCGCACGTAGCTCTCAAGCCTGGTTTTGAAATCAGTGTTTCTCAAACGGTGGATGGTCCTTTTGTTCCTTAAGGGTTGCAACGTGCATCTTCAAATTTACCTATAAGTAAAGTAAAGTGTCCCCTTCATACCTTAAGATCTATGGGGCAGATGATGTTAAGGTCATCTGTTTCTTTAGCCAACGGTTAACGAGCAGGATGTTATGTGGCCAGCACAACTACCAACCGCCTTTACTTTCCCCAACTAAAGTCAGGTACCCATTAGAATTAAGTGGACTCAGGGGCGCCCTAAGGATCCCGAAATTCAAAATCACAGTCTTCACCGGGATTCAAACCCAAGCCCTCAGGTTCGGAAGCCAAGCGCTTAACCATTCGAACACCGCGCCCCCTTCACCTTTACTTATGTCTAAGTCAAACCTAGCATGTGAAGTCTGACTGAATTTGGCGGTCGGAGCATAACGCCACAATAACTAGACAATCGGACTGAAAGGTAGCTACCAGCGGAGCACTGTGAAGAACTCTAGAGCAGGATAAGACATTCAGATATTCTGTGGTCGTCCACTGCACTCAATTACGTCAACAGAAGTCTTGACTGAATCTTGTTTCTGATAAAGGATTGGCTTTAGAGAGAGTAAGGTCGACTTGTTGCGCGAATCTTTCTCATTTTAATTTAAGTTTTCAGCGCAAGTTACTATGCAATCACCCCGAACTATATATTATTATATACATATTCCTTAGTCTGTTGGACCGTTGGGGCACTACACAAGATCTGTTGACCGGCTTTCTCCATTTCCGTCTTTTGCCTTAGATAGAATCTCTTTGAATGACATGCCGTCCATTCTTATGTTGTTTTCCCACCTGCCTCTTCTTCTGTTGTCTGGCACTGTTCCCTGAAGGCAGGTTTTATCCGAGCCTTTAGGAACTTGTAATATGACTGTCACAAGGTCTATTCAATGTTGAGTGATGTAATGTCCTTGTGATGCCGGGGATTCAATCTTCTATTAAAATAAATAAATTAATGTCGAACTAGAATTCACTGTAAAAGATTCTTTGTAGAAAACGAAACTCTGGAACTTTATTTGAATAAAACGTAAGTACAGCTTATGTACAATAGTAGATCAACAAGATGAGAATAATAACATAACATAGGCTTCTTTCTTAATAAAACTTAGAGATGTTAGAAAACGCAACCTTTCAATAAGACATTCACGCACAGACTGAAAATCTCACGCAATTACAGTCTCTGGGCGGAAGTTGTCATGTGACTGATGCAACCGGCTGATGCAACTCCTAGCCAATAGATTTTAATTTCTATCAAGACAAAGAAAAGCTAAAAATAACTCTCGTGTAATACCAATATAGAAATCAACCCAGAATGGCATATGTGACAATGACCATAGACTTTCAGTTTGCGTTGTTTTTCGTCATTATTTAGCAGGCCATCGTGGAGTCGGATCGATGTATTACTCTTGTCTCTAATCTATTCGTTTGTGATGCGGCCTTTTTATGTGATACCTTGTGATCTTTTAAACTATCCTTCGAATTAAGTCTCTTGGAAGCTGGAACTGTAGACCCAAAGAAGCATGCGACTATCGGTCTGTCTGAACTAATAGTCTGTACAGGTGTGATCTAAACAGATGTACATTTCTTACATCCATTTTACATTTATTCCCACGTGTAGGCCTTGTTCATTCAATAGTTTAATAAATGAATTGATGTGAAAGAATATTTTGCGCATCTTCTTCTACTCTATCGGCTAATCATAAGAATTTGATATACTTCACTGAGTATATGTATTATCTTTTACCCAAAGACATATATAAATATAGACTGGAAAAAGGACGTAACTTCATGTAACTTGAAAACATGTCTATTGAATTCGGATTTCCGAATTATGAAAAATTTAAAAATTGCATGATCTTTAGTCTTAGAGATCAAACAAAATGTATAGACATAAAATAAAGTACACACAATTGCAATGCACACATTTTTGTTTCATAAAACTCTCTTATTGGCCAGTCTATATTTATTTATGTCTATGCCGTTACCCTTTACATATCCCTTAGTTTGTTGGATCGTTGGGGCACCATGCAAGACTTGTCGACCGTCTTTCTCCATTTCTCCCTGTCTTTAGTCTTGTCTAAAACCTCTCTCAATGGCAGGCCCGTACTTTTATGTTGTCCTCCCATCTCTTTCTATGTCTGCCTCTTCTTCTTTTTCCTACACTGTTGCTTGAAGGAAGGTCTTGACGAACCCTGGTAGATCTTGTAATATGGTCATAGATTTTAAGCTTGCGTTTTTTCACAGTAGTTAGCAGGTCATCATGGCCTACGATCGCTGCAGTAGATTTATACATTTGCTTAACTAGGATTTTTGTCCACAAATGTTCTATTTTTAATAAAATGTATCATTTATTAGTTATTAAGAATAAAATAATCCCTCATACGAAACAGTCGCATGCTTTATAAAGGAGAAAATGTCTATTTTTAGACGCGTATTTTTTTTTTTTATATCTGACTTGTTTAATTTCTTTTAATCTTATAAGTGTGCATAGTTTTAGTTCAAGCAATCTCATCTGTATGTATGACAAGGACTTGAACCATGTTTCTATGGTTTTAACTAATCTTCCTGTTGTCAATCCGTCTAATTAAATCCATGTCATTATGACCTATTGGAAAATGCTATTAACATTTCCATCATCCAGGTATGATCAAGGCTATTTACTTCTCTTTGTAGTACAGCTAGGGAGAGAGAGGGAGGGGCAAAGCGGCAAGCCCCTATTGAAATAGTACCCGATACTTGTGTTCCTTGTTTTCTGAGCTATATCCGTTTTGTGTTCTGTTCAATTCACTAGCCGACACCTTGTGGGACATTAAGTATGTTCATTGAATCACGCGTCAACAGATTTGCATATGGCGTACCTGAGCTTTGTGGTTGAGATATAGAACTTCCAATTGAAATGTTTTTGTTGTCTTTTAAGTGACTTCCCTTGTATACGTATGCAGTCTTGTATTCGGTGTAGCTACGGGCCTTTCATAATGCCATAGAACAAATAAGAGCTAAAAAAAAAAAAAACCTAGCGCCCAACGTGGGCAACTCAAAAGTAGGTCAGTTATTAACTCTTTCTCTCCGTAATTATTTACCACATCCTGGTGGAATCAACGTTGGTATCGTCAGTTAGGAGAGAAAGAGTTAAGAAAGGTAAGCCAGTCTGGCTCAACTCATATTTCCATTACTAATAATATATTGTTATTTCATTTTTTTCAGCGCATATATCAACTGTCTGTCTGTCTGTCTGTCTGGTGAAAAGTTACATGTTATTTCTCAAACACCCTATCTCGGACCAAATTGAAATTTTGCGGGATTATTTCTTTTACCTGAATAATCAATAATCAATTACAAACATTAACCAGTTAGTTGATTAACTATTGGTAGTTTATTATTTTGTTTTGATTCGAACAAGAAAAAAAAATGTGCATATCAGATGTAGTGGGAAGCGTGGTCGAGAGGCTAAGTGCGGCTTGAGCTTGGCTTGGCTTGGCTACCTAGAAGGGGGCTCGAGGTTCGACACCCGACTCGGGCAGAGTTGTATTTACTGAGCGCCCAAAGGCAGCACGGAAAACCAACTCCTAGATACCCCTCCCCCCCCCCCACTGGTCCACAAAGCACTCTGAGCATGCTGTAAGCATGAAAGTAGCGCTATATAAAAGCTATAATAATGTAATTGTCTAAAGTTGAATAAGGGCCCTTTATACTTTAATTAAAGTCAGGTAGCCTCTTAAAAGTTTCAAACTAAGAATAGAAAACTATAAAACCTTGTATTTTAAAAAAGCAATCCAACAGCACAGTGGTTAATGTGTAGTCTTGAGAGTTCTTTAGGAGGCTTCGAGCTCGATATCTAGTCCAACAACCTTTATTATTTGCTTTGATATAAAATGCGCGATAACATTTATCCAAAAATCCCCTTTCTTTTTCGCCGCCCGGTCAGACCTGTGACGTGGCAACGAGCTATTGATCTAAACTGCCCACAGGTTGTGACGTTGCAGGTCAGTGTTGAGACCTTCTACAGCGAATGGTCTCGGTTCGACACCCGAGTTGTTTTGAACTGGGCGCTTAAGAGCAGACGTAAAGCCTCCTCCGAGATACCCCCTCCACCTGGTCCACAAAAAGGATTGGACCACAGCACTCTGAGCTAGAAAGTTGCGCTATGTAGAAGCTATTTAAAAAATCATATTGACATGTTGCCGAAACAATGAAAAAAAAAGTTTAATCTAATTAATAATTAGCTTATCTTTAATTAAAGGGAAGTAAAAAGGTAAGCTTAACAGTCAGTTGCTATTGTATGTAAACGTGTCTGTGTAATTTTAATGTGTAATAGATCTGATTGGTTATTTCTCTGATTACAGACTGGGGGTTGAATTAAATTGTTAATTTTTATAGCTACCCAGTAGTGGTGATACGCAGCCAAACCGTATTCGTTTCTTACAAGTTAGGATTACAGAATGAAACGTTATCTCTTCACAATAAAGTCCCTTACACTGTAGGGCAAAACAGATACACTGTATGTGGAGTAATTTAATCCATTCTTACTGCGTTCTGAAAATTGTGTTTAAACGCATTTCAACAATACCTTTATTCTTGTCATCCCTGGGTGGGCGGACAACTGATCTCAAAAATGGCTCTAATGAGTTTCCTAGAAATTTCACAGTTGGTGTATATCGTTGTGAATATATTGACTAGCTCATTGGTCACATGGGGAAAACTCTGGTTTGACCGTTGTCATTTATCAAGAAAAAAAGTAAATTTGGCTAAAGACTTAATCTAGGTCTAGATCGTAAATCGGTTTTGAATGAACTATCGCGTTATTGAAAGGTCTATTGCGTTCGAGGAATTCCAAATAAGAGTGTTTATTGATTAATAGTTTAATAGATTAATTTTCATGCAAATGTTGCGCATTGGTTTCTAAGTTTTTTTTAATTATTTTTATTATTTTTTCTTATTAAAACACAAAGTCTTATTTAAGTTTATCGCCTCTATGACGCAAGTACGCTAACCAAACTATTACACACTCTTCAATGCATTTACCGAATTAATTCTCGATAATCCGAGTCTGAATCTTGACCAGCCTCTTAACCACATTAAAAACCTTACATACTATTGTTAGGGGCCTCAATTTCCCTGCCACTCACTGACCCCTTACGATAAGTTCAAACCAGTAAAAAAAAAGTAAAGTGCCCCTTTCAAACCGTCTGGTCTTCTGGTTCAAACGAAATGGCCAAAAAAAAAAAGCGTTTAATTATTATTATTTGCTAGTTTGTCAATGTCCAAGATTGATTGGAGAGGGAGAGGGAGGGGAGAGAATACGTAACTGTGGGTAATGAGAGAGAAGCCGGGCGTTTAGAAAGAAATAGAGACAGGGAAAAAATGCAGTGGAGTTAATATTTATCCCCAGGATGCAATGAGGGATAGTTTTTTTGATGGACAGACAAACGCATCGACCTCAGATGGTCACAATCTCATATCCTGTCTTGCCAGGTTTAATTTCTTCTAATCCGTCCATTGCTCATTAAGGATATTTGTTGTTAATTAGGAAATGGAACGGATGAATTAGCATTAGGCTGCCCTTACAATTTTTTTTCTAGATCTTGTAAAAAATATATGAAAAACTCAAGTTATTGAAAAAGTAATGTTTTTATTTTGTGACTTTTTTTCATCACAATCCCAATTTCTACTATAAAATACCTAATGCTGGGTTGAAGCCATAGAATTTTTCATAGTTTTTGCCCAAATAGGGTCCAAACAGGATCTCACAAGCCATAAGAGTAAAAAAAAAAGGTAAGTTCCCCTTTCAGACCTTGTGGTCTATAGGGCAGATGATGTAAAGTTCATATGTTTTTGTGACCTAAAGAGGGTGACCTGTGGCCAGCACAACGACAAACCGTCTCTACTTTTCCCCAACTAACGTCAGGTACACATTAGAGCTGGGTGGACTCAGAGGCGCCCGAGGATCCCAACATTAAAAATCCCTGTCCTCAATAGGATTCGAACCCCGGTCTCCGGTTCGAAAGCCAAGCGCTCAAGTCCCTAGCCCCTTGGTTGACAAAAGTCTGCCACAGAGCCAACCTTTCCTTGCCTTGTCTGCTGCTTGCTTTTCGAGGCGAAAGCACAAATCCATCGACATCTTCGAGTTTATATGAAATGTGATCCTCTATTATCAGCTCTGTTATATACTATTATAATTAGCCTCTAACTTGGTATTGTACTAGTAGGAATCCATAATGTGTTAGTCTAGTAGTATTATTAAACTTTTTAATAACCCTTATTTGATTCAGGCTCGGGGGTCATACTTATCATTGTAGTTAATGTTAAATCTTTTATTTGTTAAACATATCTACTCTTAATTTGTATCTAGTTTTACATTTTGACCCATCGATCGAAGAAAATGAGCCGTGGTATCAAATAGCATTCCTTCATATACTTTAACAGACGGTATAATTAAAGCATTAAAAAAATGAAATAAATGGTTAAAATGTGCTTGTTTTATCTAAACATAATTTGTTTGGCCTAGAAGGGACAACATGATTTATTAAATCCCGAGAACACGAGACGAGAGAGTTTTCAAGGCGACAAATGTACCCAAGAACAATCAATAGAGAATTCAATTTCCAACGGATTCTTGTTTCATTTTTCCGTCTCGTGTATCGAGATGTCCGTCTAAACTTTGTGTACTTTAAAAAAAAATCTACTTAGAGCAGTGTATAAGCCAAACCTTTTGTTATTAAATCAGTGAAGATTGTTTTGTACATTACGTTCACACATCCAGCTGCATGTAGATATTCAGCATTGCTTCATCAATGATGCAATCCATAGAAATGGAAAAAAAAAAGGTTTGAATGCTATAACAAGTCCTTAAAATGTTAGAAGGCTGGGGGGGCACACGAGGCTAAGCACAGTGTAAGACGGGCTCATATTTAAGTAGTTCTTCATATTCATATATTTATATATATCTTTTTTTATAATAATAATATATTATAATATAATATAATATCTTATAAAATATAGACGTTACATCAAAAAATAAGATGATTACGCCCTACGCGCCTTGCATCTACTCATGCACATTCAAAATGACATAAATTCTACCAAAACACTGGTTTTCCTGATTGGCTCAGGCAACACATTCCATACTTTAATATAATATATACATATATACAGGCATGTAACAGATAAAGTAAAGTTCCCCTTTCAGACCTTGTGGTCTATATAGGGCAGATGATGTAAAGGTCATCTGATTCTGTGGCCTACGGTTAACGAGGGTGTCATGTGGCCAGCACAACGACCAACCGCCTTTACTTTTCATCAACTAATGTCAGGTACCCATTAGAGCTGGGTGAACTCAAGGGCGCCCGAAAATCCCGAAATAAAAATCCGAGTCTTCACCAGGATTCAAACCCGGGACCTCCAGTACGGAAGTCAAGCGCTTTACCGCTCAGCCACCGCGCCCTCATGTAACAGATATGTAAAAGATATTAATTATATACCCTGTCTACATACACATAAACTATACACAATAAAACATACATATCTAGGCCTACTATATTCCTATACATGTTTATGGAATGTGACTTAATCTTTATCTCAATACAACGCTAGGCGAACGCTAATGTTCTCTGTAACGTAAATCCCTTCACAAAGAACTGCCGATTTAGAATTGATTTCTTTTTCTGCTTAATCAAATCTGCCCCCCTGATTATCTTAGTCAGTACTCCTCCACCTCCCCAACCCCCCCCCCACTACTTTCACTTCTCTACCCATGCTCTCATCGGCTCTAGTCAGCTCCATTGTTCCAACAGTCAAGTACAAGGGAGAAAAAAATAATATGTGTACTTCTAGGACACGACACCGGCAAAACAAGAAAGTCAAAAAGTGAATAAGAGACGAGAGAAAAAAGAGCAAAAGACAATAAAGAGACAGAGAGAGAGAGAGAAGAAGAGAGGGAGAAGGGAAAGAGAGAAAGGAGCAAAGGACAATAGAGGCCAACACTTCAAGGCAAAACACCCCCTTCCTCCTCTGGAACACCCCACACACACAGATACACCAGAAAACACAAAGAAGGAGACCGAGATCTTTTCAATAAGAATCTATTCAAGCAAACAACAACAGGCAGCTAGCCACATTAACTGCAGCGCTAAGACTTTAACACAAAGCAGTCAGATCTACGGCCTGTATTGTCAATACTGTCTAGAACTGGAACCTGGAGAGGGGTGGGGTGGGTAAAATTATTGAATGCTATCAACATGGTCGCTTGTGTCTGCTGGTATCGAAATCAACGTGTCGCTAATAGCGACTAATGACGCAAGAGTATGAAAGTGACTCTAGGATGGGGTCTAACAACAAGACTATTGCCGAACAAAATATTTAACTAAAAATCAGTAGTAATTAAATATATACCATATTACATTTTACTTTAACCTAACCCTTAGTCTGTTGGACCGTTGGGGCATAATGCGAGATTTGTCGACTGTCTTTCTCCATTCCTCTCTGTCCTTTGCCTTATTTAGAAACTTTTTCAATGACAATGCCCGTCCATTCTTTTATGTAGTCTTCCCATCGCTTTCTTTTTTACTGGTACTGTTCCCTGAAGGAAGGTCTTTGCAAGCCCCGAAGGCCTTGTAATATGTCCATAGATTTTTAGCATCATTTTGTTTTTTACAATAGTTAACAAGTTATACTGGGGATTCAATCGCTGCAGTAACACTTTCTCTTGGCTTGTGATGCGGTCTTTAAAGACATTTTCAAGATCGCACACATCATATATGTCATTAAAAACAACATCCACAGTAATATGTAGGCAATATAAGATTTGCTTGAAGGTGCGTCTCAGCAGCTAACTTTTCTCTTCCATTAACCCTACGACACCTCAGCAGGAAGCCACGTTCGTTGTTGATCTTGGCCTCAACCGATGCGGCATGGATTGCAATGGTTTTTGTTTTTGTCTAAGAATTGTGTTGGGTTTTATAGGACACAGTGGTTACTATCTTCTTTCAAGACCGATTTCCCCTTAGAGTTATCTCTCACAAATGTAATTGTAAAGTCTTATGTAACTAATGAGTTACATCTGCGCATTCGATTTTGTATATTGCAAGACTTGGCACATTGTCAAAATTTATTCTTCAAGGTAGAATGAAGAAAATCTGGCTGGACAGCGTGAAACAATGGACCTTCCTCTCTTTTGATTTACTGCTGAAAACAGAAAAAAGAGAGAGAGAGAAATACAAAGAGAGAGAGAGAGAGAGAGAGAGAGAGAGTTAAGGCTACTTAGATTTAAATTTTATGAAACCAGAATACGCCATGTCTTCTTCTTTCATTCAAACTTTATACAAGACTATTTCGATTTATCTATTAAGCCTGTATTCGTGTTAAAGAAGAGTAAGGATTTTTAAGTGGTTTAACGGGCCCAAATGTAACCTACATAATTTGCAACATTCGACTTTGATAAAACGATGTTCTTCTGGGGTCGATTTAAGGGCCGCATAACTTCTCTTGAAATTCTATGTTGTTTTCATTAGCATTACATCGCTATGCATTAATAATGAACAATATCAAAATTTTAAAAGCTTTGATTGTTATTGTCTATTTGTTAATCATTTTTTCTAACAAGTCGATGGAAAGATGTTTTGTAAACAAAAAATGTAGATGCCATTAAAATATTTCATGGCTTGGCTTACTACAAGTAAACTCTGAAGAACGCAAAGAAACGTCATTTATTTTCATGTGTGCTTTGATTTCTGTGAAGATCGATGTGGAGAGAGTTGATCAAGGAAGCTCTGCACAACGAAAAAAGTCTTGGTTTCAGCTTTGAAAGAAAAAAAAGTTCCGTACGAGAAATGACTTGTTCTTCTACCACCAAAGCTTCGCTCCTCTACCACCTACCTTAGCTCCTCTACCCAAAAAGCCTCGCTCCTCTACCAAATAGCGAATGGTACCTTTACCTGTGCTGTATTAAGACCAGAATGGTTCTTGAGATCGTACCTCTACAGTCACATGCAAAAAGTTCTCTACGAGCTTAACCATAGTCGTGCTACGACTGAAGAATGCCAACATTAGTTAGTTTCAAAGGTATCATTATGACCGCTTTCTAGCTTTCAAGGGAAACAATAAAAACACTAGTATTATTATTCATTATTTTGCTCCCTTTTCGGGCAATATCATCACACGGTTTGGGACCGCCCATCCACCCTTAGCTCGCACACAAGCGCCACCACTGGCGGACAGACAAAAGTGACTTAGGTCTTCATGATGGAGCGTGCATTTGCATTTTGACAAGCGAAGTATCTCTGGCACCGTATTCTCTGGTAATCTTGCTGCTTATCCTAAATATTTCTAGCCAAAGAAAGTACAGAGAGAGAGAGAGAGAGAGAGAGCAGAGAGGAGGATCAGAAAGGGGGAGGCAGCTGAGAGAGGATGAGATAGTAAGGGAAGAGAGATGGTTTGGGAAAGAGAATGAAGAGTGAGTTAAAGGGAGATTGGCAACGATAGAAGGAGAAAGTACTGAGTTGAGTTAAGTAACGTTCCCCCATGTCAGACCTTGCCAACTATATTGCAGATGATGTTAGTGTCACTTGTTTCTTTGGTCTACGGTTAACGAGCAGGGTGTCATGCTGCCAGCACAAAGACCAACCGCCTTAACTTTCCCCAACTAAAGCCATGTACGAGCTGGGTGGACTCAGGGGCGCCCTAAAAAAAAAATCCAGAAATTCAAAATCCGAGATTCGAAGCCAGGACGCTCTGTTCGGAATCTTAGCGCTTAACCACTCAGCCACCGCGCCATCATAAAGTACAGAGAAGAGGGAGGGAGAGAAAGAGTAGGAGGTAGAGAGAGAGAGGAGAGAGGGTGGAGGGAAAGAGAGTGAGAGATTGATATTGAGTGAGATGATGTGCCCAAGAATGTTTTATTTGTTTGCGACAGAACAAAACAAAAAACTCGCTTCGGTTGCAAAAGATTGTGTGCAATGGTCATTTCCTCATTGCCATCCTGGAGATGACGTCCGCCATTGTTATCGGCAGTTTAAAAATTGATAACACTGACGCGAGTAATCGAAAGTTAAACTAATGAGGACAAACTGAAGATAGAAGGCAGACAGTTGCAATGGATGGCTCTTCTCTTCTTCTGCTTTTTATTTCTGAAGGCTTAAAGGCAAGACAAATTCTATGACACTGAACAAAGACAAAAAAAAAAAACAGCAACCAAAAAAAAAACAACAACTATTGTTCAGTTTTTCTATTGTGTCCTCGACAGTTTCATAACTGGCTTGTGTGTGCGTGTGTGCGTGTGTGCGGGGGTGAGTTAGAGTGTGGGGTTTTTGTTCCCGAGATTTCTATTTGATTTTAACTCTTTCTCTCCGTAATTATTTACCACATTCTAGTGAAATCAACGATGGTATCGTCAGTTAGGAAGGAAAGAGTTAAGTTTTAGCCTGCATGTCTTTGAGGGTGTAGGCTCATAAGCGAAAGCACAGGATAATCAAAGTTTTGTTTTCCATCTTACAAAGTGTATTAATTAGGACTAATTGATTAAATAATTAGTTCATCTTTCAATTTATTCATGTTTTGTTATTAGAAAATGGATAGATGTGCTAAATTTTAATTTGATCTACAACAAGTGGGATAAAGAGCGCATGTACAAGAGTAAGCTAAGACAGACTGAGTTCATACAAGCTCGATAGTAAACACAATTTAAGAAAAGACCGAAACTCGATTGAATTCGAAACACTTAATATATAACATATATAGTTAGTCCATCGTGGTTTGATGATGACCACTTTGTCATCCAGGGGGCTTAGGGCTTTGCACTGGGGTTTTATGCCTCCTCATGTGGCTGGTGAGACCTATGCGAGCCCAGAATGTTTGGCCGCACACTGGGCAGGTAATTCCAGCTGGAGGTAGTGTCATTTGCATTGCTTTCCTTCTCCAGATATAACATAACTATAAGTTAACAGTTTTGCAGTCAGGGCGTAGTGATTCCTGAGCAGCAAGGCGTCATTAGTTCCCCTTTCAGACCTTGCGAGCTATAGGGCAAAAAATGTAATGGTCATCTGTTTTTGTGGCCCACGGTTAACGAGGGTGTCACGTGGTCAGAACAACAACCGACCGCCTTAACTGTTTCCAACTAACATCAGGTAACCATTGGAGCTGGGTAGACTCAGAGGCGCCCAAAGAAAAAAAAATATCACAGTCTTCACCAGGATTCGAATCCAGGTCTTCCAGTTCGGAAGCCAAGCGCTTTACAGTTTTGCCACAGCCACATCCACTAAAGGTACTTTTAACTATCAGGGGCTGTAATTCTCTAACCCAAAGACTTTTTAGAACTAACCAGTTTAAAAAAAAAAAGAGAACGTTAAATTAAAACAGTTGAAAAGTATTGGACTCCAGAGGTCTCCAGCGTGTAGTCATGAGGGCCATACGTTAGTGTCACTGATGACAGTCGTATAAGGGTCATCTCGGGTCAATTCATTGCTGCCTCAGTCTGTGGCTCTTGGTCTTGATGCATTATTCATTTGATCAGTCACCGATCTTGTCAAGGGGTGTGGATCTAGGGGAAGTAAGTGAGTATAATAGCTTACTTCCCATTCATTTTTTTTTAATTTCCTTCTTCTGAATGCAGGAAAAAAAAAACAATCAAGAGTACTGTCTTTAATTTTTACTAAATTTCGAAATTTTAATAAAATGTAAATGGAATGTCTTTGAAGGAAACTAAAGCACTGCGATTTAACCAAGACCAATTGCAGGGCCCTATGCGAAGCTGATTGCGCGGGCTTAGTCTGGGTGGGAATAAAGTATTGGATTTTTGCTCGATTATTACATTTTATTACATGAAAACTGACAATGCCTTTTTTTCTTTTATCGCGAGTAGGATTTTCGTCTTCTGCAATGAATGACACCCACAAATGACAAGTTTTGTCTTTTTTTCAAGAGATTTGTATGAGTTTTCAGGAAATTTTAATACATTTTAATAAATTCAGAATTCCAGAAATTTTTCGTATATATCTTGCAATTTAATTATTAATTTCATAATTACACCTAGAATTAGCGCGGGCCTATGAAAGCGCGGGACCCACTGCGACCACATAAGTTGCAGTGACCTTAAGATCGGCCCTGGAGTCAACTAATTTACTAACTAAGCGACACCAAATGAGAAAGTTATCAATAGAGTCATGCGCTATAAATTGACTTAACATGTCACCATTCAGTATTTGAACCCTCTGGCAAGTTAATTTCTGGATCCTTGGGTGCCTCTACCCAGTTCAAACGGGTACCTGACATTATTAGGGAAAAAGTAAAGGCGGTGTGTCGTTGTGCTAACCACATGACACCCTCGTTAACCATGGACCACAGAATCAGATAACCTAGACATCAACCGCCCCATAGGTCTCAAGGTCTGAAAGGATGACTTTACTTCTTTTTCTTCAAAATATAACCCTCTTCCTGTAAAAGTCCAAAACTTAAAAACCAAAAATCACCTCCAGGAATGTCCAATAAGGGAACTCACTCGGGTCCACATCCCCATGTTTTGAAAAAAAAATCAATTCATTATTTGAAAAAAAAATTAGTCTAGAGATTTTTCGGATGAACCAAATCAGCACAGCCATGCCCAGATCACACTTAACACACAAGAACATCAAGAAGTCAGCTTCTCTTTAGTTAATCCTTAATGTGCCGGAAACAGATGGGTCCTGAAATATCCAGAGTAATGTCCCCGGGGAATCTAGTCCATCACACGAAAAGGTAAAAAAAATGGCACATCATTCTGTTGTCAGTTAAAAAAAAAAAGGTCTAGGGAATATAATAATCAAACTTAATTTTTTTTTTCCTCTATGAGATAGCTGAAGAAAATAATCGATTTTTCTGTTTCAATAACCGGACTAATTAGAGTAAGGGGCAATAAGCGTGAAATATGACAAAGATCACCAGACGATAACACTTTTTTTTTTTTATATAAAAAATAAATATATGAAAAACTTTTTAAAGTGTACATCACACTGTTGCATTTTTATGTGAGTTTAAATCAGCTGTTTTGGTTTTTAAAAAGTTATAAGATAAGTGCAGGTTTAATTTTTTTTTTTTCTTAAGAACAAATATTTAAAATAGTTTTATTGGAGATAGTTATTAATAAACAAATAAATGACTCATCAAATGATATACAATTTTATATTCTCTTTGAACTAAGGTTGAAATTAAAGTTACATTTTCTTTATATACCAATAAGAACACTCCTTTATTATCGCTACAATATACCATTTTGTTTTTAATACGTTGTAAGTGTAAGAGTAGAATTCCATCTCTCTTCTCTATTCAGAAAGATATAAGTTATTTCCTATTTTAGCTACTAAAGTACGTTAGATTCTGCAGTAATTATCGTCTAACATTCTGAACTAAACTTGGTCATCAACAATTTCCTTTATTCCAGATATACCAAAGAGCTAATTATAGTTTTTATCCGCCGGAAATGAAACTCATTAATAGACTTAAAATAATGTTTTGTTCAATTGTTTGTTGTTTCTCCATTAGTGATCAGCTGACCGCTTTTGTCGCTTCCTTTGTCTCAGCTGGAAATCCACAAATAATATCAAAACACTAGTTTATATCGTTAGACTTTTACAGCATGGCTTTGCGTTTCCTTGATCCATTTTTAAAAACGATGATAAAATCTGATGCTGAAGACTATCATTTGCACTAGAAGTCTTCTATGGCTAGGCATAAGAGATTTACTTCACGGCTTCACGCTCTTCTGCAAGGATCAAATGGCGTAGGCAACAAACTCTCTCTATGGCCACCGTCAGTCGCGAAGCGACTATGGATCATGGAAATGAGATGAATGCCTGGGCATAAGCTGTGGTCGGAACGATGTCGCCCACACATCAGTTCCCCCCTCTCCACGCAGCTGATGTATGCAAAGGAACGGCAGTGCCGATACAGTTTGGGGTCAGCAGCGTCGCAGGTTCTGCCAGAGTGTAGCACTGGGTGCTGCAAACTGCCTTAGGGTCGCCAGCTCCTGATTTTTCCTCAGGGTTGACTCCCGAAGCCTTTCCCTTGATTGGGTATAGCTGCAAGGCAGCAGAGGTTTGAATTCAGAGTTTTCCTTCTCCTAGGTGGGTAGCCAGCCATGGCTAACGAGCCCCTCCTGCCCTAAGCTTACTGGTTAAGGCACCAGTTTCTCGCCTGTGCCCCTTCTCCTGTTAGTAAGAACAGTTCCGCCGGACTCAATATCTGAGCCACACGTGAAGGCCGGGAGTTGGACTGGTTGTCAGAGGCTATTTGAGACGCATGACATTAGGAAGCATTTTATAGGTAGTGGAGTGCTTACATCCATTACCACTTCCGGCAATGACAACCTTGCGGAATCGCAACAAACTCTACATTATTTAAATACCTACATATATTGTCATATTTTGTCTGAAATAAGAAGAAATACCTTTTTGTTCGTATCCTGTCATCAGTGTCTGTGGTTCCGTATGGGGCATTTTCCACCAACCAGCTTCTTTCTTGGCGTCTGGGTTCTGGGCGACTCTCTCCGTCCGTCTCACCCCTCTGCTTGGCCCTTACATCCAATTCTTCGGACACGTATTTCTGAGCTGCTCCCACTTCCTGTTTCGTTAAACTGCTTCCAAAGAAAAAGTACAAAGTCATTTCCGATTTTTATCTTCTAAAATATATGACATATCCCTGTATATATAGTGCTTTCGAGAGAACTAAACCAATATGTTGTCGTGGTTTTGATGACATTTCAACTATTATTGGTATAAGGTACTCTTTTCGACATGACATTAGCATTATCTTTAGTATAAGGTACTTTTTTGACATGACATTTGTAAAAAGTACTCTTTTTTTACATTAGATTTGAGGTATTTTTTATAAGGTACTATCTTTGACATGAGATTTTAGCTATCTTTGGTATAAGGTAATATCTTTCACATGACATTTTAACTATCTTTGGTATGAGGCACTGTCTTTGACATTCAACGTCTCTTCTTCATTAAATGAAATTTCTGAACTCCTGCTCCTTCTTCCGTAATTTGCAAGTTTTCAGCTTCAGTTACTAGGATTCCTTTGTGTTTGATTGGTTCCTTTTAGATCTATTCTTTGGCATTATTTGAGTGCTGTCTTAAGAGCTATCTTAAATGTCAAATGCTGTCTTGAGTGAAGTCTTGGATGTTGCCCTAAGTGCTGTTTTTATTGCAGTCTTGGATGTTGTCTTAAGTGCTGTCTTGAGTGCAGTCTTGGATGTTGTCCTAAGTGCTGTTTTGAGTGCAGTCTTGGATGTTTGTCTTAAGTGCTGTTTTGAGTGCATTGATAAAGAAAACATTTTAAAGTTTTTCTTTTGACTTTGAAGGGCATTCTGTCCTTCGGTAAGATAGACAATGGAACTATTCGACGCACAGTGAATGACTTCTGCAGAAAGCAGCTAGATCGTTCAAAAATAACATCTACTTTTTTGTCTTCACTTTGGACCGGCATGCATTTGTGATGAGATAGAGCACGTGACCTGGGGGGAACACTTGACATTACCTGGCAGTGCAGGAACCGTAAGTGATTGACACATCACGTCATCGTTAATTGATGACCACTTAACACTTGACAATCAATTATGTCATAATGAGCTCTGAATAATTCATTGCACTTTTTACATCCGGTTATCGATTAGAGAGTTATCGATTTCAAATTGCTTTGTAATCTCAAACACTGACGAATTAAAAAAAAAAAAGGGGACGCTAACGTTAAATAGACAATAAACATAATTATGAAATGATTCCCTTAAAGTTAGCAGATGAAACTTTAGAAAACTATTAACATAAAAAAGTTTTTTTTTTTTTTTTTACAAAGCTTTTAACAACTTACTATGTCTGTCTGTCTGGTAAAAAACTTGTTCACGTTATTTTTCCGACACCAAATCTCGGATCAAGCTAAAATTTCGCACAATTATTTTTTTTATCTGACAACAGAATAATCAATTTAAAAAATTATCAGTTAGTTAATTAACTATTGGTAATAAATTATTTTGTTTGGTGTCTCAAATAACGGAAAGAAATATTAGACTGAAGTCGTGATATATGTATAAGCTGAATTGGTCCCATTTCCAAGATAAGGAAATAGTACTTGAATGAAGTGGTGGTATATGCTAAATTATTCTCCGTTATTTAGTATGTTGAATAAGGCTTATTACAAATTTGATGGCCTAACTGATCTTAACTAATATACACTTCATATAAGCTTTTTTTAAGAATTTTTTTTATTTGGCTTTTTTTTTTTTATCGTACTAATCCCTTAAGGAAATGTTTATCTTATTTTAAATAATATTAATAATAATATTTTAATAATATAAATAAAAAATTTAAATATTAGCACATCCTTTATAGGCGAAGAATATCACTATCTTATTTTCTATCAACTCGAAGATATCTCTTAAAAGTGTGGTATTAAGTAAAAAAAAAAAAACACCAACAATAGAGTACGATGTTAGGTTTTTCTGGGTTGACGAAAATCTCTAGCGGCTTTTTTTTTCTTTCTCTCAAAATACTTAATGGTACTCCGGTTGGTGCTTGGAATCCCACAATTATCGGAAGAAAGTAGCTTTTATTTCCTGTCTTCACAAAACCTCTTTCTCTGCGACTATCTAACAGTTTTCTGGCTGCTTTCTCCCGTGAAGACAAAGACGACGGTTTTTCTTAAAAGTCCGACCATCGGTCAATAAAGCGGAAAGATGGCCAAACAAATGATCGTTTACTTTGTTCTATCGAGACGAGATGATGAAACGGTCGAGAGAAATCTGAAAAATGAACTGTTGGCTTTAGCCGTGGTGTGGTGGATAATGGGAGAGTGGGTGTGGTGGATAATGGAAGAGAGGGTGTGGTGGATAATGGAAAAGAGAGTGTGGTGGATAATGGAAGAGAGGGTGTGGTGGATAATGTAAGTGAGGGTGTGGTGGATAATGGAAGAGTGGGCGTGGTGGATAATGGAAGAGAGGGTGTGGTGGATAATGGGAGAGAGGGTGTGGTGGATAATGGAAGAGTGGGTGTGGTGGATAATGGAAGAGTGGGTGTCGTGGATAATGGAAGAGTGGGTATGGTGGAAAATGGAAGAGTGGTGGATAATGAAGATTCTTACGTTCTAACGTCCAGTAGCAGTACCAGGAAGAAGGATAAGACAGAGAATAAGATGAGAAAACAACATAAAAGAATGGACGGGCCTGCCACTGAAAGAGATTCTATCCAAGGCAAAAGACAAAGTGGGATGGAGAAAGACGGTTGACAGTTCACGTGCGGTGCCTCAACGGTTCCTCAGGTTAAGAGAAAGGTGAAAGTGAAGGGTGACACTGGGATTGTAATTGGATCTCGATCATCAGGTGGACAAACCTTAAGACACCCTGACCCTCCTGGTCAATGGAAAGTACACGCAAATCTCAATATCTAAGAGGCGACCAGTTCATTCAACGCACTAGTCAATTCTGTACTTCTAATTTTATCATTGCAAAGAAAGTACATACCATAATTTTGTGTCCTTAATTAATTATCTTTCCTCACTGGTGATAAGTAATCAATAAGCAATCCTCAAGCAGTCTCGTTAACTGGTTGCGCAAATTCCTTTTTCCTCGAGAATACTATGAATGACGATGAATAAATAATTGAATTTTACTAAGGGTAAAACTTGTCTTAAGTTATTTAAAGACGGGAACTTATAATTATTTAAGTATCTAGTCTAGACTAAAGACCAATGATAAAACAAATACGTGAGTTTCTTAAAGTAAATGGACTTTGCCCTAATAGATCGTCCTCTCTTGCAAGAAAAAATTTTGTTAACATTTTCATTCGACCTATTTACTGTAGATATTTTAGGCATTTCCTGACCATTCTTTGACGAAAGCAGAAAGGGTAAAAGGAAAGATGGGGGGAGGGGGGAGGCTTACGTCAAAATAAAGGTTAGCTATTTCGGATGCCAAGGGACGTAAAATAGATAATGTCTAGTCAGTGGCGTAGCTAGGTTGGGAAGAGGGGTCAAAATGGAAATCCGTCCCCCGGCAGGGGCCCTCACTTCAGGGGGCAACAAAATGAGTGTCCGAAATGCGTTTTTTAAACATTAAATATTACGCCATTATCTCATGTGACGATGTTGATGGCAAATTGCAGGGGCCCCTAAAGAGGTCGATCCGGCCCCCGAATCCCTACCTACGCCACTGAGGTTGTTTTTTTTTTCGGTTGCCAATGTACGTAAATAGATGAATGTACAAACTGCTGCATTTCGTTTCACCTGTTGTCTTTTAATCAAGTTGCATGTTCATCGGTAAAAAAAATCAAACGTCAAAAACCTGGAAACTTGATGGACATCCTCTAACGATTTTACTAGAAATTTGACATTTGATGTCTATGTTTGGTAAATAAATGACTAGCTAATTGATCACTCTGGGAAATAATAGTTTGACCGTCATTATTTTTCAAAGGAGATAAAAAAATATTTCAATTTGAATCTCGATCATAGACATAAATAAATATAGACTGGCCGATAAAAGAGTTTTATGAAACAATGTGTGCATTGCAATTGTGTGTACTTTATTTTATGTCTATAAATTTTGTTAATCTCTAAGACTGAAGATCATGCAATTTTTAAATTTTTCATAATTCGGAAATCCGAATTAAATAGATATACATGTTTTCAAGTTACATGAAGTTATTTCCACTTTCCAGTCTATATTTATTTCTGTCTATGATCTCGATCTAGACAACCTCTATCTTGAACAGGCCTACGTGAGCGGATATTCCCGTATCTAGGTCCTTTTCGAGAAAGGTTAACTAGATAACAAGACACTCATTAACATTTTGCGCACCATCTTCTTTGAATTCTATCATTCTTTAGGTTTTAAGATTTAAAATAAATTCGTAACTAAGAAAAAGTCATTAGATTCTAAAAGGAAGAATTGTGCTTAAACATCCTTAAAAGGAGGGGGGATGGTAGCGGCTGATTGGTAAAACGTTTATGGGTATTGGGTTCCAATCACTTTTAAAACTGGAATTTTGAATTTCGGTATTTCAGGGACTTTTATGAGTAGCTAACGTTAGAATGGAAATTAAAGGCGTCTAGTCGTTGTGCTGGACCCATATATATTTCACATAGAGCTCAAGGTCTAAAAGAGATATTAAACTTTTTAAAAATCTTTACAAAAAATATGTAACATATTTTTAAAAAATCAACAATAGACAATCGATGTTTTTGACTTGATGTAGCAAACCTAAGCTGTGTGATTTGCGTTGGAGACAGAAATATGCTAATTCTAATTGGAACTGCCTGGTGTAAGGGAGAAGAAGGCTTGTGGTTGGGACTACTTTTAAACAAAGAAATAGCCAGATTAACTAGTCTAGTCTTACCATTGGAACTAGTCCTAGAACTTTTCAAATATTTTTTTATAAAGCTTATAATAACGTAGTCTGTCTGTCTGTCTGTCTGATACAAATATTGTTCACGTTATTTCTTTCTCTTCCCATTCTCATATCACGTCCAAACTTTGCTCAATTATATATTGTCCCCCAACAAAACAAGAATCAATCCAAAAATGAACAAGTTAATTAATAAGTTGGTACTAATCAATTGATCTCATTTGATATAGAAAAAGGAAAAGAAACAGTAAAAATGTATATATGTGACTGTAAATGTGGAGTTCTTTCTTTTGCACAAGCTTTTTTTAAAAGTATTTTTTTATATAGTTTGCTTGTAATCTTGTAACCTTTGTAATTACAAAAAAAATAATAAAATTATCCAAGGTAGCTCGCTCTTCTATCTTTACATTTCATATTGATTTTTAAATCATTTAGAATGGCGATACCTATTACATTTAAATAGTCGTGTTTTAGATGAGGTCAAGGCTAAGTGAACTGGACTACCTTATAACAAGGTAACATTTTAAAAATAAAAACAACATTTGTTTGTTTTATTTCCGAACGCACATGATAATGCTGGTCAGTCATCAGAGGGCTGATTTTTTAGCGAATGATGAATCGTGCACCCTTGCGAGTGTACAAGCCGACATCCGATTGTTGGCACGTTGGTATGGCAGTTGGGACGCTTCCGATAAAGGCCGAGAGCTATACAAGCAGATGAGTAGATCAGACCGAAAGGATGCGTGGTGGGAGCTCTGCTGTGCGGAACAGGCCGTCCTAGACCAGTTCCGAGTCGGACACTGTCCAATAGGTGCGTACTTTGGACGGTGGAGGGAGAACACACGGTGCCGCCATTGCTTCGAGGACGACGAGACTATAGAGCACATTCTCTATGAACGCCGAGCTTTGCAAGATGAACGATCGGGACAAGGTAATGAGCGAGAAAACACTGGTCCATGTGTGGCTAAGGGTCTGTTCTTGTACGATGATAGGGCGACCTTACAACTCACTGCTCGCTTCCTCTTCCGTGCTCTAAGGGTGTAATCTTATCATGGTTTTTACAAATGGATCTCATTTGGTGCTATAAAAAGATCGAAAGACCCTAATTGTAAAAGTTAAAAATAACTTCATGAATTTTGGTGAAAGTTTTTGAACAAACACGATTGTCCTTTATATCGACTTTAAAAAAAAATAATTATACCAACAATTTTTTTCACGCTGACACGCAAAGCTCACATTACAACTTTTGATTCCCTTAAAGTTGGGTCTACGTCCTTCTAGCCGTCCATTCTTCTTGTTCTACAAATCTTCACGTTGACTATCAAGGCCGGATCTACCTATAGGCAACTCGAGAAATATTTAGCACAAACATATAATATAATATCTAGATTTATTATAAAGGGCCACAAAAAGGGCCCCATACCTCAATTAGCTTAGGGCCTTTTCAAGTGTAAATACGGCACTGTGGCATGTGCCTTCCAAATCTTTATCTTTTCCTGTGTGTTTTTAAGTCTAGAGCCCATATTGAGATATATTTCCTAATGATAGGGTATCTATTATCTAATAGGCTACTGCCGTCTACACCTACATATATCATTGCTTGATCAGATCTGAGTTTAATAGCTTTCTAGTATTGAAGATTTATAGTGCTACTTTACGAATCGTTTAGTCTGTTGGAACTTAAAGCATTTGAAATGAATTACTTTTCCTGCTTTTTGCTCTTTCCTCTTTAGCAGTGACTAAAGTTTCTTTCAAGGAAGACTGTTATTATAACAGTATCGCTGTGAATAGTTTTGAGTATTGTTATGACTTCGCCATGCGCAGCGCCATCCAGGCTAGTGCAGAGATGCGCACCATTAGTGAAGAGACTGAAGTCGGATGTTGACAAACGATTTCGGCCCAAAGCTAGAGAGTGGAAAATGAAGACACTGTGTTAAAGAGAAGATGTTGTCTTGTGTAACTAGAATGTCTTGTAAATAAACGTTTATGTCCTCGTTGAGTTTGCCTTTCCTTAAATTATTACAGTATGATTTTTTAGCGCTACGTTTAAGCAAAAACTTCAGATCAGATTCTTTAAATAAATTCTAGATGTCATTTTGACCAATATCAAAGTTTTCTGACAATATGTTCCTTAGATGACCAAAAACACAATTTCATACATCTTGTGTACAATACTTCAGTAGTCTAGACTCCTGAGAGCATAAACGTTACATGATAGGAAGAGACCACTGTCTTAAATCATTTGCGACATTTCGCTTTTTTTTATTTTATTTCAAATGGTTCAGTTTTGGTTCAGCCTCCCGCCTCTTCCCCTCTCCCCCTTTGATCAATGCTTCTTACCAAGTCCAAACATCTTATGATCCACGTCGAACTTCTTCCAAGTCTCCCAACATTACTGAGTACTTTGAATGTCATCGACTATTTTCACAGTTTGGGACTCCCTGACTCGCCCTAAGGGTATTGCGTGTAACTACGAGTCCGGGGGGTTTCTTGTTAATGTTCATTTGCATACCTAATTTTTGATTCGAGATTCAGTTTAGTAAGAAGAGATCAGCAGTATATAGGACTTACCAAGGTGGTATTTTTAGTTTTAACAAGCTTTCTTATATTCATTTCTTGATATATATGTGTTTCGGTTTTGCAAAGTTTACGTACATTTATTTTTACTTTAAACATTTGTTGTTGCTGTTTCTTTTTTGGTTTCGACTATGTGAATTCATTTGTTTACAGACGCTAACAAATATATGTTGTTGGTCTATCGTTGAGTTGTAGCTCCAAATTGCTAGTACAACTACGATGTCTGCGAAAACTTCTTTGGTGAACAAATATTGAAAGTAACTTTTATTACAGAGTGGCCAAAAAGTAGGTCGACACATAGACTATTTAATTGAGAATTCGACACTAGAACAGCGGGAAATTCGTTATAGATGTGAACATAAATATAAACAATTGAATCTCTCAAATGCTCTAATTATTTTCCTTCACTATTGCAACAATCTTACAATCTCTCCAGGACACCTTGACAATCTCTCCAGGGCACTTTGACAATCTCTCCAGGACACTTTGGCAATCTGTCCAGGGTACTCTGACAATCTCTCCAGGACACTCTGACAATCTCTCCAGGACACTCTGACAATCTCTTCAGGACACTCTACCAATCTCTCCAGGACACTTGAGCAATCTCTCCAGGACACTTTGACAATCTCTCCAGGACACTCTACCAATCTTTCCAAGGCACACTGACAATCTCTCCAGGACACTTTGACAATCTCTCCAGGACACTCTGACAATCTCTCCAGCAAAATTAGAGCCATGTAAAAGGAAGTTTAATTACTGTAAACCTCCTTGGGGGACCACCCTGTATACACAAATATAATTTTAGATAAGATATAGACCCATATGTAATGAATTTACTAATATTTATATACAAATCTAACTCTCAACTAAAAACTAGTCTTTTTATTTGAAATCTCCAGGTCGTCTGACGTAGTAAACAAGGAGAGATTTCTCTTGATGCCTTGCGATCTTTGGAGCTGAGGTTCCTAACATAAATTATGACAAACCCTGTCGTTATATCAGCATTCTGCGATTCCAAAACAAGAATCTTCCCTTTCTGCACCATCCCCTTGGAAACACACACATACACAACAACAACAATATAAAAACAAGTAACATAAAATAATCTATTCCTCCTTTCTGAAGATGATGGTGTTATACAATCGTGCAATACATTTATTTCTTGTAACGCCTCAATCTGGCAAGTTATTCTATAACAAACCAGATAAATTCTGCATAATAAGGTGTAAGGAAGATGTACATTGACTTATACTTATTTTTTCAACTCTTTACTGAATACAATGTAAAGTTTACGTAGCTTGTAGAAATCGTGTTCATACTAGCCAAACTTGATAAGAAAATGATTAAATTGCAAAGCTAAAGCCATAGTTTCCGCTTTGTGGCTAATAAGCTATTAATTTTTCCCCATGAAATTTACATAAACTGTTAAATTTCTAGTAAAATCGTCAAAGCTGAAACATGTGTCCAGTGTTCAGGTAACACCTAGATTAAATGCGTGAAGAAATCGCAATCTAATATAAAAAAAAAACTGTAATAACAAAGACACATTAAAAAAATATATATAAAAAATTATAGCGTAGAGTTGCAACAGAAACGATTGCGAGAATCAACGTTGGTGACCTTTCAAATGTCAGGGAATGGCATTTGAGTCTTAGCTAAATGAAATGTTTGCAATTGACTTAAACGAAATACTGCGTGAGGACTGTTTTGTTTTTTCAATTGAGTAAAGTGCCACTATGCAAGATCAATTTCTACTAGAAATGGATCCTTTAAGAACTAAACATCAATTTAATTTATCCAGATTAATTAAAGTAGTTGTGGGCGCGGTGGTTGTGAGGTTTAACGCTTAGCTTCCGAACTTGGGGTTCTCGGTTTGAATCTCGGTGAAAACTGGGATTGAAAAGCTTGAAGAATGTTAACGGGCTCTTACAACTTAAAGTTTTAACTAAGAGCAGAAGTACAGGGATGATTTTTTTTATCGAGCGATTCCTCTATATAATGTTCTTACATAAGTTCCCCTTTCAAACCTTGTGGTCAATAGTTCGGATGATGTAAAGGTCATCTGATTCTGTGGCCCACGGTTAACGAGGGTGTCATGTGGCCAGCACAACGACCAACTTTTCACAAAGTTAGCCATATGCCTTGAAATGAATTTGTTTTTTTTTATTGTCTTTTCTTTCAAATAAATAATCAACGGTTAGATAATAGGATTTCTTCTTACATATTCCCCACATATTTACACATATCCTAAGTATGTGGAGGTACAGGAACAGAGGTCCTGGGTTCAAATCCTGGTGGGTGAAGACTAGGATTTTTCATTTAGGGGTCCTTTGGTGCCTCCGAGTCCAGCTCTAATATCATCTAATATTGAATCTGGGTACCTGACATTGGTTTGGAAAAGTAAATACCTTTGCTCGATGTACTGGCCTCATGACACCCTTCTTAACAGTTGGCCATAGAAACATATGACCTTTACATCATCTGCCATAGAGATTGCAATTAAGTTTACCAAGCTAAAAAAAAGATAAAAATGAAAAAAAAAAGTTAAATGTAATATAATCTAATATATATTTCAGTTTGAACAACACACATTTTTCCCCTTATATATAATTCGATTAGTTCGTATCATTTTAAGAACTGCTAAGATGTGCAAACATTTTGTTAGTCCACCACTCGAGGGCGCTGTACATTAATGTGTCAATTAGTTTCGCCATGATGGATGCGGTACATCTTTGTTACATTTGGTTACAGCTTCCATCTCCCCATCAATCAACTTTAGCTGGATGTATTTGAAATGTATACATTTCTCTAGTGGTTCTTTTATTTTTTTTTTATACACGAGATTATTCGACTCCAATTTCTCTTCGATAAATTCTTGTCTCTCTGGGCAATGGATGCCCCCAACCTGTGTCCCAGCTTATCTCTGAATACATTAGCCTCCTTTTGAAAATAGATTTCGCTGTGTCGGCCTTGAACTTTTATATTAGTAGCCCTTTTGCTGACCTTACAGTCAGCCCCCCTTCTTCCGTTCCTCCCATGGTAAACAGTAGGGCGGATTTAAGCCATCCAAAGGTAAACATGAATGATCGGGAGTTCAAACACTTTTTGGGAGAGGGGGGAAGTTAGATTGAAAATGAGTCTTTGAATTAAGCACTCACGTTCTCAATCACGTACGTGCGCACATAACACTCACACACACACACGCACATTAACATATACACAATGACTTGCACAAATCAGCTCAGTAGCGGGTTTACCTTTGATGTTCGCTCATTAAAGTTTGGAGCGTCAATATTGGGACACTTTAGCTTCCGGTGTCTTAATTTGCATACATTTGATACGGCTGATTTGAAAGTACCGCCAAATGTTTGACTGCGTTACACACCGATTATTCAGGTCGACAGAAAGGCGTGCCTTATGAGAACCAATGACATAAATAGATGAATATGCACTGGTTGGGGATATAGTGTGACGGGGGATTCGAACTTAGCCGTTTGTCTCTTTCTTATTCTCCCAGCTCTAGACCGCACCAGATGGAGAGAGAAAGTGACCATGAAAGCTACGGACAGCGAAAGAGCATTGGCCTCAGCTCTGGAAGAAAAACGGACAAGCAAAAAATGGCCAGCTCCTACCACTGAAGCGAGAAACACATTAACGTGCTATAGTTGTGGACGGAAGTGTCTCTCCAAAATAGGGCTCCACAGCCACACGAGGAAGTGTGCGAGATGAACCATAGTCGTTCTACGACTGAAGGAGGCCAAATATTCTTCAAACGCAAAACTTCCTATTTATATCTATGTCGTTAAGTTTCTTTGATACTCGGCTACTAAAATTGAGAAGATTGTTGTTTAAACAAGAAAATCAAAATGGCTGATAACGAAAAACGGAACTCACCCATGACCTTTTTTATGGAAGGTGTACAATTTTTTTTTTATTAATAATAAGATGCCCATAAAGTTTACCAAAAGTACAATTTAACAACCACTCATCGGTCTATAGGAGGTATAGACACCGACAGGTATGTGCGTAGCTTCCGTCATGCTATGTTTAAATGTAAAAAAAAAATTTAATCCCGCACCTCAGCATACCCCATACTTCCGTTTCTTTTTTTTTTAAAGTATAACCTACGGGTTATTATGTACGAAAAGCGTGGGAAGCGTGGTCGAGAGGCTAAGTGCGGCTTGAGCTTGGCTTGCTTGGCTACCTAGAAGGAGGCTCGAGGTTCGACACCCGACTCGGGCAGAGTTGTGTTTACTGAGCGCCCAAAGGCAGCACGGGAAACCAATTCCTAGATACCCCCTCCCCCCCACCGTTCCACAAATGAGATTGGACCAAAGCGCTCTGAGCATGCTATAAGCATGAAAGTAGCGCTATATAAAAGCTATAATAATAAAAAACATGATAAATCGCAATGTAGCCATTCACAACTATTCACAACACCAAGTAAGTAGAATGAGATCCCATGAAATGCATACCCCAACACCATAGCCATAGTGTATTACTTGCATTACGCTTTAATTAAATATAATTACTTGTAATCTAAATGCCCTAAAAATAACATCACTGGTTGCACAATGCAAGAGGATGGGAGCTGAGAGAGAGAGAGAGAGAGAGAGAAGGAGAGACAGAGGGGAGAGAGAGATAGAGAAAGAATAGAGGGCAGTAGATGGAAAGTGAAAAAAGAAGCTCATCGGGAAAAAAAATACCCCCAAATATAGACGATGAAAAAAATCTTAACATTTTTTTTAAACCTAGAAAAACTTAGAAAAACTTGACATGTTTATGATCGAATTTTTTTCTTACAGAGAAAAAAACGATAGAAAATGAAAAATAGAAGCCAATGATATGATATAAAAATAAAAAAACAAAAACAAAAAAAAAAAAACGATTTCGCTTAAGAAAATGGGTTGTAATTAAACCG